>OY992876.1:277580944-277878444 GCA_963921405.1 Cepaea hortensis
ATTATTTGTATGAAAACTTTGAAAATGCCTTAAATATTATATCATTATTTATTATAACTCATATGCCTGAAAATAACTATAGACAAAGAGTTTAACAATATTGCAAGTAAGTCCAACAATATGACTATAAAGTATATAGAAATGTTATTAAAAGTTATGCCCCTTGACATAACTTTTCTAGAGTGAAGTCCCCCTGGTATATAGAAATTATATAATGAAAATGAAAAAGTAAATGTTATTAAATAAGTAGAAGATTTTACACTAAGAAACTATTATAGTCGGTTGCACAGGAATGAAAGGATGACGTGTAGAAAATTTCATCTCAATCGGATGTACCGTTATCGAACGCATCCAATACAAACAAACAAACAAACAAAGCCACATACACTCTGTTTTATAGATATAGATTCGTTGATTAGTTTCCCGATCTAGAGGGTTGCATTTTTTATCTATCTATCTATCTATCTATCTATCTATCTATCTATCTATCTATCTATCTATCTATCTATCTGTCTGTCTGTCTGTCTGTCTGTCTGTCTGTCTGTCTGTCTGTCTGCCTGCCTGCCTGCCTGCCTGTCTGTCTGTCTGTCTGTCTGTCTGTCTGGTGGCAGACTGACTGGCTGGCTGTCTGTCTGTCTGTTCCGTCTGTTTGTCTGTCTGTCTGTCTGTTCCATCCGTCAGTCCGTCCGTCTGTTGGTTTGTCCCTCCGTCCGTCAATTTCTTTCTTTCTCTGTCTGTGTGTTTGCCTTGCTGGCTGTATGCCTAATTACCTACCTACCGATCAGTCTGTTTTTCTACGTGTC
The DNA here is from genome assembly GCA_963921405.1 of Cepaea hortensis. NCBI lineage: Eukaryota > Metazoa > Mollusca > Gastropoda > Stylommatophora > Helicidae > Cepaea > Cepaea hortensis. The sequence continues at coordinate 277,581,748 of OY992876.1, forward strand.
TATCGGTCGGTCGGTCGATTGGTTCATCCATAGGCCGATCGGTCATTCTGTCAGTCCGTAGATACGTATGGCTAGCTGCTTATATGTCTATCTGCAGGTCTATACGTCTGTCTTTATGCCCATTTATCCGTCCATCACTTCCTCACCCACAACTTTTCGTCCATCTTATTCTTCTTCTTCTTCTTCTTCTTCTTCTTCTTCTTCTTCTTCTTCTTCTTCTTCTTTGTCTTCTCCCCCTTCTCCTCCTCCTTCTCCTCCTCTTCCTTCTCCTACAACAACAACAACAACAAAAACATCATAATCAACAACTACTACTACTACTACTACTACTACTACTACTACTACTACTACTACTACTACTACTACTCTTCCTTCTCGTCTTCCTTCTCCTCCCTGTGTGTCTCGAAGTATGTATATGTGTTTGTGTGCGTTAGTGTTTACATGTTTACGCGTGTGTGTAAAAACACAACTAGCCTAGCGCCAGTGATCCCCACTTGTGCTCACCCACTCCAGCCCAGCTCATGTAACTTGATGACATCTTATCAACAACCCTCGGCTCTGCCTATAATTCCTCACTCGAATAGCATGCCTCGCTTTCACTCGTCACGTGAGAGTCTGTGACATGGAGCAGGCTGGTAACACGAGGCTGTGCCGAAAGCATGTTGACACCAGCGTGTGTCACTGTTTGTTTAGCTACCTATAGTTTGTGACATGTGTTGCTATTGTTATTTGTTTGTTGGCGATGGCGTTTCTTGCTGTTGTTGAGGCTGTTGTTGCTACTGGTTCTACTGCACATGAGCAGATACAGCAACTCTTCTTCTTCTTCTTCTTCTTCTTCTTCTTCTTCTTCTTCTTCTTCTTCTTCTTCTTCTTCTTCTTCTTCTTCTTCTTCTTCTTCTTCTTCTTCTTCTTTTTTTCTTCTTCTTCTTCTTCTTCTTCTTCTTCTTCTTCTTCTTCTTCTTCTTCTTCTTCTTTTTCTTCTTCTTCTTCTTCTTCTTCTTCTTCTTCTTCTTCTTCTTCTTCTTCTTCTTCTTCTTCTTCTTCTTCTTCTTCTTCTTCTTCTTCTTCTTCTTCGCCTCCTCCTCCTCCTTCCCTCCTCCTCCTCTTCTTCTTCTCCCCCTCTTCTTCTTCTCTCCCTACACCTTCCTCTTGCATCTTATTCTTTATACATTTGTTCTACCCTACCTGTTGATATTTATTCTAACGGAAAGTTCTGTGATGTCTGAACAGACCACTCTATCAGCAACTGTTCTGAACGCGCCTATCGTACACTTTGTAATTGTTTCTTCTTTTAAGACAATGCATTCCCTTAGTGAATTTTAACAGAGAAGTCAGAAACAATATCTTGCTCGATTTATTGCCTGGCATATTTCGTGCATCTTATCGGGTGCATACTGCAGAGTTATATGTCTTTACAGGACATTGCAGTCAATATCAATCAATCAATATCAGTCAATATGCTTATAACAAGCACATAGACCAGGTGATAACAAAGGCCAAGCGGGGTTTGGCTGCGATGCGGATGATGGCGGCAGCAAACTGTGAGCAGCGCCATCTATGCCTCCTATATGAGGGGCTGGTCATGTCTGTTTTTGAGTATGCGATGGCAATCCTAACTCTCAGCCGTAAGCAGATAGAAAGGATGGAAAGGATACAAAACGAAGCTATGCGCATTATTCTTGGTTGTGCAAGAGATACAGCATGCAGGGCGATGCGCTACCTTCTTAATTGTCCAACCATTGAAGACAGACTACACATTTGCAGAGCACGTGCCTACCCCAGAGTTAATTCAAACACACAACATACACTGCATAGTGAAATTAGGAAGCTGAAGGGCAGCAGGTTAAAAAGAGGAAGGTCGTGGATGAGTCAAGCCTAAGACATTCTTCAACGGGTGTGTTCACTGGAGGACATAGAACCTGGCGAGGAGTGGTGACACAAACTCTTTTGTACCACACGAAGAATGTTGTTGTCTAGGGTCTACTGTTTCTACTATCTCACTGCAGAGTGGAAGCTGAGCTATCCACCGATCTCACACTACAAGTCACCATTGCAGCACACATCCATCACTCAGTGAATAAGATTGAATTTGCGCACATAATATTCCTTTAATTCTGAATTAACGCAGACACACGTAACATATAAATTCCGGAACAATAATTCTCTCAGAATATATTCATCACAATTGAACACTTCGAATAACACTGCCTCTCAAGGCCTACATAAACTCATCTACCATGACAGTTTTACTACTGGCCACTCTTCTGGCCCGAAATCAAATGGATCCAACCCACACTGGATCTAAGCCTCCGCTAACTATCCGACCCTCTTTAGGGCTAGGCTTCAATTCACTATGTCTGCTGCTAACCGGGCTCAGTCTTTAATCCTTAGTCTCAGAATTCCCATCACTGAAAACCACAGGGCAGAGTTCTATCACTAACTCCCCTCTCATTCACTTTGCAGACCACCGACATACACTTCTCGGCTCTCAACACTCAAATCTCCATCCGATCCTCTCGAGATCTCGACTTCAACTGCCTCCCAGTCAATGTTTTCCACTGTCTTTTTAACTTTCTTTTAACATTACTACCCAGCCTAAAACTGTCTCTCTCCACATCCATACAAGCGGGCTGAAAACCCCTTCACACCCCTTAACTCACTGTCTCCAACTTTCTTTCTCATGCCCGGTCACTTGTTTCTGTACTAGCAAGGTCACTCTTCTTAATGTCAGTGAACACAGGCATATGTCAAGTGGGTACAAGTGCCAACAGATTTCTGTACGTCCTTTTCAGTTTGCATCCAACTAGACAGAAAATGCAGACAAGAAAATCCGGCTGCTGTGGAGGCGAAAGTACAAGCGTTGATTTTCGAGAATTCGTTAGACGGTGATGCTGTCATCTACACAGATAGGTCGGTTGTCCGACATGTGAGAAGCTCATGAGCCTTCACGGCGCGGGCCTGAGGGAGAATTGTGAAGGAGGACTCTGATGCTTTTGTTGAGACCACAAGTAGCTAGACTATGGAAGTCATGGCAGTAAGTAAGGCAATAACATGGCTCGAGACACAGACATTCAATAATGCATGTTTCCTTACCGACACAATGAGCATGCTCAAGAGGATAGAGATGGGGTGGCTACGAAGAGAGTGGTTGCTGTCTCTGGAGCGTTCTCGGCTGACAAAGATTAGTTTCATCTTCGTGCCAGGGCATGCTGGAGTACAAGGAAATGAGCGGTCTGACAATCTCGCAGGTAAGGCTAAGGTGGAGGGCGGACGTACCAATGGACCAGGCTGACATTCTGAATGCTCTACGAGAAGTAAGACTTGTGTGAGAACCAAGTGATGATGCGAATCTACAACCATGGTCAGACGGCGAGAACAGCAAATTAAAAGAGGGGTGGCCAAACAATAACACTACGCAGGAAGACAAAGAAGATTGATAAACCAACACAGAACTGGTGTCGTTAGCCGCAACATGCTGCGGGATTTGCTGAGGAGGGGATCCGAGCACTTATGGACTGAATGATTCGATGTGCAATGAGGATGATCTGTCGACTAACTAACTAACTAGCAGTCAATATCAGCATTTGTCAGCTGCTGTTGGTGTCTTGGCAAGTTGTACGTTCAGTAGTTTGTCATTGTTTTCTGAACGACTGGTTTACATACCTCCGTAAGTAACCAGCGCGAAGCGATCCGCTGCCGAATCTCACGCAGCTATGTTTCGTACGAGAGTATATGGGATTATGAACAACGTCATTAACACCTTCGTCAGGGAGACCGGCATTAAGTCATTATGAAGCGAATAAATGAATAATATGTTGGCTTAAATACTTAAAACACATAGTCACTAGTTTTGTTCGAACGTGAAGTATTTGTTATCCCCGCGATAATTTCTGTTTGCACAAAACTGTAAGGAACCTCCTAATTGGTAAAGCCTCACCACATTTGAGGAACCGTTTCTTGTTAATTGAATACAGTATAGGAAAGTCGTTTTTATTGTTTGTATTTTATTAATGTTATGACCGTGTTTTTTGAGTGGTTGAGAAATAGCTGAGGAAGGCGTTTTATGGCGTGTTGAATGTAGCGATGAGTTCGTTGAGGTCCCATGTCCCAATAGAAGACGTAAGGCAGCGGGAGAAGATTGTTGCCATATGAAAGATGCAGGCTATTAAAATGTGGTGTTGTATGTGTCTGCGAGTGTTTGCCATAGTCTGCCAATGTGTTGTACCTTCTGCACGCGTTGCCAGGACCAGTCTGGCGGTGTCTTTGGAACTGTCTCTGTTCTTGTTAATTAAATAATAAATAATGCAACTGTTCCGGAGCAGTTTCCTGCTGTGGGTCTGGGGCGTGACAGCACCGTCACATTTTGTAGGCCTAGAGCAAAGGAAATGTGGTTTCTGAGATGATTGTTGCGAATTCCTTGGCAGTTAACAACGACTGTCTGAAAGAGGCTAATGAATTTAGAACATAATATACAACAATAAGAAAGAGACAAACAGCTTTCTTTGGTCATGTGATTAGAAAAGAAGCATTGGAGAACATCGTGTGGTTAGGTAGGTAGGTAGGTAGGTAGGTAGGTAGGTTGATTGGTTGGTAGTTAGGGAGGTAGATAGGTCCTACCTACCTAATTACCTGTCTACCTAACTACCCAGCTAACTACCTGCCTACCTCTCTTCCTCTTGACCTTTCCATTAGTCACGTTGTTCTCCAATGTTTTTCTTCTCATAACAAGACCAAAGAAAGCTTTTGGTCTCTTTCTCTGTCTGTCTGTCTGTCTGTCACTTGACAAAGCGATGTAAAGGTTGCTCCCCCCCCCCCCCCCCCCATAGATCCGGGAACTCAAGCTTACAAAATGTGTAGCACAGATCCAATAGCAGAAAATTGCGTCGGGACAGTTTCAGAAAAAATACATATAAACTCAGGGACAACACACATTAACTGATTCAGTTTTAAACAAACATAACTGGCACAGGAACGGAGCATAATGGGGATGACCCATTGCTGTGAAGTTGGAACCGCGACTAACTAACTAACTAACTAACAAACATAACGTTTGGACCAAATATGATTCAAATGAACAAGTATCCGTTCACCGAGATTTGAAATTGCGGACGATACCGCGAAACGAAACACATAATACAATGACCATAGTATGACGATATATCGTCCTTTTGTCCAATTGAGAGGTCACTTTGGCGATATATTATCCTTCGACACTGAATCGGTTAATACTAGCAACACCAGCTTCGTTAACATACCGGCTTTGTTAAAATGCCAGCTTCGTTAAAATACCAGCTTCGTTACAATACCAGTTTCGTGAAAATACCGGTTGGCAGAGAGGTGTGGGAGTCCGATCACTAACGTCTGCTTTCAGTCAGTTAGCGCAAGAAGATTAAGAATTTCTTGAGGGCCTCAGGAATTCGTCCTTAATTACCTTCTGACCCCGATAACCTCTAGACATAAAGACCACGCCCATCATTGAGTATTGTTCTATATTTGTTTGTGCTGTAGATAGACAAGCGTTAAATTACGGGAAGACTTAGATCCTAATCGTTGCAAGTTTGTCGGGGATTCCCAAACGGATTCATTCAGTAGCTTGTCCTTTGTGGAATCTCGCTCCCATAACAGCCTTTCGGAAACCTTCTCGGTCAAAAGCAAGATGTCCGCGTCTGATACACCTTTATGGAAATTATCTGCCACATCCTGCACCCATCTTCTCTTTGGCCTTCCTCTTCCTCTCTTCACGGGCACATACCCCTCCATTACTGTTCTCTCCAAACTTTTATGACGTTTCAAGTGACCAAAATATTTCAATTTTTTGTGTGTTTTGTTTTATCGTCTTTAGTAGCCAACCTCCTTCACTATTCAGATCTTGTCGTATGGATTCATGTGTTCTTTTCTGTATCCAAGATATTCTTAGAACTCGTCTATAACATTTATATTCAAAGGCATTTATGCGCTGTTCAGCTTGTTTAGTAGGTGACCTGGTCTCACTGGCTATGTTGCGATGGGAAAGATGTATGCTCTTAAAAATCAAATTTTTGTAGTTCTGTCTGTCCCCTCCACAATTTATTCAGTTGCTTTAGTTTTTGAAGAGATAAAGATATTCGTCTTGTAATTTCCTTCATTGTGTTACCATTGTTGGTATTTAATGACCCAAGATATTCGAAATTTTCCACCACCTCAAATTTTTTTCTCATTAACATAAATTTCTTTCTCCATACTAGTTTTATCTATATGCATTATTTTTGTATTTGCTATGTTAAGATATAAGTTGTGATTTTCACTATTCTTTTGAATTGAGGTTATTAGTTGTTCCACACTGATTAACGCGACATAATGGTGACAGGGGATATAATTGGGTGGTGTTTGGGGTTAGTCTCTCTCTCTCTCTCTCTCTCTCTCTCTCTCTCTCGCCCACTCTGTCGCTCTCTGTCTGATCTCCCTATCTGTCTAACCTCTCTGACTCCTCTTTATATCCTCTTTCTTGCTGTCTCTGTCTCGATGTTTCATCTCTCTCTGTCTCTCTGTATCATCTCTCTCTGTCTCCCCTACCTCTCTTCTCTATATGTCTCTTTCTCTGCCTCTCTCATTAGCTTCTCCTCTCTGCCCCCTCTCTGCCTATCACTTCTCTCTATCTCATTCTCTCTCTCACCATCTCTCGGTATAATCTCTATTTTACTTACCTCTCTGTCTCCTCCCTTTCTTTCTATTTGATCTCTCTGCTTCTTCTCTCTGTGTGTCTTCTCTCTGTCTCCTCTCTGTCTCTCTATCTTTCTATATGTCTTCTCTATATTTGTCTTATCTCATGTCTCTCTGTCTCCTCTCTATCTACTCTGTCTGGTCTCTGTCTCCTCTCTATCTCTATCTTTCTCTCTGTCTTCTTTCCATGTGTCTTGTCTCTCTGGTCTCCTCTCTGTGTGTCTTCTCTCTCTCCCTCTCTCTCTCTCTCTCTCTCTCTCTCTCTCTCTCTCTCTCTCTCTCTGTGACTTGTATTTTTCAATATGTCTCCACTTTCTCTCTCGCCCTGTTTCTCTCTCGCCCTGTTTCTCTCTCTATCTCTGCCTCTTTCTGTCTCTCCTCTCTCCCTCTCTCTCTCTCTCTCTCTCTGTGGCTTCTCTCCTCTCTCTGTCTACTCTCCTCTCTCTCTGTCTACTCTCTCTCTACGTCTCCTCTCCTCTCTTTTTGTCTCTTCTCTCCCTATGTCTCATCTACTCTCTCTGTCTACTCTCTGTGTGTCTCCTCTCCTTTTCTTTATCTCCTTTATTTATGTCTACTCTCCTCTTTCTGTCTATTCTCTCTGTGTGTCTCATTTCCTCTCTATGTCTCTCCTCTCTCTCTCTGTCTCCTCTCCTTTCTCTCTGTCTACTCCCCCTCTCTCTGTCTCCTCCCCTCTCTCTGATTCCTTTCCCCTGTCTGTCTCTCCTCTATCTCTCTGTCTCCTCTCCTTTCTCTCTATCTTTCTCTCTGTCTCTCTATCTTTCTCTCTGTCTTCTCTCTCCGTGCCTTGTCTCTGTCTCCTCTCTGTCTCTCTATCTTTCTCTCTGTCTCCTGTCCCTGTGTCTTGTCTCTTTGTCTCCACTCTGTGTCTATTCTGTCTGTCTGTCTGTCTGTCTGTCTGTCTGTCTGTCTGTCTCTCTCTCTCTCTCTCTATCTATCTCTCTCTCTGTGAATGTCTCTTTCACTGTCTCTCCCTTCTCTCTCACTATGTCTCTCTATCTCTGCCTCTCTTTCTGTCTCTCCCCCTCTCTCTGTCTCTCCCCCTCTCTCTCTGTCTCTCCCCCCTCTCTCTCTCACTCACTCTTTCTCTCTCTCTCTCTGTTTTCTCTGCTCTCTCTCTCTCTCTCTCTCTCTCTCTCTGTCTACGCCCCACCCCTCCTTTGTTTTCCCCTTTTCCACAGTTAAAACTACCCACAACACATCACGCAATTCCTTGCCACACTTAGCTGGTGCCCTCTGACGACACCAATGCAAAAGGCACACGGGTCAAGGCCAACATTCCCTGCCGTATTAACTAACGCAAGTAATCATCGCACTGTTTTACCCTTGTCTTTGGTACAATCCTTGCCCATTGTTGTCCCCGTCTCCATCCGCCTAGTGTGTGATTTGTTTACAATGTTTCTTCCCTGGATTTTCTTGACAGCTGTGAAATGGATTTACAGTTGAACGGCTGTAATTATGAACACCGGCTGTTGTTGTTCAAGTCACCGAAGTCAGGTTGTTTGCTCTAAATAACTCAATGAATTATCACATTAACCTTCTTTCTTGAAATTACCGACATCAGGTTGTTTTCTCTATATCACTCAACAAATTATCACATTAAACTACTTTTGTTGAACTTCCCGACACAGGTTTGGTCCTCTTGATCACTCAATCAATTATCATTAAACTACTCTGTTAAACTTGCCGACGTAAAGTTGTTTGCTCTACATCACTCAACCAATTATCACATTAAACTACTTTGTTGAACTTATCGACCTCACGTTGTTTGTTCTAAACCACTCAACAAATTATCACATTAAACTATAGCATTAAGGTTATTATATGGGCTACTTTGCTGAACAGAAATTCCCTTGGCAAAATATGTCAATGAGTGAATCGTGCAACACATTGTTTACGGCTACTGTGTCTAAATTCACTAAGGGAATGCATTGCTTTGTATTTCCGAAACGTCGCCTCCAAACTCTGCAGTATGCACCTGACAGGATTCAGCAAAATATACCAGGCAAGAAACCCAGTTGGCTTAACTGATTCAGTGCCAAACAAGACAGCAGATGTGGACCAAACATGATACACAATCACATAAACAAGTATTATAATGTGCATTTCCATTCATTGATCATTGAAATTGCGGAAGATGCCACGAAACTAAACAAATAACATGAAGACCCTAGTATGAGGACATATCACCCTTCTGTTTAAATGTGAGGTCACGTATGGTGATATAATATCATTGTTACTAAATCGGTTAAACAAATAAATGCATGAATATTTTGCTGTATGCTTTTATCAACGTGTATGACGATCTTTCTGTTTTCATAACTGCAGGCTGCTAAAGAAGAAGAGGATGAAGAAGATCTCTGTGCGTTAAGTGATCGCTGGGAGTACAGAAAGTCTGTTCGACGTTGGTCCAGAAAGGGTGTGACGTCTTCATCCAAACAAGCCGCGGTCATGGGGTCAGACCAAACTGAAGTGACCAGGCATTCGGACAGTCACGACAGCTTGTTAGACCAAGACTTGGACAGCGCCATGGAAGACAGTGCCATGGAAGACAGTGCCTTGTCAAAAGTCAAGCAGCATTCACGGGAACAAAACAGCAGTGCGTACCTCCCCAGAGACACGCATCCAGAGAATGTCAATAGAAGGCAGGATCTAAATGATGCATTGATTTCTACTAGTCAGATCCCCGCGGCTGATGAGAAAAACAAACCATCTCAAAATGTATTCAGAAAGATGGAAGGTTTGAAAAACAAGAGGTCTCGAGGAATGTCCAAACGGCGGAATATTGTGGATATCAGCGGACCTATAGTTGAAGATAGCGAGCATCTGCGTGCCAAGCTGGAGAGACTTAACTGTGTGGACATTTCACCAACAATGAAGACCTCACGACGTCAAATCTCTGTTGGGGGTAAGGCATCCAACCTTGGTACTGCTGCTGCTTCTGCAGATCGTAAAAGTAACCAGATGTCTTCCGAGATTTCAACCAGCCATATCTGGGTACAATCGGCACCACTCGGTACAAACAGCCATATCCCGGTACAGTCAGCGTCTACCAGCCATGTCTCCGTACATTCCCCATCTTCCAGTGTTATCCCGGTAAATTCCCCACCTACCAGCCATACCCCTGTACAGTCCCCATCCTCCAGCCATATTTCGGTACAGTCCCCATCTTCCAGCCATTTCTTACTGCAGTCTTCAACATGCTCCTCGTCTAAAGCAACATTGTCAAGAAAGGAATCAAGACCAACGGAAACCACTTCTTCAACACCGTTTCATTCGGGAATACTGAAACAATCAGTAATTCACGACAGAGATATTTCTTCAGCTAGTCAAACTCCAGCAGAAAGAGACTTAAAACTCGAATCACGAAACCATACTGCAGAAATACATAGTTCAAGTCTGCTCCCGGTGCAAACAGATAGACTTCTTGAAGACGCCATCAACGGCTTGGACTTCAAGGAAGTAACTCCAAGAGCTGAAGAGCACCATCAACCTGGACGATTTCCTCGCATTCTTCAGAATGGCTACGGTGAGAATGAGCGTTACGATGCAGGAGCTGGCGTTGGAAATAACACTCTCCAGTATTCCAATACATATGTAATGGAAGAACCGAGACCTTATTCTTCGGGATTACGTCATAGAAAGAGTATTTACGATAATATACAATCAGACAACAAACAAGAAGGGCAAGAGACAGCTCGTATGATCTTTCCAGGCATTTACAAATTAAGAAATAGTGATAGCGGAATTAATTCCAAAGATAATAGTAAGGAATTAATGAAACGTAGTGGGCAAAGTAATGTGGAAGTAACATATGGTGCATTTACTCACGATTTGAAATCAGAACATAACCAGCCAGATCTTGGAACTGTGTCACTTGATGCTTCAGTTGTGAGTTCATCAGAGGGGTCATGTGAAAAAACCTATGGGAGTTCTGTATACAATAGAAGTGTTAGCTTAGAAACATCATCCTTCGAGATACCAGGAGACAGTACGGCTAGAAGTGAAGCAGCGATTTCTAACACTGAAGCCAGAAGTGACACGAAGACGAGTGCAGACTCCGCGATATCAAAATCCAAAGGGGTAGTTCATAGTTCCAGTTTAGATTCCTACTTTCAAGACATCAACGGGGACTTTGGCTTGATTGGAACAGAGTCCAGAGAAAGTCCGCGGAGAATGATAGCGCAGAAGGAGTATGATGATTTCGACGTCATTCTTCAGCAGCTGTACCAGAACATCAATGAGCTCTCGGATTATGTCAGTAGAGAGACAGGTACTACATGTCCTTGTTTGACATATTTGCTTCTTGGTCTCGATTTTCGTCGTCGTCGTCGTCGTCGTCGTCGTCGTCGTCGTCGTCGTCGTTGTTGTTGTTGTTGTTGTTGTTGTTGTTGTTGTTGTTGTTGTTGTTCCACACAAACAAATTTATTTTAGCAGATTAAGACCTAGGTCGCTCCTTCTTTCCCTCTAATGGTGCAAGAAAGGAGGCATGAGCAACTTTGATAATCTTGAAGCGGACACCAGGAATGTCACAACAGGCATGTCCTTTACGACCAAGGCCAGCTATTAACACTTCATCATTCTCCCCAATGAAGTTAAGACAGCCATCGTTAGTTACGAAGGCCGTAATCTTCTTGCCGTTCTTGATGAGTTGGGATCTGACACACTTTCCGATAGCAGGGTTAGGCTGCCTGGCTTCAACACCAACTTTTTCCAAAAACAATGTCTTTGGGATGAGAGGATCCTGAGAAAGTATTAGCTTCCATCTGGTTCTCACGTGAGCTTTCTTGTAATCTGTATCGTGCCATCTCTGTTCACTCCGGTGGTCTTTCAGCTTTCGAGCTGTGTACATCCGCATAGGTTTTCAAAGCTAGGTTGTAAGACTTGATCTTACTGCTTCGTTGATTCTCTAGAAGACTGAAGACTGTTTAGTTCCATGTATTCACGCTCAGTTAGTTTAAGCCATAGAAAGGGCTGACATCTATTGTAGTGAGGCTAGTGTACAGACGTGTCTGCCAGTCCGGCATCAACACAATGAAAATAGTTAGTTATGTGTCACTCCTGTTAACTGTTTGCACACTTTCGCCTTCACATTTTCTTATTTGCCAACTTTCACAACTTAACTTCCAAGAAACCGAGCATTCGCAATGGCCTAACAGTGAGTGTCGGAATTTTTTCATGTGAACTTCTAGTAAATTATGTCCCCCAATTCTTAGTAACAAAATTTCCCCTGGTCTCTGGGTAGTGAGATCGAACGCACATGTGTATTGTTGCGCATGTAAAAAAAAACCTTGGCAGTTGGAAATCGAAAAAGAGTAGCCTAACCTAAAAAATGAGTTAAAAATATATCCAAAAGTATTTCAGGATCCTCGTCAGTGCTACGGAGTTCGTGCACTTAGCTGAGATTCTCCGGACTCAGGCTTAAGTTAGGAATAGACCGGAGCACTTATTGGTTACACCGTGATGTTAATCCGTCGACTAAACTAAACTTACTAATGGCAATGAGCAGACAAGTTGACAAACATATAATGGCAGTGGAAATGTGGTTTCTGAGAAAAATGTAAAGAATACCATGGACAGACAGAAAAATCAATGAGCAACTCCTACAAGAAACAAATCGATTAAAGAAATTATATGTGGACAGTCAACATTGTTTAGGCACGTTATGAGAAGAAATTTAAAAATAAAAAAAAACTAGAGAACTTAGTGACAACTGGCAAGACTGAGGGGGAAAAACAAGCGGAAGGCAGATGCGTAAATACCTGGATTACTTGGTCACGTGGCATGGTCGAGACAAGAACATATAGTTGATTCACGATTCTGGTGATAGAGTGAGATGGCGAAACATGACCGCATACGATTATCGGCACATGATCTTGATGTGATGTATCAGAACCATCACATGTTTTAGATCTAAGTGTACGGAGGAATAGATTGCCGGACTTTCCCTTTCATAGCGAGCGACGAGCCCAGACATCGAATCGCTCGTCTGACCGTGCTCACACTATTGTCAAGGCAAATTCCTATCCGTTACGACAACACATCCGCTACTCACACAATATATGAACAGCTTGCACAACCGGGCCGCTTCTTTCTTGATATATTAAGTCCGTGTTTTCTTTTCACGAGATCTGAGGTCCGTGTAAGTCATGGACGTGTTTGTGCGTGTTGTTTCTGCGCTTAGTGTTTCATCATCATCATGTGTCATGCCGATAAGCGAGGACGGTCATGTTTCGCCATCTCCCCCGCGCAGATCATAATCTCTGTCATCTTAAAATTTAATTCTAACCCTAGTTGTTCACTGTATACAATAACCGCATCTACTAAATGTTGCAGATCCTGTTCGTCTTCTGCAATCAATATTTTATCATCCGCATATCAAATATTGTTGGCGTTATGTCCCCCGATTCTTAGTCAGTTATGACTTCGCTACCGTGTGGCAGTGGACGGTACTACCTGTCGATTGTTGGACTTGACGGGGGGGGGGGGGGAGTTTTTGAAGTTTTGAAGTAGATTTAGAAGTAATTGGGAGAGTACAAGCCTTACCCTAGTGCAAGGAAATGCAATTTAAAGATTAAATGTCAAGGCAGGGCATAAGAGGCCCTAATCCGGCAGCTTCTGCAGTTGTCTTGTACCAGATGTATTGCGGTTACTTTCCTCTGGAGTAAACTAGGCAGGCTGAGACAGGGATCATGCTGCATGGGCAACACATATTCAGCTTAGGCTGTAGGTTATGAAGAAGTATAACTCCATTTTACAAACTATCGTTTGGGTAGATGGTAAAGTGGCAGTCATGTCCCTCATTGGCGATTCCTCTCATATTTTCTAAATTGTTATACTCGTTTGTTCATGTGATATCTCCATTATCGATGAGCCTATGGTCTCATCTCACCTTGTTCCTCTTGTACCTTGCGGTGTCAATGTGTCCTCTTTTTAATTGTTTCTATGAGTTCTTCTTTACTTCCGGTCACACTTCCGATCAAGATGGCGAAGGACGGTTGTGTTGTTTTTCTAACCGCTACATTTTCGCGTAGGAGATGGATATTTGTGTAATTTGTGTGCCAGGGTGTAAAACCAGGAGTTTCTTCTCAAGATCTGCGCCGATGCTACGGAGTTTCGTGCAATGAGCGAAGCAATCCTTGAGTGAATTTTCGGAGCGTGTGTGGTTCTGTGGTGTTCGGTTTTTTCAACATGGCGGAACAATTTGTGTGTTCCTTGACAACAAAACAAGACGGCGGGGCCAACGTGGTGGCTGCAAGCGACGCAAGCGTGGAGGGGTAAGACGTTTTAGACTTAAGTGTGAGCATCTGGGCCTCAGGTATACTCGTATCCTACATTAGAACTGCGACAGCGTAAAACAACATGGCCCTGTTCTCGAAAACCTGATTTTCAGGAACGACATTGTAGCACTGCAGGAGACGAGACTGGGTGATCAGCTACTCAAAATAGCCGGCTTCAAATGTTTCTACAACAGGCGACATCTGGGAATGGCGATTCTCATCCGCAATAGTATGGTTGCTTCAGAGCTAGACATGTCTAGCTGGGACAATGACGACATACAAATACAGGCGGTCAGAGTTCAATCAGGTCTACCATTCGTGTTGGTTAATGTTTATGCCCGTAACGCGTGTGTGGATTCCCAGAAGTGGCAGTGTTTAAGTGACATATTAGATCATGAAATAATGTCATTTTCTGTGGCGATTTCAACGCTAAAGGCAATGATGGGGAAACATCCCCTCCAACACACAGAGGGAGGAGCTCGAAACTGCACTTGAAACCATTGACCTGGTATGTATCAACAATGGCTGTGTCACCAGGACAGCGAGCCGTCCAGGTGATGAGGACAGTGCTATTGATCTGGCGATGGTTTCTCCTTCACTTGCTACAGTGTGTAAATGGGGTGTCCTAGGGTACCAGGGCAGCGACCACCACCCTTGCAGCATATTGGTGGAGAAAGGCAGAACCAGGCAGCACAAGTCAACGATCAATACTTTCCAGTATGACAGTACATGTCAAGATGTGGTGAGTAAAATAAGATGCGACAAGCGCAGAAAGTTTCAGGGCAGTAAAAAACAGCTGGGAGCAGCCACCTTGGTGGAATTTTGAGGTGGAGAGGGCCTGGATGGATAAGCGTAGTCATCTCATCTCATCATGTTCCTATTGTACCTTGCGGTGTCGAGGTGAAGTATAAACAGCTGGAGAGTGCCCGCTTATGGGCTTCACGTATCGATATTCCCATGGACTCTGTTATTTTCTGCTTCCATCATTTACGTGGTCAGCCTCTTCCTCAGTTTCCCTCTGGTCTGTACATCATTGCTTGTTGTGATATACTGTTAGTTGGTAACCTACTTGCATGGCCAAACTATTTGACTTGCTGCTTTCTAATAAAATCTAGTGCAGCTGTAATCCCCACTTTTGTCCTGATTTCTTCATTTCTGATCTTATCTCTTCTTGATACATTGAGTATTCTTCTCAGGAATCTCATTTCTGTTGTTATGATTTTTCTTTTCTCTTTTTCTGTCATTGTCCAGGTTTGGCATTGGTAGCATAGAGTTGGCAGGAAGATTGTGTTGTAAAATGCTTTCTTAGTAGTTATTGATACATGTTTGTTCTTTAGTATTGGTGCCATTTGTCCAATGAGTTGGTTTGCCTTGTTGCATCTATTTTTGATCTCGTCTTCTGATTTGCCATTTGATGTATTATACTTCCTAGGTACTTGAAACTCTTTACTTGTTTCAAGGGATGTTCGTTTAGGTAAATCGTTGTTGCTATTTCTTCTTTAGTTATAGTCAGTACCTCTGTTTTACTTGTGCTAATTTTCATGTTATGTTCCCTACACATTTCGTTTAGACTATTCATGTGGTCTTGTAATTCAGCTTCTGATTTTACTATTAGTGCTTGGTCATCCGCAAACAGGAGTTCTCTAATGGTTAGATTTGCAAATGGTTCTTCTTCTGTGTTCTCGTCATGCGGTGTTCTTGCGGTCTCTGTTTGGCTGGTTTCTTTACATATGTTGTCTATATATGTTATAAACAAGAGTGGGGACAGGACACAACCTTGTCGTACTCCGGATCTTATGGTGTAGGGTTATGCTGTAAGGAAATGGCAAAACGCCAAGAAGAACAAAGTTGCCCATCCTGGTCCCTGCATGAACTTAGAAAGAGAGATGCTCACAAAAGTAAGCTATTTCAAAAATCTGGTTTAGGTGGTTAAAGGTGAAAAATGGGCAGAGGTGTGTCAAAGAGTAAGCACAGACAAGTCACTAAAATTGTTCTGGCGACTACATAAAAGCATGAGTGGGGTAGTCAAGAATAAGAGAATTTCTGACTTCCAAGGTGCTGACTTCATCTGGCAGAGGACTGACGAGAACAAGGGCAAAGCCCTCTTCGAATGCTATCTAGAGCAGAGCAACCAGACAGACATGAGAGGTCGAAATCTTGCCAAGGAGATCACATCAGACAGGTGTAAGGTCCAGAACATTTCGGATGAAGACACAGTGACAGTGAAAGAAGTCAAGGCTGTGCTTAGACGATCAAAAAACAGCACTCCAAAGACAGATGGCATAAGATACGACGACATAAATAGGTATACCGACAATGAGCTAGAGAAACTAGCAGACATGTACAACAACAGTATAGAGAGTGCTAGCATCAAGGAGGAGTGGTTACACAGCTATCTGATTCCCTTGCCAAAGCCTGGCAAAGACCACACAAAAATTCAGGGATATCGAGTAATCACCATGCAGAATACAATAGGCAAGCTGCTGTAGAAGTTAATTGCCAGAAAAATATCAAGTCAGCTCGAGAAGC
Source organism: Cepaea hortensis (assembly GCA_963921405.1). Lineage (NCBI taxonomy): Eukaryota > Metazoa > Mollusca > Gastropoda > Stylommatophora > Helicidae > Cepaea > Cepaea hortensis. The sequence continues at coordinate 277,598,274 of OY992876.1, forward strand.
ACGGTGTTTTCCCCCATCTACCCTGGAGGGTACCATCCCATAAGAGAAACCTGGACCAATGCAGCAGTTTTTGCCCATGATGTTTATGAAAGTTTCCACTCAGGCATTGAAACTGTTGCTGCAGCGATTGATCTTGAGGACGCGTACAACAGAGTACCATTGGATTTTCTAATGCTTCAGCTTCTTCAACTCAAGATAAGTCCTGTTCCTCCTTAATTGGATCGCTGCAGCCCTCTTCCAACGGAAAGTAGTTTTTAGATGTGGCAGTTGTTCTTCGGAACCAACAACAATATATCATGGCCTACCACAGGGATCTTTATTATCTTCGGTGCTGTTCAACGCCTACGTGAGAATCACCAGCGAGCAGATCACTGGACCGGGGAGGACATTGTCATATGCCGACGATGTTTTAGTGTATCGTCAGGGTAAGGATAAAGATCAGGTTGCTGTGGAACGGCAAACCGAACTCAATCGCATAAATACTTGGTGTGCTGAAGCTGGGGCAAGGATCAACCCAACAAAGGCAATAGTGACGTAGTTCTCTTTGAATAATAATATTGTCAACACTCCAACACCAACTGTCAATCTGTGTAAAAAAAAAAAAAAAAGGCTGTGGAAAGAACGCAGGCAATGAATTACCCGGGGATACGTTTTGATCGAAGCCTTGCTTATAACGAGCACATAGACCAGGTGATAACAAAGGCCAAGCGGGGCTTGGCTGCGATGCGGGTGATGGCGGCAGCAAACTGTAAGCAGCGCCATCTATGCCTCCTATATGAGGGGCTGGTCATGTCTGTTTTTGAGTATGCGATGGCAATCCTGACTCTCAGCCGTAAGCAGATATAAAGGATACAAAACGAAGCTATGCGCATTATTCTTGGATGTACAAGAGATACAGCATGCAGGGCGATGCGCTACCTTCTTGATTTTCCAACCATTGAAGACAGACTATAAATTTGCAGAGCACGTGCTTACCTCAAAGTTAACGCAAACACACAACATCCACTGTATAGTGAAATTAGGAAGGTGAAGGGCAGCAGGTTAAAAAGAGGAAGATCGTGGATGGGTCAAGCCGAAGATATTCTTCAACAGGTGTGTTCACTGTAGGACTTAGAACCTGGCAAGGAGTGTGTACAAGTGCTAACAGATTTCTGTACGTCCTTTTCAGTTTGCATCCAACTAGACAGAAAATGCAGACAAGAAAATCCGGCTGCCATAGAGGCGGAAGTACAAGCGTTGATTTTCGAGAATTCGTTAGACGGTGATGCTGTCATCTACACAGATGGATCGGTCGTCCGACATGTGAGAAGCTCGTGGGCCTTCACGGCGCGGGCCGGAGGGAGAGGGGTGTTTTTTTTTTTAGACCACAAGTAGCCTGACTATGGAAGTTATGGCAGTAAGTAAAGCAATAACATGGCTCGAGACACAGACATTGGGGTGGATCCGAAGAGAATGGTTGCTGTTTCTGGAGCTGTCTCGGCTGGCAAAGATTAGTTTCATCTTTCTGCCAGGGCATGCGGGAGTACAAGGAAATGAGTGGGCTGACAAGCTCGCAGGTAAGGCTAAGGTGGAGGGCGGACGCGCCATGGACCAAGCTGACATTCTGAATGCTCTACGAGAAGTAAGGCTTGTGCGAGAACCAAGTGATGACTGCGAATCTACAACCATGGTCAGACGGCGAGAACAGCAAATCAAAAGAGGGGTGGCCAAACAAGAACACTACGCAGGAAGCCAAAGAAGATTGATAAACCAACACAGAATTGGTGTCGTTAACCGCTACACGCTGTGGGATTTCCTGAGGAGGGAATCCGAGCACTTATGGACTGAATGGTTTCATGTGCAATGAGGATGATCTGTCGACTAACTAACTAACTAAATTCTTTACTGTTGGAACCGCAGATGTTCAATGTGCCTATATTTTTTTTTTCCTTTCTGTATCGCTGATCTGTCTCGTTGTTCTTTAACATTGCTGGGTTTATATCCGTTTGGGTCAGTGCGACAATGCCCCTTTCTTTTTCTGTGAGCAGTAGGGAAAATTCCCTGCCGGCTTGCTAGACCAGTCGCAGGTTTAGGACAGGAAAAACTGAACAAATAGAGTCCGTCTCCCCCCCCCCCCCCCCCCCCCCCGGCAAGCCAGAGAACTTTTGGCCCATGACCTCGCGGTCACGGTTTCCCGGTCTGCACCACGGGAAGGTGAGGTTAATTTGTGTAGTCTGCGGGTCATCGGCAGGCTATTAATTTTCACCCCTCCTGGGAGAAGCTGACCGATCCTAACTCTACTGGCTGCAGGACCAGGCGCAGTCCACGTCTTACAATCTGCAATCCCTTTTATGTTTTCTTTATTTGACCAGTAAATCAATTTTCTCCATCAGACATTAACAACTCTCTGGAGTTTGATGGAGTCCTGGATCAAGACCAAGAAAACAGCTTCAGTGGCGGTGAAGGTAGCAACACTGCCGAGTCCAGCAGCGAGGATCCTGAGGTTAACGCTACCGACGTGTCACGTGATTCTTTGGACCAGATCCCACCTGTTTCCAGGGAAAGAAGAGATTCCGGGGTCGGTCATTCTTTACCGAGAGCGCCCAGGTTAGTGGTTCTATGTGTGTGTGTGTGTGTGTGTGTGTGTGTGTGAGAGAGAGAGAGAGAGAGAGAGAGAGAGAGAGAGAGGGAGAAGGGTGTAGAGTGCGAGGGGCTGGAGTGAGAGAGAGGAGGAGGGAGAGAAGATATTCCGGGGTCGGCCATTCTGTACAGAGTGCACCCAGGTTAGTGGGTTTATGTGTGTGTGTGTGTGAGAGAGAGAGAGAGAGAGAGAGAGAGAGAGAGAGAGAGAGAGAGAGATTAGGAGAAGGATGTAGGGAGAGGGAGGAATAGAGAAAGAGAGAGAGGCGGAGGGTGGGATGTAGAAAGGAAGAGAGAGAGCGAGGGAGGGAGAGAGAGAGAGAGAAATAAAAGATTCCAAGGTCGACAAATCTTTACGGATGGCGTACAGGTTAGTAGTTCTATGAGAGAAAGAGAGAGAGAGAGATTGAGAGAGAGAGAGAGAGAGAGAGAGAGAGAGAGAGAGAGAGAGGGGGGGACGAGAGGGACATACATTGAGAGATTGAGGGAGTGAGGCAAACCGTGAAAGTGAAAGAGAAAAGGTGAGTGAGCGAGAGTTGGGGGGGGGGGGGACAGACAGACAGAGACTGAAAAGGGTCGGGGGGGGGGGGCAGATATAGAAAGAGGAAAAGGTATAGCGAGGCAGACAGACAGAGACTGAGAAAGAACGAGAGAGAGAGAGAGAGAGAGACAGAGGGGGAGAGAGACAGATAGGCAGGAATATATTATTGTATGGGTAATGCTGCATGTGTGCAGGTTAATGTCCGCGTAAGAAAGTGTGTGTGAGAAAGTGTGTGTGAGAAAGTGTGTGTGAGAAAGTGTGTGTGTGAGAAAGTGTGTGTGAGAAAGTGTGTGTGAGAAAGTGTATGAGAAAGTGTGTGTGCGAAAGTGTGTGTTAGAAAGTGTGTGTGTGTGAAAATGTGTGTGAGAAAATATGTGTGGGAAAGTGTGTGTGTGAGAAAGTGTCTGTGAGAAAATGTGTGTAAGAAAGTGTATGTGAGGAAGTGTATGTTTGAGACAGTGTCTGTGAGAAAATGTGTGTGAGAAAGTATGTGAAAATGTGTGTGTGTGTGTGAAAATGCGTGTGAGAAAGTGTGTGTGAGAAAGTGTGCGTGAGAATGAATATGTACGAACCAGTTAATGCGTGAAGTGTGTATACGGATGTTTAGGTGAGCGTTTTATAACAGTGTATGTGTGACTTTGTGTGAGTGGATGTATGCCAGAGTGAGTCTGTAAATGCATGTCTGAATGTGTGAGAATGACGTGACTTTTCGTTCTGGCTCCATCGTCTAGTGTCTTTCCTTATCTTCTTCATGTTATCTACTTCCGTTTGTGTCCTAAATCTCAGTACTTCTTTTCCTTCCTGCATGTGGACTACAGGCATCTTGTCGTCTTGACAAACCATAGTTTGTTACTTTGCGTAATGGCAAAGCAGACCAAACTCTAAGACTTGGTCGGCAGCTTGTCTAGGATGGAAGCTCCGACAGGCTGACAGTTAGATCATCGCTTTGCTGACCCGGCAGCGTCTGCAGCTTGTCTTGTTCCAGGTGTATCGGTGCTATCTTTCCTCTGGAGTGAACTAGGCAGACCGAAAGACGGATCACGCTGCATGGGCTTTGTGCTATGGACCGGCTCAATGGCAAAGAGGTTACGGACAAATTCGTAATCCCCCATACCGCGCTTAAAACACAGCTGCGGGCGATTTGGCAGCAGATCGCCTTACGTTGGTTTTCGTTCAATGGTATAAGTACTGGTCGTTCAGAAAGCAATGGCAAACTACTGAAAGCAAACTAGCCATGAAATCACAAACAGCTTTGCTTGACTGCGTCGTGCGGTAAAGAACATGCAACTAAGGTTGTGTACTAAAGAGAGACATGTCTTCATCTTCACTCCTCCACTCACGGGATATAGTTATTGATTTTCTTTTTAAATGCACAATGTTACAAACTATCTTCTGTCAAGACGGCCAGGTGCCAGTAAGTAAGTAAGCACCAGTTGCGCTTTATGCCTCAAGACGTGCAAAATTACCCTTTAGCTATCAGTCACTCTCTAGCTCAATCTGCCACTGGCAGGCATAGTTTCACTATACCCTGTTTAGGGAATTAAGAAGCTACCCGGATACCCCACTTGCCGACGGATGTCCCTTGGGCTAGGGGAAGGAAAAAAAAGACTTACTCCTCTTTAGATAGCAGATACCCTCTGCCTCGTCACCCCACATGAAGTTAGCTGCCTCAAAGAGTTTTCATTCTTCGACTGTTTACAGTGAACGACGCCAGAAGAAACTCCGCTGGAACAGCTTTCAGAACAGCCACAAGCCAGACATCAACTGTCGGGCAATGCAGATCAACCACCTGACCGTGTACCAGATGGTTCGTCTGCAGAAATTGTGTTTGCTGAAGCTGACCGCCATCATGGAGAAATGTCTGCCGGTGAGCAGGTCTGGCTGGAACTGGATGATGCCGAGGTTTATGAAGAAACAGAAGGTATGTTACAATATATTCATAGCTTGATCTACGTCATGATTAACATTAAATAGAAGGTATGTTACAGTGTGTTCATGGCTTAATCAACATCATCATCATCATCATCATCATCATCATCTCAATCATCATCATCATCAAACAGAAGGTATGTTACAATGTGTTCATGGCTTGCTCGTCATCGTCATCTCAATCATTCTCATCATTAAACAGAAGGTCTGTTACAATGTGTTCATGGCTTGATCATCATCATCATCATCAGCTATGTAAACCCTGGGGTTGGTCCTGAAGCTTCCCAACCACTCCACAGTTGCTATCCACAAATAGGGTTAGAAGACACCATGGCTGAGAGGTTGCGGCCATAGCCTCAATCTTTGCAAGAACCTGGTTCCATCCCCGCACAAGCCTGGTCATGTTTCTAAGAGCCTTTGGTATGTAATGATATCATAATCCCCTCCCTGCGACTGACACAGACAAGAAAACGAGCTGTTTCTGCCGCTGTTGTTATTGTTGTTGTACGATCACCGTCGTTGGAGTTGTTGACTCACATACAAGCATGAACGATATGGTGAGTTGTCATGACTGTTTCTATCGTGGCAAGCAAACCGTACTCATTATTCACACGTGCATGTTTCAAGTCCACTAAAAGGTCACAGATGTGTAACTTGTACAAATATATATATATATTCTATGCGCTATGAACGATCATATATATTATATCATACTTGTTCGTGTGTTTGTGTGCCACATTTTATCCAAACTGACATTTTGTTTGACACTGAATCAGTCAAACTCACTGTGGTTAGGAAAGAACAGTGGTTAAGAAAGAACAGTGGTTAGGAAAGAACAGTGGTTAGGAAAGAACCAATGTTAGGAAAGAACAGTGGTTAGGGAAGAAATGTGGTTAGGAAATACCAGTGGTTAGGGAAGAACCATGATTAGGAAAGAACTGCGGTTAGGAAAGAACAGTGGTTAGGAAAGAACAGTGGTTAGGAAAGAACAGTGGTTAGGACAGAACAGTGGTTAGGAAAGAACAGTGGTTAGGACAGAACCGTGGTTAGGAAAGAACCAATGTTAGGAAAGAACAGTGGTTAGGGAAGAAATGTGGTTAGGAAATACCAGTGGTTAGGGAAGAACCATGATTAGGAAAGAACTGCGGTTAGGAAAGAACAGTGGTTAGGGAAGAACCGTGGATAGGAAAGAATAGTGGTTAGGGAAGAACCATGATTAGGAAAGAACTGCAGTTAGAAAAGAACAGTGGTTAGGGAAGAACAGTGGTTGGGAAAGAACAATGGTTAGGAAATAACCGTGGTGGAAGTCATGGTGCCTGAAGGGAGAGGTCGGTCAGCACGAATATGGACACAGGACATGCCGACACCTTGGGCAGGGAAGTCCACGGGGCTGGGGAACTGGAAAGATATTCAGTGACTTTTTCAGCCGGCCTTGATGAGGGCGATGTTCTGTAACATACCTGCTATGTGAAATAAATGGTGAATTTGTGTCAATCAATCAATAAGCTGCCGTCTCCACAATGAAGGTTGGCTGCAATGGATCTCTAACACTGTCTGTCTCTCGTCCTGACTGTACCTTTTGTCAGACTGCTGTTCGTCCATCTCTTGATGTTATCTTCCCAATTGTATCGGTGTTTCCCTCTTGCTCACTAGCCTTCAACCTTACCCTCCAGTATGGCTTTTATAAGAGTGTTATGTCAAAGTTGGCTAATATAGAAGGAGTATTGTTGCCTCAGAAAGTCCCTTTCTTCTGCAGACTCAGGACTTCATTAACAGAAAGGTGTTTGGTGTCCCTTTGAGCGTCATTGCTCAGAGGACCGGCCAGCCCTTGCCTCAGTGTGTCCTCTATGCCATGAGGTACCTCAGACGGACCAGTCCAAATGCTGTTGGTATTTTCCGTAAATCTGGAGTCAAGTCCAAAATCCAGCAGTTGAGGGATTATCTTGAATCTCACCCTGGTAAGTGACATAATACGAGGGGGATTCAAATAAAAACTTTAAAAGTGCGATAGAAATTACAATAACCACGCCATTGTCTTGTAACATGTCAATATTATTGTTAAGGATGTCAAGAGTCTTCAGTATGTGGCATCACGGTGCAGACGAACATGGGGACACCATAAGGACAGTTTAAAGATGGCATCCCCACTTTTGGCATGCACCATCCGTTTTTGTTTTATCAGTAATGGGGTGAAACCTAAAAGAATTCATCAGTGGATGAAGGTCCAGTATGGTGATGTATGCCTGTCAGTCCAGCAAGTGTATGACTGGTGTATGTGGTTTCAAAACGGCGTGACTTATGTGTCAGACTGTTCACGACCGAGTCAGACATACAGAGTAGTGACCAAGAGAATGTTTTTCTACATGAATCCAAGCACTTTATCGGCGATGGAGGACTTGCATTAAACGCAGTAATGAATACATTGAAAAATGATACATGTGGTCTTTACTTTTTCAGAATATATTGACCTAAAAATACAGGTGAGGTTTTTATTTGAAGCTCCACCCCACCCCCCCCCCCCCCCCCACCCCTAACTGTCTTGTCTGTCCATTACGGTCTGGAAAGAATGGAACCGCAGGGCGTGGCAAGAGGATCTGGCCGACAGTCAGGACACAGAAGAAAGACCAGACAGTCACACAATCAGACTGCTACTGGTACCATTAGTATTGGACTCTTCGCTGACTGTTGAAGATGAGAACAGAGCATGTATGGGAATGTCCGAGTGTTGTGATGTTGGTTATTAACTCAACTCAATTGATTCTTCTTTCCTCTAAATAAAAGTACATAGAAGACATAAAAGTACATTTATTTGATGTATATACAGCCCACATTGAAACATTTGAACATAAACCCTGTTCAGAAAAGAATATCAACTTTATCTCTTTTACAGACACTGTAAATTTTGAAGACGTTAATGCTTACAGTGTAGCGGACATGTTGAAAACATACTTCAGGGACCTTCCTGAATGCTTGCTGACCAACAAGATGTCTGAAATCTTCCGCAGCATCTATCTCCGTGAGTGCATTCGGTTATCTCTGATATCTGTCTCCTGGTTATGTCATGCTGGGTTTATATAAATGTTGTGGTTTGGTTGACATGATTTCCTATTCTTCTTCTTGTTCTTCTTCATGTTCCTCATCTTTTTCTTCATGTTCCTCGTGTTCTTCTTATTTCTTGTTCTTCTTATTCTTGTTCTTTTTGTTCTTGTTCTTTTTCTTGTTCTTTTCCTTGTTCTTTGAACTCATGTGTAATCCATACACATACTACTACTTCTATAGCACTAGACTGAGTTTTGCGTATGGCTTAGCTTTCCCTATTACCAGTGTTCCTCACCATCAGGCGAACTCACCCCGACTTCAGAGGTACTTGTAATTTACTTACCCAAGTCAAGGACGAGAAGTCAACATTTGAGTCCAACTGTCTATGGACACTAATGAGGTATGTTAAGATCATGCAGAGTGTGATAGCAAACACAAACATCTTATACATAACCTCACAGTGATGCTTCCAGATGACAAGTGACATCTGCAAACATCAAATAATCAGTGTAAAGATGGCCGACCCACTTTTGACATGCACCAAAGAGGAGCAGTGTTCTTTTATGTGTTTATTTTTCAGTGAAGGGGTGAGGTGACACCTATAGAAATTCATTGGCGAATGAAGGTCCAGTATAGTGATGCATGCCTGTCAGTCCAACAAGTGTATGAGTGTGGAGTAGGCAGTTTCATAATGGCGTAACTTCGGTGACAAACTGTTCACGACCAGGTCAGGAACACCGAGTAGTGACCTCAGAGTCTATTTTTCTACAGGAACCCAAGCATGTTATCTGCGAGTGAACGGGGTGGTGACTACATCGAATATTGATACATTTGCTACTTAATTTTTCAGAATATATTCAAACAAACAAAACATTTAAGATCTTTCATTTGAAGCCTCCTCGTACATTGTATTCTTCTTCTTCTGCTCTGTATTCCCATAGTGCAGCCTAAGCCGTCAACCAGCTTACACCAAGCCATCTTGTCCTTTGCTATCTCTAGCACGCTATCTCTATCTCTTTGCTTCATGTTCTTCCCCACATTATTCATCTCTGTCTCTAATCTCTTTCTTTTTGTTTTTCTTGATTTCTTGATGTTGTTGTTATTCTAGAACTCACTGCTACCCACTCAGTTAGTACTTGCTCTGCTTCTTTAGTTTCTGTTAGGGCCATTTTCACTGCGAGGGGCAATTTCCTCTATATGACCTGAGAACAGCATCAAACAGCACCGTTTCACCTGTGTTTAAAAGCTTTACATCTGCTCAGTTGCATCTTGCTTAACACAGTCTAGCCAACAATGAACAGGTATCAAGATCAGGAAATCTGCTTCTTCTTCTTTGATCTGTGTGTTATACCTAGCTATACATTTAAAGGTACATGTTACAGACTTTGGCATACATTATGGTAAAGTGAATTTCCTCTAAACATTCCATCCAAGGTAACAGGCTCTTTCTATCTAGATAAGGAAACAGGAACATACAATATACTGTATGTATACATATCAATTGTAGTCAGATTTATTTAGTATGCTCAGACTATACATAAAAGATACAATCATACAGTACATGTTGTTTGACCCACACAGGCAACCACACAAGGTCTCTGTCACTTGTGTTAGAAGGAGTCAAAATACCTTGGTTTTGTCTCAAAATTGTTAATTCAATAATTAGTTAGTTAGTCGCGGCTCCAACTTCATTGTAAAGAGTCACCCGCATAACATTTTGTTCCTGTACCAGTGAATATCACACCTCTCTATCTCATATGAAGAGTGGAACAGTCAGCAGTCCCGACAACCCAACAAAACAATAATTACATCGGCACATTTATAGAGGTTTCATTTCAAGCTCTTGTCTTGTTGCCTTTCCAAATACAGATGTCCCACCAGCTCAGAGACTAGAAGCTCTCCAGACAGCTATAGTACTGCTGCCAGATGAAAACAGAGAGGTGCTGCAGTCCATCCTCCTGTTTCTGAGTGATATTTCTTCCCATGAAGCAGATCACCAGGTATGGCTTTAGCTGTTTTGTATGGTTTGTTGATCTTAGCTTTGCCTATTTAATTGTGGAACTGTTTGGCAGAGAAAAATCGTTAATAGAGTTTTGACATTAAAATGATGGAACTGTCTGGCAAAGTTTTTATTTCAGTTTTGGCATTAAAATGCTGGAACTGTCTGGCAAAGCAAAGTTTTAAATTCAGTTTTGGCATTAAAATGATAGAACTATTTGGCAGAGCAAAGTTTTTATTTCAGTTTTGGCATTAAAATGCTGGAACTAACTGACAAAGCAAAGTTGTAAATTCAGTTTTGGCATTAAAATGATGGAACTTTTTGGCAGTGTAGAGTTAGTTGTGACATTTAGTTTTGATATTATAATGATATTAATTATGTGTCCTGATATTGATATTATACTTCCATGCAGTAATGCACACAATCTAAATAATGATAGCTTGTGCATTCCAGATAATACTATTCCTTACAAACCTAAATAGTGATGTTCATAATACTTGCAGTTAATGTTATTCATTATAATTATATCTCCAGATAATTTATTTTTTTTTGCGTTCACTCGCTTTGAACTCAATCATAGTCCATACACACTATTTATAGAAATGAAACAGTCATTTACTGCCAATATAGTACCTTGTGGTGTATGGCAGAGGGGTCTTTGAGCCTGAGGAATAAAGGCCGCCTGGCTAGTGCAGTTGCCGTGAACTGTGCAGGTTAGGATTTTCTTTTTGCTCGCAACAGAAAAAATCCCACACTTTACCGAGGGATGGAATCCGGGTCTCCCGAAGGAGAGTCTGGCGTTCTAGCCACTTGGCCAGCCGCTCCTCGTTTTTATTTTATATTTATAGAAATGATGGACTGAATTTTTCATGTGGGTTAGCTTTCCCTATAACAGTGTCCCTCGCTATCAGGAGAACCCACTCCGACTTCAGAGGTACTTGTAATTAATGTCCCCAAGTTAAGGACGACAGGTCAACATTTTAGTCCAACTGTCCGGTGTAGGGCTTGAACTTACCTCGGCATCAGCACACCGGATGTTTAAGAACACGTGTTCTTATCCATTCGGCCATGCTGACCTGCTCTCTAGATAATGTTATTCATTATATCTCCAGGTAACATTATTTATTATATCTCCAGATAATGTTATTCATGTTATCTCCAGGTAATGTTATTCATATTATCTCCAGATAATGTTACCCATTATATCTCCAGGTAATGTTACTCATCCCCAAATGATGTTCCTCTCTATATCTCCATCAGATGAATGCAAACAACCTCGCCGTCTGCTTCACACCCACAGTCTTCCAGCTGGTCCCCCAACAGACACCAACTCAAAGTCCGAAGAGGACTCACAAAACTTCCATTGCTGTCCCTGACCCACGAGAGATGATGGAGCAAAAGGCCGCCCATGAATGCCTGCTTATGATGATTCTAGAATGCAAGAAACTGTTTACTGTGAGTTTAAAATGTGAATATGTAACAGGTAAATGTGAGTAGCTAAATATACAATCACTGGAAACGTCATGGGAGCATGTCGGCAGAATTTTTAAGAGGTTATACACACTGATAATGTCATGAGTCTGGTTAGGTGTAAATTTGATGCCTACACTCGACATTCATTCAGAGAAGGACATTTATTTTTTTGCACTCGCTCGTTTTGAACTCGAGTGTAGTCCATACACACTAGTCTAGTAGCACTAGACTGATTTTTGCGTGTGGATTAGCTTTCCCTATTACTAGTGTCCCTTGCCATCAGGCAAACCCATTCCAATTTCAGAGGTACCTGTAATTTCCATCAAGGAAGAGAAGTCAACATTTTAGTCCAACTGTATTATGTAGGGGTTGAACCCCTTATCTCGGCATCAGCACACCAGATGTTTAAGAACGTGTGTACTTATCCATTCGGCCATACTAATCTACTGTTACATTTAACAACATTTAAGTCCAACTGACAGATGTAGGAGTTGAACCAACTACTTCAGCATCAGAATGCCAGAAATTGTAAGAACAAGTTCTCTTATCCATTCGGTCATGCAGACTTCCAGAGAAGGAAATAACCTTCACCTATTCCTCTGTGCATTCAGGACTACAAAATGCAGTTGTCCCGAACACTTTACAGATGCATAGTGGGTTCTTGTTCTGGACTTTGGGGGAAGAGGGGGGAGGGGAATCAAGAAACTTTTCAAATACCTAAATGGCTTGGCCACATGGCATAATTAGGACAATAACAGAGACCTGCTGGTCTCCGTGGCAAAGTGGCTACGGACATGATTCATAATCCCGTATACCTGTGTTCGAAACACAGCGGTGCTGGGTTTTTTTCGAAACTGGTATCGGTGCCGGTCGTTCAGAAAGCAATGGCAAACTACTGAACATAAAACTTGCACAGGAATCATGAACAACCAAAATGCTGGGGTTGACTGCTATGTCCTGTGAATGACATGCAACTGATATATATATAACAGATACCTGATCCACAACTCAGATGATTATGTAAGATGATGAACGATGACCACCCACAATCATCAGCCTGACACACAGTGATGAGCTGTAAACATGATATGTACCAGGGAAAGTCGTTAGGTGGTATGAATTTTATTATAAAGAGCATTGAAGAGTATGGACAATGGAAAATCTTATTTTGGGACACAAATGGCGCTTAAGCAATATCACATGTAAGGGGCGTGAGGATCAAATAGTTGTCACATGTGCAATAGTGATTACTAAATGGTTGCCCCACTATCGACTTGCACCGTGGAAGAAGTATGTGTTTTGTGGATAGAAGGTGTGAAACCTTGTTAAATCTATAGAAGAATGATGGTTCAGTATAGAGACAGTTGTTTCAGTCTGAGGAGAGTGTATGAATGGGTAGAAAGATGTCAGAAGAAAGAGAGAATTTCTTTGATAAGAGAATATGCATGAATAAGCTAGAAAAGTAATGATGACCATCTTTTGGGATGTCAAGGGCCTTATATTGGTGCATTTCCAGGACAGTGACTAGTGCTCAATACAGTGACATGCTAGTGAACAAACTGAAGCAGCAATACAGTTGAAACACTGTGGACTTCTATCAAAAGGAGTATCCTTGTTGCATGACAATGCACACTTTCACTATGTGCTCTGAAATTGGTAATCTTGAAACATAATCATACAGTCTAGACTTGGCTCCATTGGACTTTCAATTATTTGGATCCTTGAAAGAACATTTGCTGGGTCAGAGCTTTGCAGATGAGAATGAGGTAATGGAGGCTGTGCAAAATTTATTGAAGGTCACACCTAGACATTGTTTCCTAGAAGGTGTCAACAAGTTAGTGGACCAAGTGTGTTGCCAGACAAGGGGATTATGTCGAAAAATAGCACACACAATTTATGGTTTGCACTATTGTAGAAAAGTTATTCATTAATTTCATGTGACTTAATTACTTCCCCTTGTATATATAAACATAATGCAATAAAGGCAGGTCTTAGTAAGATATGATTGAGCTGCCATATGGCAGTAGACGGTACTACTGCTTTCTGTTAGTGCTGAATTATTAGAAGTGCTCACCAAACCAGACACCCAACATTGTGCCAATGGCTTCATGCAGAGCAGCGCAATTGGGAGGTACACACCTTATTCTAGCTCGAGGAAACAGCCTAACCACAAAATATCAAGGCATGGCAGAACAGGCCCTGAGCCTTGGTCAGCAACTGGTCTAGAACCAAAGCTCTGACAGGCAGACATTTAAAGCATTGCTTTGATGATCCAGCAGTTTCTGCATCTTGTCTTGTTCCAGATGTATTGGTGTTAACTTTCCTCTAGAGTAAACTAATCAGGCTGAGAGAGTGATCATGCTGCATGAGCAACACATGGTCTCTACAATTCAACCCAGGCTTTGTGCTATGGAGAGGTATAACTGCATCCCTAGTGCCTGCCATGGGTTGTAGTTAGTACGCATTTATTGAAGCACAATGCAACAAACAGACCATCAGAATGACCAGGTGCCAGTACAATAAATGCACAATCAAAAACAAGGCTTTTAGAACTGAGCATCAAATATTGACTGTGTCCCCAGGTGTTTCCTGGTCTTTACCGGCAGCTGCAGGTTCACTCTGAGACTAAGGTTATGCCAGTTCCACTTCTGGACATCAGCTGTACTCCTTCTGATGTCAGAGCATTCGGACAGGAGAGGATTCAGATCATCCTCAAGGTATGGCTACAGTTATCATTGTGCACTGATTTCTTCTTCTATATACTTGTTGATCATCCTCAAGATATGGGCACAGCTATCATTGTGCACTGACTAGTTCTTCTCTATACTTGCAATCATCCTCAAAGTATGGGCACAGCTAACATTGTGCACTGCTTTGTTCTTCTCTGTACTTGCAATCATCCTCAATGTATGGGCACAGCTATCATTGTGCACTGACTTCTTCCATATTCTTGTGATCATCCTCAAGGTATGGGGACAGCTAATATTGTGCACTGACTTTTTCTTCTCTATACTTGAAATCATTTTCAAGGTATGGTCACAGCTAACATTGTGCACTGACTTCTTCTTCTATATTCTTGTGATTATCCTCAGGGTATGGATACAGTTAACATTGTGCACTGACTTCTTCTTCTCTATACTTGTGGCTATTCGAGTCACTAAACCAATTATAGTGTCTTTTCCCCAGTCCATATTGTGTAAAGCTCCAAATGAACAGAACTGAGTTGAGTTGAGCAGAGTTGAGTTGAGTCCAGAATCGATATCACAGCACTTGGAACATTCCCAAACGTGTTCCATCCTCATCTTCAACAGCCAGCAAAGAGTTCCAATACTGGTACCAGTAACAGTCTGATTATGTGTCTGTCTGGCCTTTCGTCAGAGTCCTGAGCATCGACCAGATCCTTTGGTCACTCTCTACAGCACCATTCTCTCCAGGCCATGATCTATCTGTTCTTCTGCACCCTACACATGATCCCTAATGGCCCCAACCACTTGTACCTTATCATGCACCAGTACCCCACTAAGTCACGCAGACCCACTCAATCTGTCCACCTGCTCATTTCCCACCACACCAACATGTCTTGGGGAAAAGATCCAACATATACTCTCTATTTTATATGGTTCCCAGTGGACAGATTGGCATGAACTGATATCAAGTACAGACAGTTCTGTCTTACAAAGGCTTATGGGTATACTGTCTTGGTCATGCTGGAGTGTGAGGTAACTAGCCAGCAGATCTGTTGGCTTCAAGGGTGTCACTAGCTGGTTCACTCAAAAAGGACAAGGCAGGCATTCTGAAGATAATCGATGATCAACTGTTAGTTGAGGATACAATAACAAGATATTTATGGATGTTTCACAGTCATATGTCGTGTTCATTCAGATTCCAGTACTAGCTCAAACAGTGGTCAACCCCCTTTTATTTCGATCCTCTTAGCAATGTTTGATTGTTGTTTTGACTTCATTATTTGAGGTAGTTTGTTGCTGTTGATGTTGCCTGCATTGTTTGATGATGTAAACTCATTAACAGGAGGCTCATGACAAAAATTGAGGCTGGCTTCATTATTTTAGGTAGTTCGTTGATGTTGTCTGCACTGTTCACGATAAAAACTCATTAGCAGGAGGCTCATGATAAAAATCGAGGCTGGCTTCATTATTTGAGGTAGTTTGTTGCTGATAATGTTGCCTGCACTGTTTGACAATATAAACTCATTAACAGGAAGCTCATGACAAAACTCGAGGCTGGCTTCAGGCGTTCACAGTTGGTGATGTAGAAGTCTCTCATCGGAAACCACTGGATGATTGTCCACTGAAAGAATGGAAGTTAATTGTGGAAATAGAAGCGCCACCTATAGAAGTTCTGCACCGAATCTTGCATGAAAGGTACAAAATATTCAGACAAACTGGCACTGTAAATCTGTGTAATTAAAATAAGATAATAAATAAAAAATTAGATACACATAGTCAGCTTCTTCTTCTTCTTCTTCTTCTTCTTCTTCTTCTTCTTCTTCTTCTTCTTCTTCTTCTTCTTCTTCTTCTTCTTCTTCTTCTTCTTCTTCTTCTTCTCCTTCTTTTTTTTTTTCTTCTTCTCCTTCTTTTTCTTTTTTGTCCCCTTCTTCTTTTTCTTCTTCGTCACCTTCTTCTTTATCTTCTTTGTCTCCTTCTTCTTTTTATTTCTCTTCTTCTGCTCTTTATCCCCCTTCAACCAAATCACGCCAAGCTGTCCTATCTTGTACTGTCTTAGGCAGCTCTGTCCATGGTCTCCCCATATTATTCATATCTGATTCTAAGTGTTTTATGTCCCTCTATTTTGTTTGCTCTGTGGGATTAATAATCACATGGCACTTAATCTGTTAATCATCTTAAGCGACTTCCCTTATCACCCATGGGCTTATATAAATTGCCGAAATGTTGTCATTGCATTATAATACAGCATGTCTGCTACCATATTAACAACTTTTAGGTCATAACTGTGACACACACCTACTTCTCATTTTCTGCCATCCAATTTTGTTTGGTCCAAACCGACTTTTTGTTTGACACTGAATCTATTAACAATACTTTCTCATTGTCTTTCCCTATCTCTTGTACCATAAATCTTAATGATTGACAGAAGTATTGACATAAAACAAATATCTAAATAAAATATCTTAAGGAACATAATATTGCATTTGTGATATTTTATTTCATAGGCATGTCTGGGATGAGGATCTGCTGAGCTGGTCAGTGGTCGAGAGGCTGGACCCTCACTCGGACATCTTTCAGTTTGTACTGAACAGTATGGCTCCTCATCCGTTCCGGCATTTCTGTGTACTGCGGTCAGTATTCAATGAAGGGGCTTCAAATGAAAACCTTACAAGTGTGATAGAAATTAAAATAACCATGCCATTGTTTTGTAAAATGTCAGTATTGTTGTTAAGGATGTTAAAAGTGTTCAGCGAGTCACACCATGATGCAGATGAACATAGTGATGTAATACGGATAGTTTAAAGATGGCCACCCCACTTTTGACATGCACCCAATGCTCAAATATGCGAATTTGGAGTGAAGTATGGGCAAGCGCATCGATGCGGTCTTTGAGGTCACGACAGGAGATATCATAAACAACTCCTGAAGGAAGCAGTGAGCAAAAAAAAACTTGGTATGGCTACAGCATCAGAGGACTGAAAACACATGGTAATTCCCAATATGCCGTGACATCATTGGACATAAGCTGACAATGAAGTACTTGTACAGTTACATGCACAACTTAACAATGAAGTACTTGTATAGTTACACGCACAACTTGACAATGAAGTAATTGTATAGTTACTTACACACCATGGCAATGAAGTACTTGAATAGTTACATACACAACCTGATAATGAAGTACTTGTATAGTTACATACACAACTTGATAATGAAGTACTTGTATAGTTACATACACAACTTGATAATGAAGTATAGTTACATACACAACTTGACAATGAAATACTTGAATAGTTACATGCACAACTTGACAATGAAGTACTTGTATAGTTACATACACAACCTGATGACGAAGTACTTATATAGTTACATACACAACCTAATGATGAAGTACTTGTATAGTTACATAAACTGATAATGAAGTATGTGTATAGTTACACACACAATCTGACAATGAAGTACTTGTATAGTTACATACATAAGTACGTGCATAGTTACATACACAACCTGACAATGAAGTACTTGTATAGTTACATACACAACCTGACAATAAAGTACTTGTATAGTTACATACTCAACTTGACAATGAAGTACTTGTATAGTTACATACACAACTTGTTCTACTCCAGGTACTGGCGTAGCGACCTCAACAAAGGTGCTTGTGCTCTCATCACCAAGTCTGTAGAACATTCGGATCCTATGGAAGTCCAAGGTGTGTGGGCTGTTGATCTGGGATCATACTTTTTAATGGAACATTGTGGATCTGGTCGGTCTCGACTGACTTATATCACTCGCCTTGACACCAGGTATGGTTAGGAGTTAGCTTTGTGTGCTTAATATTGGAGATAATATTTCTGAATAATGGGATGATTCAGTCATTAATCAGGTGCCGTCTCCACAATGAAAGTTGGCTGCAATGGGTCTCCAACACATTCTGTCTCTCGCCTTGATTTTATATTCTATCAGATTGATGTTCATCTATCTCTTAGTGTTTTCTGCACACTTGTATCATTGTCTGCTGCTTTCTCGCTTGCCCTCAACCTTGCCCTCCAGTATGGTTTTTATATGAGTGTTATGTCATTCAATGGGGCCGAAATATTTCACTTGCCTCTATTTTATTTCTTTCATGAACTCTCTTTTCATTCCAAGATGAGTAGCTTACATCAAGTTGTATGTGGGGAATCCACTGAGCAGGAGACGATTTGTGCAATAGATTTAGTCTAGGAGGCAGGGAGCAGCAGCTCGAAGGAGTTAAATTATTATTTAATCATAAAATGCAGGGTTTTTTTTTTTTTGTTTTTTTTTGGGTGTGTATGCTCACGTTGAACTCAAGTGTAGTCCATAAACGTGCTACTACTTCTAGTACACTGGACTGATTTTAGCGTGTGGATTAGCTTTCCCTATTACCAGTGTCCCTCACCATCAAGCGAACCCACCCCGACTTCAGAGATACTTGTAATTTGCATCTCCAAGTCACGGACGAGAAGTCAACAGTTTAGTTCAACTGAGTGTAGGTCACTTCGGTATCATCACACCAGAAATTTAAGAGCAAGTGCTTATATCGATTCAGCCATGCATACCTCCACTCAATTATTTTTTAATTCAATTATCGCTGGATGGCACAGTACATTCATTTATTTCATTCCGGCATGTGCAGTGAAGTGGTAGCAAACACGATTCACAATCCGGCATACCATGTTTGACATCAACTGCACATGATTTGGCAGAAGACCGCCTCATGCTGATTTTTAACGATGGTATGGGCGTTGCTCGTTCATAAAGCAATGGCAAACTATTGAACATAAACGTGACTAGTAAATCACAGGCAGCAAAAAATACTGAGGTTGATTACGATGTCCTATAAAGGACATGCAACTAATTTAACTATATTTCAGACAAATAACTTAAAATAATGTAATATGCCATATTGGATTCCTGTCGCTCATGCTATATATACGTTGTGCTGTAACTGAAGTCATGCAGTGTCTAGCATGCATGCCTGCCAACTTGGTGGTTATATGTTCCAATCCTACTTGAGAAGGGGATATTTTTAAATGTACCTGGCCACTCTAGGTGACCCAGCCAAAAATTGGAACCAGAACAGTTCTCAGAAGTAAAGGTGGCTTACAAAATAAGGACCACCTCTTGTATTGATTGCCAGTTGGTCTATAAAATAATAAGGTTAGCACCATATACCCAGTACACTTCATGGTATGGAAATGGGTCCTTTAACTGATTAAATTCCATGGGATGATTAATCATCTGAAGTGACTTCCCGTATCTGCTACAGGCTTATATACAGTAGTTTTCCCTTAGCAACCTCCTTTAATTTGATATATAATTCAATGTGTCTGCTACCATATTAACAGCTTTTAGGTCTTAACTGTAACACCCCTACTTCCCATTCTCCGCCATCCATTTTGCTCGGTCCAAACCTCCTTTTTATTTGTCACTGAATCTGTTAATATCTGCTTATTATATTCCATGTTACAATCATTTCTAATGATGCTATATTAAATGTTATATTAATTCAATTAGTGCTATATTCCCTGCTAGATTTAATTCAACTAGTGCTGTATTATGCGCTAGATCCCTGAAAACAGTGCCACTCTGTTATAGATCAATTAAACTCTGTGATATTTCATGCAAAATGAATTAAACTCCTGAAAAATCTTGTTAGATTATACAGATGTAAACCTATTTCTTCACAATTTGTCTTAAATTTAGAGGGCGGTCACCAGAATGGTACACAAGAATATTTGGCCACATCAGTGCAAATTTCCTGGCACGGCTGAAAGAGTCATTCAGGCAAGTCACGCTTGGACCAGAGACCAGGGTCTGATCACAAGGACAAGTTTTGATGTCAAACAATCAGCACCAGAAGATAAATCCTCGGAAGATTGTGACATTTTTAACAACACAGATATGGAGACCTGGCTATATAACGTGAATACCTTTTATAGTTCATGTTTTTGTTGGTAATCATGTATGTCCTCAGCCTCCTGTCTATTGATCACAAGGACAAGTTTTCATGTCAAATGATCAACACCTAAAGATAAATCCGCTGAAGATGTGATATTTTTAACAACACAGAAATTGAGACGTGGCAAGATTATGTGACTTCTTCTTATTGTTCATGTTGTGTTGCTTATCATGTATGTCCTCAGCCTCCTGTCTACTTTCTTTGTCTTAAACATTGTTTTGATTCTCTATGTGTGTGTTGGTAACTAACATTCTGGCCCACATACACAGTATGTCAGGAAAAGATAATAACAACTCTGAATCAATAGCTGGCTGTGCATACAATAGCATGTATATCAACTATTCCAGTGGAATGGGTCCTGACATTCTAGTGCTAAACTCCCTTAAGACTGTATTTGTCTTTAAGTAAGAGGCTCCTCAATTCCCTATATCTATCCGAGCTGAGTGCCATTACACTAGATATCTTGCCATATCATTCAGTCACTGCTTTATCTTTGTGGCTGTTAAGGACTGTCTTTCCATCCTGTTCGATTTTTTAAACAGATATCTTTAAGTCCCCAAGATGCCCCGTCAAAGTTAACAGAAATAGGATGTTGTCTGAATCCTCCTCCTTAAACTGATCAAGTCATAGGTATGACCGGAACATATTTACCATTGAAAATAATGCTTTCTATTATTAGTCCTCTTTACAATTGTTCTCTTCATCTATTTGTTTGCTCGCTTAAACTCGAGCGTAGTCCTTACACACCATTTAAGGTAGTAAGGGACTGAGTTTTGCGTGTGGGCTTGCTTTCCCTTTTACCGGTGTCCCTCGCCTTCAGGCGAGCCCACTCCGACTTCAGAGGTTACAATTGTTCTAACGCTGTACCTTCATACATCTAGATTGAAGCAGACGTTAGCCTTGCTAGCGAGCCAATCACCAAGTTTCTGTTCTATCCATCTCAATTTTACACCTTTTGTTACTCACATTGTCTTGTACAAAGTGGGGTGTCCTTGATCTTACCTATGTGTATAGTGTGAGAGCAGATACACCAATTATTGCCCTAAGAGCATGGCAGAGAGTGACCAAGGATCTGGCCAACAGTCAATTCTCAGAGAAAACGCCAGACAGACGTGTAATCAGATTGTAACTAGTACCATGTGCCTATGTCTTGCCCATTACACTTCTAGGCTATCATTTTACATGTAATGTATATACCTAAAATCACTTTAATCCTAAACCATCTCATTCACCTACATTCACTCCTGTCATTAACCAAGACTAAATATACAAAACATTGTTCCACCATGCCACAATATCAAGCTGTTGGCTGTCTTGTATCTAGGTCTTTCTCTGCCTTTCGTCACTTCCAGTTTTCCTGTTGCCATATTTCCCCCTTTTAAAATGTGCCCGCAGGATGTAAATAAATTAGTAATGAGAAGTTGTTATTGTTGGAGACTGTTGATTTTGGAGGAAATCATTTGCTTATAAATGAGCAGTAGATTTTGGACTTCACAGATAGTTATTAATGTAATAGAAGGTAATGTAGAGTTGTAAATGTAAGACCTGGCTGTGAATGTAAGTCAAAGCTGTTGATATAAGAGGGAGCTGGTAATATGAGATGGTTTGTATAATGAATTGCTGGCAAAGTAATAGATAATTGGTTATGTAACATACAGTTTGTAGTGACATAGAAAGCTTGTTATATAACAGTTGGCTAAATAATGTAAGAAACAGCTTTTCTAAGTCAGTGATTTGAATATATAATGAATTGCTCATAATGTAATAGACAAGTGGTTATGTAACAGACAGTAACTAAGGTAACAAACAACTAGCAATGTAATAAATAATTGATTATGTAACAAACAGCTGGTAATGTAATAGACAGCTCATAATGTAACATACAGCTGGTATGGGGGGGGGGGGTGTGTGTGAGAGAGAGAGAGAGAGAGTGAGTGAATGCATGAGAGAGAGAGAGAGAGAGAGAGAGAGAGAGAGAGAGAGAGAGAGAGAGAGAGAGAGAGAGAGAGTGAATGCATGAGAGAGAGAGAGAGAGTGAGTGAATGCATGAGAGAGAGAGAGAGAGTGAGTGAATGCATGAGAGAGAGAGAGAGAGAGTGAGTGAATGCATGAGAGAGAGAGAGAGAGAGAGAGAGTGAGTGAATGCATGAGAGAGAGAGGGAGAGAGAGAGAGTGAGTGAATGCATGAGAGAGAGAGAGAGAGAGAGATACTGTAATCCCTTGACATGTAAGTGACTGTAATCCCTTCCCATGTGTGGCTGTAATCCCTTCTCATCTTAAAGCCATGTGTGTGGCTGTAATCCCTTCCCATGTGTGGCTGTAATCCCTTCTCATGTGTGGCTGTAATCCCTTCCCATGTGTGGCTGTAATCCCTTCTCATCTTAAAGCCATGTGTGTGGCTGTAATCCCTTCCCATGTGTGGCTGTAATCCCTTCTCATCTTAAAGCCATATGTGTGGCTGTAATCCCTTGCCATGTGTGTGTGGCTGTAATCCCTCGACTACTTATTTGCAGTTGAAGTCCATTACCATGCAACACTTCTTACACACCACCACCAGCAATTATTGTATTACATCCAACAAAGCAGCCAACAAAACCAAAGCTTTGTTATTTCTTGGTGCCATTTCATGTGTATTTATCACAATAACTTTTCAACATTTAATTCCATGATGAGGTCTGAATTTTTCTCCCTACATTAGCCGAGTTATATAACAAATGTTATATTATACTGGGGCCAGAATATAACTGTTACATTCCTATCATGCCCATGTATATGTTTTAGAGATTATGACATAATATACCTGTATTCTAAGATTATAGATCTTTAACTCTTTAAGGACATACTGTGGATTATATTTTGATAAAGATTGTCCTTTCTTTCTGTTTCTCACAAACAATAGATTGTGCGATTTATTGCCTGGCATATTTTGCTGTATCTCGCCAGGTACATGCTTCAGAAATCATACAGTATAAACTACAGTAATAAATAAAGCCTTCAAGCTGAAATATACAATACATATATTCAAACAGTCATTTGCATTGTCTACCATTCAGCTTGAAGGATTTATCTAATTGCTTTAGTTTATGTTGTGTGATTTCTACATTATGCACCTCACAAGATGCAGCAAAATATGCCAGGCAATAAATCATTCAGTCTATCATTTGTGTCTTCGTTATTCGAATTCACTATGGGAAAAATATTGTATTGAAATACCACTTTTCTTCACAAATACCACTTTTCTTTCACAAATACGACTTTTCTTTCACAAATACCACTATTCTTTCACAAATACCACTTTTCACAAATACCACTGTTCCTCACCAATACCACTTTTCTCCACATTGAAGGTCAGCTGTAACAAGTCTTCAACATCTGTCCTGCTTCTTCATGGCGCATTCATCGAGTCCATCTATTGATGTTGTATCATTAATGTTGCTTTTCTCTTACACACACATCTGCTCCATTTTTCCCTCTAGAACATTCCTAAACAATTAGCTGTGTCTCGTTAAAGACTCAAGTACCTAGTTATCTGCCCTTCGTCACCTGCAGTAATCTTTTCTTCAAATGCCGGCATTTGTAATACTTTTGTTTGTTTTATTCACAAATGTGATATCCTGCCTATTTGTCTATACAATCACATTTCAAAAGCTTGACTTTTATGCTCACTTTGTTACCCTTACATTATAAAATAATATACTGTATTCTAAGATAATACAAATTGCATTCATGCTTCATATTTATAGTATAATATTTAGCTTTAATTATAACTTATGCATGAACTGAATTTATGGGAATATGAGGTACATAGAAGCACTCTCATTTTCTCATTCTAGTTCCATGTGATTCATTGACAAATGTTAATTATGTGAGGAAGAGATACATAACAGCATTCTCATTTTGTCATTCTAGTTCCACATGATTCATTGACAAATATTCATTAAGTGAAGAAGAGATACATAACAGCAATCTCATTTTCTCATCCTAGTTCAACAAATGTACATTAAATGAAGAAGAGATTCATAACATAATTCTCATATTCTCATCTTAGTTCCACAAATGTTCATTAAGTGAAGAAGAGATACATAACAGCATTCTCATCTTCTCATCCCAGTTCCCCATGATTCATTGACAAATCTCCATTAAGTGAAGAAAAGATATATAACAGCATTCTCATTTTCTCATCCTAGTTCCACAAATGTTCATTAAGGGAAGAAGAGATACACAATAGCATTCCCATTTTCTCATCCTAGTTCAATGTGATTCATTGACAAATGTTCATTAAGTGAAGAAGAGATACACAACAGCATTCTCATTTTCTCATCCTAGTTCCACAAATGTTCATCAAAACAATGTATGCCATTAGTGAATCACCTTACTGCCTCACGCATGTTCGTGGCCAGGATGTTTTTAACTTATTTTCGTGCGAAACAAAAAAGTAAGTTTGGACCAAACATGTTGCACATAAAATGAACAAGTATTCTCCAATTTCTATTTACTGAGCATAAAAATTGCTATTCTTTTTTTTTTTAAGTGGTTGCAAAATTGTCTATAATTTACATGAATATGTTGCCACTGAAAACAATATGTGTTCCCAATATGTTACTTTTAGCTGTATGTAGGTGTTGTGCATAGACCCCTAATGTTGTTTACTTGTGCCAGGTTACTAGGGCCAGGTTCTTTCCAAATTAAGTTAGGCGCATATTCTTTACAGGACGTCGCAGTCAACCAGGCAATTTTTGGCTGTTTGTGATTTCTTGGCAAGTTTGCGTTCAGTAGTTTGCCTTTGCTTTCTGAGCAGCCGGCTCACATATCACATAAGTAACAGGCATGGCGAGAACAGCTACCGATTCTCATGCAGCTGCGTTTACTCACGTGAATAAACAAGATTACGGAGAATGTCACTAACTCCTGGGCCAGGGAGACTGGCTCATTAATATTATGTTAAATAATTGTAATGTTACAAATGTGTCTGGCTTTCAATTAATATTTACGCAACCCTTGTCTTGAGAAGTCCAGCGGTAGCTCGCTGGAGATGTATTTGACGCGTCTGCTGATCTTTCTAGAGTTATTCGGCCATGTTGCAGTGTGGCTGGTATTGCATACATTATAGCTGATTACGTACATTATGCGTACATTATAGCTGATAACATACATTATGTGTACAATATAGTTGATAATATGCATTATACGTACATTATAGCTGATCATATACATTATGCATACATTACAGTTGATCATCTACATGATCATGCCAGATTTTTCAACATATATGAATGAAATGTTAATATATATGAGTGAAATATTATCAGAGCTTTCATAACTGACAAATTTAACTCATTACCTGTGATATGCCATTGACAGAGCCATACTTTCTGCTGTTGCACATAGAGTTACAAATAAACCATAACTCATCCACATTCGTCAAATATGACAAGAAAATATGTGTTGAAAATAAGCCAAACTTCAGCTGAAGGTATAAACACAGCTTGGGTGGGAAGTAAAGATGTTCAGCAAGCTATTGCCCACATCATCCACTGAGTGCTGATTGGTCCATAAAAATATGCGCCTGGCGCCATATGTCACTTTTTTCAAGGCATGTAATAGGTTCCTTTACTTTTACTGTACATTTTAAGTGATGTTTTGATAATAGTTTATGAGTTAAAAACAACTTAGTGTAATTTTGTTAACATTCTATTAGAGTTTGTTCGTTGTTTTTCATTACAACTTTTGTACCAGTGCTGGCGTCTGCTGGAAAGGTTTTTCTGGACTGAAGAATAAAAGCTACTTGCCAAAGCAGTTGCCATATGGTATACAGGATCATTATCCTGTGCCTTGCCAAATGGCTTACGTGGGAATATATCTCCACAGATCTCGGTCCTTGGTGTTCTGGTTCATTTGTTTTTATATTTCTTCATGTACCATCTTAGGTCATCTAACGTCATTTCTCTGTGTCTTTCTCTGCCTCTTCTACTACTGATCTTTCTAGTCATCACAATATTTTGCAATGCTTCTAATCTCATTAAATAACCTCATTATATAACCTCCTCTCATTATATAATCTTCTGGGCGCACCCCCATCCCCCCAGAGCGGGTTCCCTTACCGGTTGACTTAGCCAATCACCAAATTTCTGGCTGTACTGACCTTTAGTCAGTTGACCTCGTTAACCACGACATCCGTTTTATTCCATCCATGGATAGCCGTTTCAAGCTAGGACACAGATAAGTTGAAATTTATACTTTCATGTAGTGTCGATTGTGTAATTGTTAATCTATTTTTGTTTGTTTGTTCTATGCTGACGAAGGTTTTGCCCAACACGTCCATTGTTTTTTGTAGTCGTGCTTTGGTAAAGCTCTCAATCTACTTCTCGTTTTTCAGTGATTCATTCATTGCTTATATAAACAAAGAACATTATTTGTCCCTTTCTTGCAGTTATACAATATACTACACAAACTTCCTACCAACTCTATGCTACTAATACCAAACCTGGTCAATGACAGAAAAAGAGAAAAGAAACATTACAACAGAAATGAGATTCCGGAGAAGATTACTCAATGTATCAAGAAGAGAGAAAATCAGAAATGAAGAAATCATGACTAAAGTGGGGGTTAATAGTGGAGTTAGATTTTATTAGAAGGTAGCAAGTTAAATGGTTTGGCCATGTTACTAGGTTACCAACTAACACTATACCACAACAAGCAATGATGTACGGACCAAATGGAAGCAAAGGAAGAGGCCAACCATGTAAACGATGGACAGAGGTAATAGCGAAGTCCATTCTAATCTCGATACATGAAACCCATGAAGAGGCACCTGCTGTTTATGCTTCACCTTGACACCACAAGATACAAGAGGAATAAGATGAGGTGAGATGAGAATGTGATACTTTTATTAGCCTTTTCAATCAATGTTTGTTACTCTTGACGTGGATAGGCCTTAGGTTCATACCAGAATATGATCAGCGTTGCCAGTAGTGGGTTGTGCTCAATATTTAAATTTCAAATCCCGAAACAACCAAATAATCAGTTTGTTACTCTGGCGGTTCAAATATAATCTCAACATACGTCTCAGAAACCACACCCCAATTGCCTGCAAGCTCTTCTAAATTTTTTCATTGACATTCCAAGACTAAATGCCATACAGCAGAACGGGTTCTATATAATATTTTAGAATGTCTTTCTGGCATGTAATTAGAGTGACTTAGTACATGAGATAATTGTCATCTTCTGAAATGCAGCTTTTCTTTTACCTATTCTGCTATTAACCTCTGCCATGCATCTTCCGTATGATGTTATGATTACCCCTTGATATTTGAATTTATTTCATCTCTAATAGACACAAGGCCCTGGCCTTACAGAGGTTTAGAATATATGTCCTCGACCTCACACATCATAGTGGAATCAATCAATGTGGACCAGAATGTCTTTCTTTGTTTTAATTTGTTAACGTTTATTTAGCAAATGTTCATCTGCCATTGTTATCAGCTTCAAGTTTACTTTTGAGTCTAGATTGTAGCCAATATTTTCTTGTTGATAGTGCCATGGGATGATTAATCATCTTAAGCCATTTCCCATATTTGCCATGGGCTTGTATATCACTGAAATGTTGCAATTGCGTTATAATACATGTCTTGTTACTATTTTAACAACTTAACTGACACATCTCTACTCCCCATTTCCCGCCATCTATGTTTGTTTGGTCCAAATCTGCTTTTTGTTTGACACTGAATCTGTTAAATTTTTCAGTACAGAGATTGTAGCCAATTTTAGTGTTGATAGAAAATTCATATCAGCATCTTGGTTCAGATCTTGACTGTCTTGTAAATGTCATTCATTACAAAGATTGTTTTCAATGTTAGCCTATTTGATAGACAATTCCTTATATCTTAGTTTAGATTTTGACTGCATGTCAAATTAAGTTATTCAATCCAAAGATTGTAGCCAATTTTAATGTTGATAGACAATTCATAACAGCATCTTGGTTCAAATATTCATTGCCTTGTAAAAGTTATTGATTGCAAAGATTGTTGCCAATGTTAGCCTATTTGATAGACATTTCATCACAACATCTTAGTTTAGATTTTGACTGCATGTCAAATTAAGTTATTCAGTCCAAAGATTGTGGCCAATTTTAGTGTTGATAGACAATTCATAACAGCATCTTGTTTCAGATCTTGACTGCATTGTAAAAGTTATTGATACAAAGATTGTTGCTTATTTGAAAGACTATTTATTACATCTTAGTTTAGATTTTGACTGCATGTCAAATTAAGTTATTTAATCCAAAGATTGTAGCCAATGTTAGTGTTGATAGACAATTCATTGCAGCATCTTGAAGGTAATCAAAGTTGGTTTTTCCTGGCAGTCTAATGGAGTTGTTGAGGGTAATCACAGTTGGTTTCTCTGGCAGTCTAAGGGTGTAAGGTGTTGGAAGATATAATTTTGTGATATTGTTGTTTAACTCATTTTTTAAGATGCTGTGTATATATGTTTACATGCTTGCATAATATGTTAGTTTCATGTGTATATGTGACACCGAAATATTATTATTACAACTTTCATACTTAATGAACTAGTTATAAACACAAATATAGTTAACCAGCAGGTAAAAGACCAATCTTTAAGATAGCTTAGAAAAGAGAGCTGTCATTACTGCCTGTATTACCTGGCTGTGTAGACAGGATGGTCTCGAGCCTGAGGAATTAAAACTGCCTTGCTAGGGCAGTCGCCACGAACTATGCAGGTTAGGGTTTTCTTTGTGCCCCAGACAGAAAAAAAAATCCAACACCTTACCCAGGATATGAACCCGAGTCTCATAAAATAAGGGCCCTGAATCCTAGCCACTTGGCCAGGAGCATCTCTTAGAAAAGAGAAATATGTATACATTGTTACTCTTTGGAAACCTCCTGGGATGCTGGGGAAGTGTGATGCTGCCTTTGTCTTGAGAGCAAAGTGTAATTTAGAGGCTGTTTCACTACACCAGAAGGAACATCAAAAGGAAGATGCACAAAAGAGATTAAGAACAGAATAGGACAAGCAAAAGCTGCATTTCAGAAAATGAAAAATATCTTATGAAATAAGTCACAATCACTGGATGTAAGAAACAGACTGCTGAAATGTTATATAGAACCTGTTTTACTGTATGGAATGTAACTGAACAAATTAGGAAGAACTTGAAAGCAACAGAGAAGTGGTTCCTGAGACGCGTGTTGCGAATTCCTTAGACTGCCTGAGTAACTAACAACAACTGCCTGAAAGAGGCTCATGAAACTAGAACATTATATACAACAATGAGATTGAGACAAACAGCTTTCATTGGTTATGTGATAAGAAGAGAGGCATTGGAGAACATCATGACGATTGGAAAGATCGAGGGGAAGAGAGACCAACCAAGAGAAATGTTGCTGGATGGAATGAGACGGTGGCATGAAGGAATATCATCAGCAGAGTTGATCCAGAACACCAAAGACCGAGATCTGTGGAGAGACATGAACATTTATGCCAGCTGGCAGGGCACTTGATGATGATGAGAAGGAACTGCAGACTTATTTAACACTGGCCCAAATGACTTCATTGTAATGAGTTTGTGGAGTGCCAGAGAGTCAAGTAGCCTCTTCATTTTATGACAGTATCGTTAATGGCTAAAGAGTCAAGCAAGCACAGAAGCACCAATGTGGAGCTCATGAAGAGAACTAGACAAATAGGTGGCGCTGTGGCCAAGGAATTACGAACACAATTCGCAATCCATAATAAAGCGTTAGAAACACAGCTGTGGGCGGTTTGGAAACAGACGGCCTTGCCCTGGTTTACATACAATGACAAACTACTGAATGTAAAATCTTGCCAAGAAATCACAAACAGACAAAAATTCTGTGCCTGACTGGAATGTTCTGTCAAGAATATGCAACTAACCAATATACCAATGAATGAAGAGTTGAAAATAGACACTGGCACTGGATAGGTCATAGATTGAAAACATCTGAGAATAGTATAAATAGAAAGGTCTTTGTCTGGAATCTACAGGGCAAAAGAAATAGAAGAAGACCTCAGACACACGTAGAAGAGAAGCCGAACTATAGGGTGTTTGTAAAGTCTCACTACACTTTATATGTAAAACAGATGTGAAAAATGCTTTCTTCCATTGTTAACACCATTCCTTTTGGAGTGCAAAGAATTACTCCAGCAGATGACATATTGCTTCACTGTGGACTGTGGAGCAAATTTTTTATGACGTCATGTACTTTATTTTTCAAATTTATTCTACATACAAAGTGTAGTGAGACTTTACAAACACCCTGTAGAAATGAATAATATTGGAGTACTTGCAGTGAGTTGGTTGAGTCTATACCACAGTGGGGGTTAAAGGGCAACATATGAAGAATTAAGCAAATTCTAAGAGGTCAGCATGGCTGAATGGATAAGAGCGCTTGCTCTTAAACTTCCGGTGTGCTGATGTTGAGGTAGCATGTTCAACCCCAATACCAGTCAGTTGGACTTAAATGCTGACTTCCTGTCCTTAGCTTGGGGACATAAATTACAAGTACCAGAAGTTCGAGTGGGTTTTCCTGATGGCAATGGACACTGGTAATAAGGAAAGCTAATCCACATGCTAAACTTAGCATGAGTATGGACTACGCTTGAGTTCAAAGCAAGCTAAGGCAAGAAATACAGAAGTCAGTTCTCATAACGAATTGGATCATTATTTGAGTTCATCTTTAGCTCTACACGGCGTGAAGTGTAGCGCTGATTCAGTGGACCAGGAAAGCTTACTCAACTCGTTGTTCGGAGGACAATCCTGCAGGATGTATTCAGCTATTTATTTGTTTAGTCCATGCAGGCGGATGATACCTATAATCCACATCTCTGACCCACTCCACAACTCTAAACAACGCCACACCCATAAACCACTTCTTAATTTTAATCCCCAATATAACTCTTTAACTAACATCACACATCTAACCCACACTACGTATATAACACCTCTAACTCACACTCATAACCCACTTGATATCTTTAATCCTCAGCACACCTCTAAAACACTCAATATCTCTAACCCACACTACTAACCCCACTCAATACCTCTACCACACTCCCCCCTCTACCCCACTCCACACCTCTACTCCACTCAATATCTCTAACCCACACCACAGCTGTAACCCCCCAGATCATCCATAACCCACCACAACACCCCTCCCCCTCTCCCCCAGCTCATGTTTGTAAGTATTAAAGTTATAATGATAATTTTCAAACATACTGTTTTTATATAATACAATTCAAACAAACTGTATTAATATAGAAATATCAATTGGGGAACCCTTTGAAGTCACCAAGAGAAATAAATACACACGTATTGTTTGACGCTCATAGAAGTAGGGGTAAAAATTAGAGACTAGAGGACACACTAAAATAAATAAATATTGAAAGCTATGGTTACCAACCGGAATTTAAACCTGTCACCCACCACTAAATGATGACAGCGCTGCTTCGCTGCAGGAACCTTCCACGTCTGACCAACTATAGCTTTCAATTTTTACGTTGTCTAGTGCAAATCTCTAGTCTCTAATTATTACCCATACTTTCATGAGCACCAAGCAATACGTGTGTATTTATTTATGAACTGTATTAATATAATACAGCTCTAACATATTGTATTACTATAACACAATTCAAACATACTGTATCAATATACTACAATTCAAACATACTGCATAATAATTAGTAGCACTGTTAACTTATAGCCTTAATTACGATGTGTTGTTTTTGTTAACTGATATTGAATATCCTTTGTATACAGGTTTATTTATTGAGAACTGAGTATGTGTTCAGCTGTACATTAAACTCCTTGGAAAAAGCAGAATATCCGTATTTGAATTTCAGTATTTGAATTTCAGTATTAGAATTTCAGTATTTGAAATTCAGTATTTGAATATCAGTAATAGGCTTGTATATGTTTATGCTGTTATTCCATTGTTATTGTTCCATATGTGCTTGTTCCTCTTGTTCATGTGTCCTTTGTTCTTGTCCTTTATGTTCATGTTTCCCTTGATTTTGTTCTCTTTGTTGATGTTTCACTTGTTTTTGTTCTATTTGTTCATGTGTCCCATGTTATTGTTCTCTTTGTTCATGTTTCCCTTGTGATTGTTCCTTTTTTTCATGTTTCCTTGTTTTGTTCCTCTTGTTCTTGTTCTTTTTGTTCATGATTTCCTTGTTTTTGTTCCTCTTGTTCTTGTTCTTTTTGTTCATGTTTTCCTGGTTTTTGTTCCTCTTGTTATTGTTCTTTTTTCATGTCTCCATTGTTTTTTCCCTCTTGTTCTTGTTCATGTGTCCCTTGTTCTTGTTCCTCTTGTTCATTTATCCCTTGTCCTTGTTCCCCTTGTTCATGTTTCCCTTGTTCTTGTTCCTCTTGTTCATGCGTCCCTTGTTCTTGTTTCTCTTGTTCTTGTTCTTTTTCCAAATTTCCCTTGTTCTTGTTCTCTCGTTCTTGTTCACATGTCCTTTGTTCTTGTTCCTCTTGTTCTTGTGCCCCTTGTTTTTGTTCCTCTTGCTCATGTGTCCCTTGTTCTTGTTCCTCTTGTTTATGTGCCCTTTGTTCTTGTTCCTCTTTCATGTGTCCCTTGTTCTTGTTCCTCTTGTTCATGTGCCCCTTGTTCTTGTTCCTCTTGTTCATGTGCCCCTTGTTCTTGTTCCTCTTGTTCATGTGCCCCTTGTTCTTGTTCCTCTTGTTCATGTGCCCCTTGTTCTTGTTCCTCTTGTTCATGTGCCCCTTGTTCTTGTTCCTCTTGTTCATGTGCCCCTTGTTCTTGTTCCTCTTGTTCATGTGTCCCTTGTTCTTGTTCCTCTTGTTCATGTGCCCCTTGTTCTTGTTCCTCTTGTTCATGTGCCCCTTGTTCTTATTCCTCTTGTTCATGTGCCCCTTGTTCTTGTTCCTCTTGTTCATGTGTCCCTTGTTCTTGTTCCTCTTGTTCATGTGCCCCTTGTTCTTGTTCCTCTTGTTCATGTGCCCCTTGTTCTTGTTCCTCTTGTTCATGTGTCCCTTGTTCTTGTTCCTCTTGTTCATGTGTCCCTTGTTCTTGTTCCTCTTGTTCATGTGTCCCTTGTTCTTGTTCCTCTTGTTCATGTGCCCCTTGTTCTTGTTCCTCTTGTTCATGTGTCCCTTGTTCTTGTTCCTCTTGTTCATGTGCCCCTTGTTCTTGTTCCTCTTGTTCATGTGCCCCTTGTTCTTGTTCCTCTTGTTCATGTGCCCCTTGTTCTTGTTCCTCTTGTTCATAATCTTCTTACCCTTATTCTCCTTGTTATTGTTTTAATTGCTCTTGTTCTCATTCCCTGTGTTCTTTTTCCTCTTGTAAATTTTTTTTGTTACAGTTGTTCTTGTTCCACTTGTTCATGTTCTCTTTATTAAAATGTCTCTTGTTCTTGTTCCGCTTGTTCCTGTTCATTGTTCACATTTATCTTGTTCTTGTTCATGTTTTTCCTTTTCTTGTTCCTCGTTTTCTTGTTTCTCTTGTTCTGGTTTACCTTATTCTTGTTCTCCATGTTCCTGCTCCCCCTCTTGTTCTTCCTGTTTTTGTTCACCTTCTCTTCTCCCATCTTGTTCTTGTTCCCTTTGTTCTTGTTCCATTTGTATTTGTTCATAATATTCTTGTTCCACTTATTCCTGTTCCCCCTGTTCTTGCTCCTCATGTTTTTGTTTCCCTTGTCTTCTTCCATCTTGTTCTTTCCCTCTTGTTCTTGTTCCTCGTGTTCTTGTTTTTCGTGTTCTTGTTCCTGTTCTTCATGTTCTTGTTCCTCATGTTCTTGTTCGCCTTTTTCAAACTTCTCTTGTTCTTGCTCCCTCGACCTTGATCCTATCGTTCTTGCTCCTTTGACCTTGATCCCATCGTTCTTGCTCCCTGGTTCTTGCTCCCCTCGTTCTTGCTCCCCTCATTCTCGCTCTCTCGTTCTTGCTCCCCTCATTCTTGATCCATTCGTTCTTGCTCTCTTGACCTTGATCCCCTGATTCTTGATCCCCTCGTTCTTGCTCCCTCGATCTTACTCCCTCGACCTTGATACCCTCGTTCTTGCTCCCTTGTTCATAACTCCCTCGACCTTGATCACCTCGTTCTTGCTCCCCTTCTTGCTCCCTTGTTCTTGCTCCCTCTACATTGATTCTCTCATTCTCGATCCCTTCGTTCTTGCTCCCTCGTTCTTGCTCCCTCTACATTGATTCTCTCATTCTCGATCCCTTCGTTCTTGCTCCCTCGTTCTTGCTCCCTCTACATTGATTCTCTCATTCTCGATCCCTTCGTTCTTGCTCCCTCGTTCTTGCTCCCTCTACATTGATTCTCTCATTCTCGATCCCTTCGTTCTTGCTCCCTCGTTCTTGCTCCCTCTACATTGATTCTCTCATTCTCGATCCCTTCGTTCTTGCTCCCTCGTTCTTGCTCCCTCTACATTGATTCTCTCATTCTCGATCCCTTCGTTCTTGCTCCCTCATTCTTGCCCCACTCGTTCTTGCTCCCTCATTCTTGCCCCACTCGTTCTTGCTCCACTCGTTCTTGCTCTCCTTGTAGTCGCTCCCTCGTTCTTGATCCCCTTGTTCTTGATCCCTACAGCTCTTGTTGATGTATGTATGTGTTTATGCGCTCGCGCATGTGTGTGTGTGTGTGCGTGCGTGCGTGTGTACGCAAGCCTGTCTGTCTCACAACATGGTAAAATGTAATGTTCACAAAATTCATTTCACAATGTTTTCCCCACTATGTTCTCTAGTTTGTTACTTCTCATTATGTGCCAAACATATTTCAATGTCTAATTTCTCTAATCAGTTTATTGTTCTCATTTGCTTCTTGGTTTTTCTATCGGTCAAAAGTATTCTTTGCATTTTCCTCAGAAACCACATTTCCAATGTCATTAGATGTTTTCAGCGTGTTACAACTATCAGCGTGTCACTCTTTACAACTATACAAAAGTATAAGTTCAATATAACACCTCAGCATTCTTTTTAAACGAATAATAATTTGGTTGAAATACTAAATGCATTATCATTTAGTGCCTTACCAGCATGCGTGGGCGATCATACCTCTCCACAAATTACGATCTCCGACGCCATGGATCAATTCGTGTGACTCCTTACCGTGCCATGACACAAGACTGTCAAGAATATTCTCACGATGTCTTCCTCTATCTCGCTTTCCGAAAATCTTTTCGGTTGCCCCATCATGTTCCAGTTTTTGTCTTCTCATAACGTGGCCAAAAAAATCAATGACTGCCTCTTTCTTCTGATATGTTTAATAAGTTGTCTTTGTGATAAGTTGTCTTTGCGACTTCGCTTCCCTTTAAACGTCATGTTTGCTCATTTTGGTTGTCCAAGTAATTTTCAGCATTCTTCTATAAAACTACATCTCCAAGGCTTCTGGGCATATTTTCGCCTGTTTACTAATTGTCCAGGATTCGTAGCCGTATGTTAAAACCTCTAAAAGGTCCTCTAAAAGTACTGGAGAGTTTTGGTCAGAGACCATAACTTTATGAAGGGAAAATCCCAACTGCACCTCCCCGCGGTAGAGGATGGAAACACACTACGGTGTGGCTAACACAGCTCTGGGGACCGAGTATCCACCGGAAGAAGTGGACAACTCTGCAGCTGAGCAGAGCAGGGCACTCACTTGTCCTTACAGTCGGAAATGGCTGTCAAAGGCAGAGGTAAAAAGACCACCATGTGAATGTGGAAGGCAAGGGGAAACCACCACATTATCTTCCCAAGACTTCATGGCAAAACATATTTCAAAGTTAGTGAAGGACGTTAATGGCTGTCTTAGGGCATCCTCGTCCGGTAGGGACAGTCATGAGCCACAGGTGACACCAGACCGTCATCCAGCTACTGATGGCAAAAACTTAACTAAAATAAATAAATTTAGAGTAGGAACATGGAATGTTAGGACATTAAATGAGCTAGGAAAGTTGACCAATGTTCTAAGAGAGATGGATAGCATGAAAATGAGATAAGATGGAAGGGATCGGGCAAAATTATAGCTGACAATCACACAATAATTTATTCTGGAGGGGATACACATGAAAAAGGTGTAGGAATAATATTAGACGAAAAAACAGCCAAGTCAATTAATGGATACTGGTGTATTTCAGATAGAGTTATTATGGTAAAAATCAAAGGCAAACCAATAGACATAAATATTATACAAGTATATGCACCAACAGCAAGCAGTAGTGATGAAGAAATACAACACTTTTATGACGAAATAGAAATGGCGATGGCTCAAATTGGATCACAAGAAATAAAGATAATACTTGGTGATTTTAATGCAAAAGTAGGAAAGGGAAAAATGGAGGATGTAGTGGGGAATTATGGTTTAGGTACAAGAAATGAAAGAGGGGAAAAGCTAATAGAATGGGCAAATATCAATGATATGATAATTGGAAACACATGGTTTAAACACCATAAAAGACGACTGTACACATGGATAAGCCCTGATAAGAAAATACGCAACCAAATTGACTACATACTAATTAATAAAAGATTTAGAAATGCTTTAATTAATGTAAAGACAATGCCTGGTGCTGACTGTAATAGTGATCATGTACCACTATGTGGACATATAAAAGTAAGATTAAAGAGAGGGAAAAAAATGGTTAAGAACATGAGACTTAATAAAGAGGTTCTGGAAATAGATAAAGAAATGCAAGAACAATACAGAGTGACTGTGAAAAATAGGTACAATGCAACAACTAAAATACAGAGTATAGATGAACAATGGGAAATGTTAAGGGACTCCATTCATCAAACTAGCAAAGAAGTATTACCGGAGAGAGGCAAAATAGCTAAGAAAAAATGGATGAATGAAGATATCTTAAAACTGATGGACAAAAGAAAACAGAGTAAAAATGACAAACAAGAATACGCTAAGATAAATAAAGAAATAAAAGATAAATGTGGGAAGGCTAAAAAAGTTGGTTAAACGAGCAATGCAAAAAAATTGAATTAAATTCCATTAAAGATACAAAAAATATGCACAGACAAATCAGTGAGCTTACAGGAAGAAAAATAAGAATAATTACAGGGTGTTTGAAATCAAAAACAGGAAAGATAATATTAGAGGAAGAGGCTATAATGAAGAGGTGGAATGAGTATATAAGAGAATTATATGAAGGAGAAAGGGAAGAATTAACAGAAGATAGTACCTTAGAAGGTCCACCTATTCTGAAAGAAGAAGTCGCTGACGCTATGAAACGTATGAAGAAAGGAAAAACAGCTGGGCCAGATGAAATCACAATAGAAGAATTAGAAGTATTGGGAGAATATGGAGTAGATATATTAACCAAAATGTTGAATGATATTTACAGCAGTGGATATTTACCCAGAGATATGCTGAAATCTGTACTTATAGCTATACCAAAAAGACCAGGAGCAATTGATTGTGAAGATTTTCGTACAATTAACCTTATAAACCATATCACTAAGCTTCTACTCAGAATCATAATGAGAAGAACCAAAAAGAAAATAAAAATGGAAATTAGTGAAGAACAGTATGGATTTGTGGAAGGAAAGGGCACAAACAATGCAATTTATACATTACGGACACTAATAGAAAGGTCAATAGAGAAACAGAGAGACATATATTTGTGCTTCATAGATTATACTAAGGCATTTGATAAAGTAAAACATGATGAACTGATTAAAATGTTGGAAGATATCAACACTGATGGAAAAGATTTAAGAATAATAAAGAATATTTACTGGAACCAAGTAGCAGCAATTAAAATGGGAAATAAAGAGGGTAGTTACGAACAGATAAAGCTAGGAGTACGACAAGGGTGTGCCTTGTCACCAGATCTTTTCTCCCTGTATAGCGAAGTAATAATGAGAGAGATCAAAGAGATGCCAGGAATACTAGTTGGAGGTTATAATATAAATAATATACGCTATGCAGATGACACAGTATTGGTGGCGGATAATTCAACAGACCTACAACAATTATTAGACGTAGTAGTAACAGAGAGTGCAAGGATAGGACTCTCCTTGAATATCAAGAAAACAGTAACAATGGTAATATCAAAGAAAATGGTGACACCAAAATGTGACATAGAAATAGAAGGGAAAATCCTTAACCAAGTTGATAATTTTAGATACCTAGGGGCATTTATAACATCAGATGGAAGATGTACAACAGAGATTAGGAGCAGAATAGGGCAGGCAAAAGCCGCATTTCAGAAAATGAAGAGTATCTTATGCAATAAATCACTATCACTGAATGTAAGAAAAAGAGTGCTGAAATGCTATGTAGAACCAGTTTTGCTGTATGGCAGTGAATCTTGGAATGTAAATGAACAAATTAAGAAGAAATTAGAAGTAACAGAGATGTGGTTCCTGAGACGAATGTTGCGAATTCCTTGGACTGCCAGAGTAACTAACGACGACTGCCTGAAACAGGCTAACGAAACTAGAACATTATATACAACAATAAGACAGAGACAAACAGCTTTCCTCGGTCATGTGATGAGAAGAGAGGCATTGGAGAACATCGTAACAACTGGAAAGATCGAGGGGAAGAGAGGCAGAGGTAGACCAAGAGAAGTGATGCTGGATGGATTGAGACGGTGGCATGGAGGGATATCAGCAGCAGAGTTGATCCAGAAAACCAAAGACCGAGATCTATGGAGAGCCATGAACGCCTACGCCAGCCGGCGCGGCACTTGATGATGATGATGATGTTAAAACCGGTTGTATGTCACATCTAAATGCATAGTCACTGATATTGTAGGAATGTGGAGTACGTCATCCCCCAGAGGTCTGAGAAAGACTTCCTGTTAAATTATAAACTACTGTACTGTGAGAATGACCTACTCCACATTATGTGGAGTACGTCATCCCCCAGAGGTCTGAGAAAGGCTTCCTGTTAAATCTTAAACTACTGTACTGTGAGAATTACCTACTCCACATTCGAGCAATAGCAGTGACCATGTATTTAGTATTTCAGCCAAAGTATAATTCTTGTATTCATTCCCTATTAAATCGTGCAATATTCGAGTTAGTAGGTTCAACCCCCACACCGGTTATCTGGACTAAAATGATTTCTCGTTCTTGACTTGGGGTCGTAAATTTCAAGTACCTCAGAAGTCGGAGTAGGTTCGCCTGATGGCGAGGGTTACTGGTGATAAGATAAGCTAATGCACACTAGAAGAAGTAGCATGTAAATGGACTACGCTTTAGTTCAAAGCGAGTAGACCAAAAATAACAACAACAACAACAACAACAACAACAACAGATTGTTTATGGCTTCTGAGTTAAACTTATTCAGTGGCGAAGGATTGTATATCGCCATATGTGACCTCCACTTGAACAGAGGCGAAGGATTGTATATCGCCAAATCTGACCTCCACTTGAACAGAGGCGAAGAGGTTGCGGAGGCAGTTCGTAATCTCGGATACTCGCGTTCGAAACACAGCTGCGGGTGATTTGGAAGCAGGTCGACCTGCATTTGGGTTTTTTAACGAAATGATATGGGTGCCGGTCGTTCAGAAAGCAATGGCAACCTACTGAACGTCGCTTTAAATAAAAGTCGCTTAAAAGTCGACAGGGTCGACTTCATTGCACCGGGGTTTATCCCATATGGCTCGGTCTCTTTCCGCAGCGCGGAAAGCGTCGCACAAAGCACGAACTCCGTAGCTCTAGCGACGACCCACAGGAGTCTCCGAAAAATTTAACTCGTGAACCGAAGGACACGGCCCGGAATCGAACCCACAACCTTTGGAGCCCGAATTAAACGGCCTGACCACTTCGTCACTTGCCAAGGAAATGTTCAGCAGCAAATAATGCTGGTGTTGAATGCAACGGCAACCTACTGAACGTAAACTTGCCAAGGAAATGTTCAACAGCAAAAAATGCTGGTGTTGACTGCAATGTCCTGTAAAGGATATGCAATTAACTTTTAACTTGAACAGAAGGACGATATTTCGCTATACTGGGTAATAGTGTTTTGTTTCGTGGTGTCTTCTATAATTTTAATGCTTAGTGAACGGAAATTTTCATTATAATATTTGTTCACGTGATTGTGTACAAATGTTGGTCCAAACGCACATTTTTGTTTGGCACTGAATCAGTTAAATTAGATTGT
This sequence comes from Cepaea hortensis, assembly GCA_963921405.1. NCBI lineage: Eukaryota > Metazoa > Mollusca > Gastropoda > Stylommatophora > Helicidae > Cepaea > Cepaea hortensis. Next base: position 277,638,643 of record OY992876.1, read on the forward strand.
AATGTCCAAATGGTAGGTCATCTGAGTAGACTGTGAGCAGGACATAGACTGACCATGTTTCCTCCATGAGCTGTAGGTATGTCAATGTCAACAGACTTCAACCAATGTCCGAGTTGGATATCAGAAGTCAATCTCAAAGCAAACATTGTAATCAGCGAATATTCTGGGATGCCAGAAAATAGCACGACGGTTGCTATGGAAGCCTGAAGTCAAGTATCAACAAATTGGGCAGATAACACACAGAACAACCAATCCTTGGAGACGGATCCAGAGCAAAACAAATATAATGCAGTCCGGTGACTTTATTTTTAACATGTAGTTGGTCATCGTTTATAAGGGCTGTGTCAAATATATGGTGGATCAATGATTCACTTTAGGTAGTTGCGTTCATGGCCGGATCTTATATATATGGGGAATTTTAGAAACGACAAAATGAATATGTAAAGGGGTGCCCTAGATTAAGGAGGAGGAGAAAGAGAAGAAGAAGAAGAAGAAGAAGAAGAAGAAGAAGAAGAAGAAGAAGAAGAAGAAGAAGAAGAAGAAGAAGAAGAAGAAGAAGAAGAAGAAGAAGAAGAAGAAGAAGAAGAAAATAAAGAAGGAGAAGAAGAAAGAAGTAGAGGCTGGTGATCGTGGTGGAGATTGTGATGATGATGTTGATAACGAAGAGAATGAGATTGAGAAGGAGCAAGGAATAATAATAAGAGGGCGGGAGGATAAGATGCGGAAGAGAGTTAAGCAAAAGAAGAAGCGGAAGAACAGCAGCACCGTCAGCAAAAAGAAGAAGAACACGTATGCCCATGTTGATGATAATAATAAAGATTAAAATACCTTGGACAGCTCAAGTGAGAAGTATAAGACACTCTGAGAGACAAAGTGGGTGTTCATTCATTCATCATGTGCCATGCCCGTAAACATGGGCGGTCATGTTTCGCCATCCTACACGATCATCAGAGTGCGCTCTGTGTTCTTGTCCCGAGACTGGCTACCCCATCTCATAGAAAACCCGCTAGAGTATTTTCAGGAGGGAAAAGTGGAGTTGCGGTGTTCCTAAGAGGAAGACAACGTTACATGTGAGTAGGCAATAAGAAGAGGTGGCCTTGAAGAAGTATTATGATAGCACCTTGAAGAGGAGGGTTAGAAATTGTTGGCTGATCATTACAGCAGATCTTTGACTGATTCAGTGCCCAATAAACTGTAGGTTTCGACCAAACATGGTACACAATCAAATGTACAAGTATTATCATGTCAACGTCCATTCAATCAAGAAGACGCCATGAAACAAAACAAATAAAATAATGACGATATATCGTCCTTCTGTCCAAAGGTAGGTCATAGGTAGCAAATGTTTAGCTGTCGCTATACCATACAAGTTCAAAGGTCGTTTCCCCTATACGTCCTAGACTAGAACAGGTCCAAAGGAGAAATTATATTTACACCAGCTTGGGTCATTTAAAAACATGGACGTCTTCGACGGTGTTCAAAGAATTTGTGATTCTCGTGCTCAAGCTTAACTAGGTGTGTTGTGGACCTGTTACATCTACACGGCTAATTTAAGGATGAGAAGTTTATAATTGTACTGTCCTAAGTCAAGTGTGTTGATTACAATGATGTAGCAAGCTCTTCTTTCGTTAGAATATCCGGGAATCGATCGCTTATCAACCTTTACAAGCTTCTTGATAATACACATGATGATGACATGAAATTTGATGTCGTGAGGCAAAGTGACAAGGTAACAGAATACATTATAAACATCTCTGAACTTTTCCGTGTCAGGCGTGTGTTAGCTAGATAACCCACTTTTACTTCTGTGAGTACTGAGTTTTTCGATTTACAGTAAAACGTGGTAGTGATTGTAGTCCGACAAGTGTGTGTGCTTATGTCAGATACACTCTTCTTGGCATTGGGTTGAAGTCTATAGACTATATCAGCATGACCGAATGATGAAGCGTTCTTAAACATCCGGTATGCTGATGTCGAGGTAGCCGGTTCAATCCCTACAGTTCAGTTGGACTAAAAATGTTGGCTTCTCGTTCTTTTCTTGAGGAGATAAATCAGAAGATCTTCTAAATTTGGAGTGGATTCTCCTGAAAGCGGGGGACACTGGTAATAGGGAAACTAATCCACCCGCAAAAATCAGTCCTGTGCTCTAGAAGTAGTAGCACGTAAATGGACTACGCTTAAGTTCAAAGCGAGCGTGGACAGTGAAACCCTCTCGGAGGCGACTTTACCAACATGCACGCACTGTGTGGAATCACCGAGTGAGGAGACTGTACCACCCACACAAGGATAGATCCCAGACATGCACTCACTGTGTGGAATCACCGAGCGAGGAGACTCTGTACCACCCACACAAGGATAGATCCCAGACATGCACTCACTGTGTGGAATCACCGAGCGAGGAGACTCTGTACCACCCACACAAGGATAGATCCCAGACATGCACGCACTGTGTGGAATCACCGAGCGAGGAGACCCTGTACCACCCACACAAGGATAGATCCCAGACATGCACTCACTGTGTGGAATCACCGAGCGAGGAGACCCTGTACCACCCACACAAGGATAGATCCCAGACATGCACTCACTGTGTGGAATCACCGAGCGAGGAGACTCTGTACCACCCACACAAGGATAGATCCCAGACATGCACTCACTGTGTGGAATCACCGAGCGAGGAGACTCTGTACCACCCACACAAGGATAGATCCCAGACATGCACGCACTGTGTGGAATCACCGAGCGAGGAGACCCTGTACCACCCACACAAGGATAGATCCCAGACATGCACTCACTGTGTGGAATCACCGAGCGAGGAGACCCTGTACCACCCACACAAGGATAGATCCCAGACATGCACGCACTGTGTGGAATCACCGAGCGAGGAGACCCTGTACCTCCCACACAAGGATAGATCCCAGACATGCACTCACTGTGTGGAATCACCGAGCGAGGAGACCCTGTACCACCCACACAAGGATAGATCCCAGACATGCACTCACTGTGTGGAATCACCGAGCGAGGAGACCCTGTACCACCCACACAAGGATAGATCCCAGACATGCACTCACTGTGTGGAATCACCGAGCGAGGAGACCCTGTACCACCCACACAAGGATAGATCCCAGACATGCACTCACTGTGTGGAATCACCGAGCGAGGAGACCCTGTACCACCCACACAAGGATAGATCCCAGACATGCACTCACTGTGTGGAATCACCGAGCGAGGAGACCCTGTACCACCCACACAAGGATAGATCCCAGACATGCACTCACTGTGTGGAATCACCGAGCGAGGAGACCCTGTACCACCCACACAAGGATAGATCCCAGACATGCACTCACTGTGTGGAATCACCGAGCGAGGAGACTCTGTACCACCCACACAAGGATAGATCCCAGACATGCACGCACTGTGTGGAATCACCGAGCGAGGAGACTCTGTACCACCCACACAAGGATAGATCCCAGACATGCACGCACTGTGTGGAATCACCGAGCGAGGAGACCCTGTACCACCCACACAAGGATAGATCCCAGACATGCACGCACTGTGTGGAATCACCGAGCGAGGAGACCCTGTACCACCCACACAAGGATAGATCCCAGACATGCACTCACTGTGTGGAATCACCGAGCGAGGAGACCCTGTACCACCCACACAAGGATAGATCCCAGACATGCACTCACTGTGTGGAATCACCGAGCGAGGAGACCCTGTACCACCCACACAAGGATAGATCCCAGACATGCACTCACTGTGTGGAATCACGAGCGAGGAGACCCTGTACCACCCACACAAGGATAGATCCCAGACATGCACTCACTGTGTGGAATCACCGAGCGAGGAGACCCTGTACCACCCACACAGGGATAGATCCCAGACATGCACTCACTGTGTGGAATCACCGAGCGAGGAGACCCTGTACCACCCACACAAGGATAGATCCCAGCTTTGTTCAGGTCTCCGGCCACCCGGACGCTAATGCGTGGGATTTAAACTCGCTCTTCCACAGATATAAAGGTGGTTTCAAGGCTATATCGACTTTATTGCATCGTCTTTCATACCAAATGACTCGGTCTCTTTCCAAAGGGCGGACTGAAGAAAGCGTCGCACAAATGATGAACCCCTTAGCTCCAGCGACGCCCCCCAGGAGACAAATGTTAGACATATCTCACATGAACATTCATAGTAATGCTAAGGCAAACGATCTTCATTCTCCCCTTTTCTGTAATTTTCTCCAATAATGCAACATTCTTAAAATGGTCTGAAAGACAAGAGGATCGACTTCATTGCACCGGGTTTCATTCCAAATGGTTTGGTCTCTTTCCGCAGGGCGGCCTGCCCAAGACGCCACACAAAGGATGAACCCCCTAGCTCCAGCGACGACCCCCAGGAGTCTCCAAGGTAATTGCACTCGTGAACCGAATTACGTTGTCCGGAATCGATCCCACTACTTTCAGACCGCACTTCTCCAGGGAGACTCCCTTCCAGGGGGTTAACCACCCAACCATCCAACCCACTAACCAACTACCCACTCAACCAACCAACCACCCAATCAATCAATCAGGTTCCGTCTCCGCAATGAAGGTTGGCTGCAATGGATCTCCAACTCTGTCTGTCTCTCGCCTTGATTGTATATTCTGTCAGATTGATGTTCGTCCATCTCTTGATGTTATCCTCCCACTTGTATCGTTGTCTACCTCTTGCTCGCTTGCCCTCAGCCTTGCCTTCCAGTATGGTTTTTATAAGAGTGTTATGTCTTTTAACGTGGCCGAAATATTTCACCTGCCTCTTTTTTATTTCTTTAATCAACTCTCTTTTCATTCCCAGTTTTTCTAGAACCTCTGTATTTGATAGTTTTTGTTTCCATGAAATACGACATATTCTTCTGTACATCCATATGCCCAAGGCCTTTATTCAATTTTCCTGTTGCTTGTTCAATGTCCAGGTTTCTGCACCAAATAACCAACCACCCAACCCATACCAAATAGAAAATATCAAATTACGGTTCTTGTCTAGCTTGAGCTGTGCTGTGATTGTCATTAAGTGCTCCTTGTGTTATATCTATGTATTAGAAGTTTGAAAAATGTAAACTGGTGATCTCTTGTCAGATGGTTTGTGTTATCTTTGAGTGCATGTTTGGGCATATAATTGTAAACTCCGCGGCCTAGTGATTAAATCGACTGTCCCGCCCTCCGAAAGTTTTGAGTTCGTGTCCGGAAATCGTCATTCGAGTGCAATTTTTAGGAGACTCTTGACGGTCTTTGCTGTAGCTACGGATTTCGTCCTCTGTGCGGCACTTTCAGCTGACAGGTCTGTGAAGATAAATCGAGCCATATGAGCTGTAACCCGGTGTAATGAAGTCGATCATCTCGCAATAAACCACCTTATATTTATAAACATCCCTACCAGTGTCTCCCTTACTTCATCTTTTCAAACAGGCTTTTTTATTTGAAGTTCTCACTGCGATGGGTGTGCAGTCTATGGCATAGTCCTTCAAGAACCAAATCATCATGTGCCATGCCGATAAGCGTGCGTGGTCATGTTTGGCCATCTTACACAATCCCAGAGTCGTTGTTCTTGTCCCGACCATGCCATGCGGTCAGGCCATTCAGATATTTACTTCTCTATCTTCCTCTTGTTCTACCCCCCGCCTCCTCACAATTATGCCGGTTGTCACCAAGTTCTCTAGTTTGTCTTCTTTTAAAATATCGTAATGTTTTGACTGTCTGCGTTTAATTTCTTTAATCTGTGTACGGTTTCCATTTGCCGCTTGAACTTGCTCATTGGTTTTCCTGTCTGTCCATGATATTCTTTGCATTCTCCTAAGAAACCACATTTCCACTGCCATTAGATGTATTTCAGCTTATCTTCTCAAGATAAGATTTCTGCTTATCTGTTTCAAAAGTATAGGTTATATACAGCGCCTCAACATACTTTTTCTCTTTGCAATTGACAACCAAATAAAAACCGTAAATTGATTATATAAATTAGATATAAACAGTCCAGGTTTTTGTTTTGCTTATGGCAGGTTGTGAGAAGTAAACTTGTCTAATTAGTGACACATGGAAAACTAGGTGGATAAAGTGTAAGCGAAAGACAGAGGTAAGTGCTTGGATGGGTTGGTCACATCATATAATCGGGTCAAGAAAACAGATCTGGTCCAGCCGCTGAAGCTTATCGCCATTGCTGGTGATGATGATCTATGGGAGGGTACTGTTGCAATGTAATGAAAATAATCCTGTATAAACAGTTCACAAAGTCATCTGAACAGACCGCAACAAATGGATGAGAGGCCGCCTCTAACTCAACGCCGAAACGTGTGAGTAGAATTGAATGATTCCCTGCCTAACTTTTGTCCTGTACGATCTCGTGACACTTAAGCCATTGAAGATTGTCGGAGCCTGTATAATATTCCTGCATATCATGGCCAGTTGCTTTCAGCTTCACAAAATGTAGGTTGAAAAATGTTAGCACTTATGATAAAACGATGTTATAACTCCATCTCAGGCATACAGTGATAGCCTTCATCTCCATTCTCATACTGTTAACTATCAACGTGTTTCTACGTGTTTAATTCATTCTTTATTTATTCAATGTAGGCTATATCCCTGGACACGTAAGACGCTGCCGAGTTTATTCTTTTTTTTATTTTTTTATGAACCCACCCATTCCAAGGCAGTTGTCTTGGACCTTCCCAAGTATGAACTGCGAAAGGGATACAGTAATTAACAATATTGAATCGACAGATTCGTGACGGAAAGTGGAGGATTACATCAATTTAATAAGAACATAACCATTTTTTTAAAATGTCGTCTTCTGCCTTTAGTACCTTGCAGTGTAGGACAGTGGACCTTGGGCCTGAGGAATGAAGATTGCCTGGCTAGTAGTGAGAAGCAGCTAAAGCAGAACATCAGAAAGATGATGCATATCACCGCTACAGAAGTGAGCAAGTATCTATTGTATGACTCTGCACAGGATATCACAGGCAGATAGATATCACTTGTTCAACAATCTAAAGATGGATACTGACGAACGTAACTGTGGAATAAATAAACTAGCATCTGCAAGGTTGCTGCCGGAGTGTTCACCTTATCAAGAAGCAAGGGAACTTGTTTTTCTTTCACCGGCTCCATTCTGTAATAAGTTCTGTGAATATGTCAACAGCCGCAAATGAATCGTTCTGAAGGGCATATACAAGTGTAGGCAGAAGTATAGCATAACTGCCAACTGGAATACAGACAGTTTTTCCCTGAGGCGTGCGGTGACCGCCTTCATCTCAATTCTGATGCCGTTAGCTGGGATCTTATTATTGGATTATCTTCAGCTGAGTCCCCCGGCCACGTATTTAGTGTCCTCCCAGAAGCCACGCAGAGAAGGCCAACTGTGAGTACTCAAACTTCTTTACTAACCTTTACACTTTCTGTGGTTCTCACAATATGTTAAGCATTTTTACTTCTAGTATCTCACATTTGGGTGTCGTCTCTTTCTTTGATATAACCATTGTTTATGTTCTATATATACAATGATTTCGTACGCCACACACAATTATTAACTTAAAAATGGCTACTATATTTGGTCAATACCAATCAGATTATGGTCGTCACTAGGAAGAATGAAATACCACAATGTAATATAAAAGTAATGAGAATATTCTTAAACAAGTGAATCGGTACAATTATCTCGGAACAGTCTTAACATCTGATTGGAGATACTTTGAAGAGATTCGAACAAGAATCGACATGGCGACAAGGTAGCCTTTTACAAGATGAAAAACATACTGGCCAATAAAACAGATGTCAGTTGCAACGAGAAAAAGAGTGTTCAGTTGTTACATAGACCCTGTACTACTGTATGGATGTGATGCGTTGACAATGAGCAGACAAGCTGAAAAACGTCTGATGGCTGCGGAAATGTGGTTTAGGATAAAAATGTAAAGAATACCATGGACAAACAGATAAACCAATGACTACGTCCTACAAAAAAAAAATTAAAATCGTACACTGATTAAAGAAATTAGACATACACAGTCAAAATTCTTTGGTCTCTTTGTGAGAAGAAATACATTGTAGAACTTGATGCCAACTGGAAAGATCGAGGGGAAGAAAACCAGGGGAAAGCAGAGAAGTAAATACCTGGATGGCTTTGCCACGTGATATGGTCGAGACAAGAACTCAGAGCTGATCCGCTAATCAGGTGATCGAGTGAGATGGCGAAACATGACCTCCCACGCTTATCGGCATGGCACATGAGTGGTTTCGAGGTATGGTGTCCGCCTCGAGTACTGGAGGTCCTAGGTTCAAGCCCCGGTGAGGGCCGGGATTTTTTCACGTGGATTTCTATTAACAAAATTTTCCCTGGTCTCTGAGTAGTGAGATCGGACGCCCGTGTGTAAAAAGTAAAAAAAAAAAGTCCCTTGTAGTTGGAAATGGAAAAAGAGTAGCCTAATGGCGCTGCCCGGGCAAAATTTCGAGTTAAAAATTTACCCAAAGTATTTCAGGATCCTCGCCGGTGCTACGGCGTTCGTGCACTGAGCTGAGATTCTTCGGACTCAGGCTTGAGTTTGGTGTAGAACGGAGCACTTATGGGTTACACCAGTGTGCCGTGATGTTGTTCCGTCGACTAAACTAAACTAAACTAATGTTGATGACGACAGAGAAATATAGCAGAATTTGGTCAAACAGTAAATTCGCCCCTAATGTGATGGCTGGAGCTGCTGATTTTGTCGAGGCGTGAGCTGTTAGCTGGTACTGATGATGTTGCTACTATATTTAGTCACTGTGTATAAAGCTAGATTTATTGCATTTCAAGTCCCGCCTGCGGTTGCCTTGGCAGCCCCTGTCCAAAGGATTTGGCAGGCTTAACGCGTCCAGCGGGGCGGATCTTCCCCACCTCTGCTCAACACCAACGTTATTCACATACATGAAAACCTTTCCTGTGCTTCAGACGATCTGGCTGTCGCTTCAGACTTAGTTAACACTCAGTTATCAAGAGGGTTTTAACGCAAGTAACCAACCAACTAATCGACAGACCGACCGACCGACCTACCCACTGACCCATATGTTAAGTTTAATTCTTAATAACTATACCAGTAAAAGTTACTGCCAAGCGCGACGGTAGCATAAAAACTATCTACACACTTTATCGTGTACACAAGAGAAAGTTATTTTCTTTTTATACTTATTACTCATGCCTTGTGACGTTGGTGATCATGTCTGACCACATTCATCTGTCCCTTGTACTGCTAAACGTGTCTGGTAGTGATGTTCCTCCATGACAGGGTGTCAAACTGTTCAGCATCTTCTCTGTTGGGTTCTCCCTGCCTCTCCTCCCTTCTTTCCCGCCGTCACAACATAACTCCAGCTTTCATGACATGAGCAAGGAATGTGTACTGTGTCTTGTAATGAGAGTAATCAGCAGTTCTCTGTGTGAATTAACTTTTTGTAACATATCTTCTCCGGGTCTCCCTGGCGAAGGGATTAGCGACTTTCTCAGTAATCCCGTACATCCACTCGAGGAACAAAGCTGCCCGAGATTCGGCAGCGGTTTGCGTCGCGTTGGTTACTTACAGGTTATGTCCACGCGAGGAACACAGCTGAGCGAGATTCGGCATCGGATTGCGTTGTGTTGGTTACCTACGGGGAATGTGAGCAGGTTGCTCAGAAAGCAATGGCAAACTACTGAGCGTAATCTTGCCAAGCACATCAACAACAGCTAATAATGATGGTGTTGATTGCAACCTCCTGTAAGGGATATGCAAATTTAAAAAAAAAAAAAAAAACATATCTTCATTGCTCATTCTATATGTCCGGTGTTCACAAACACTCTTCTGTAAAATCAGATCTCTGCAGCTTCCACATTATTAACCCACGCGTTTGCTATTTGTCCACGATTCACTTCTCTACATCAGAACTGGTTTTATATAATTAAGAACTCTTTTCTTAACCTTGATTAACACAATTATATTGCAGATAATATTCTTCAGCTAGTAAAATGCTGCATATGCTTGGACTATTCTACACTGAACGTCATTAATCAATCTTCCATCTGCTGTTATTAAAGTACCGAAATATCTATTGTTTGTATTTGCTCGCTATGAACTCAAGCGAAGTCCATAAACCTCTTACTACTTCTAGTGCACTGAACTGATTTTTGCGTATTATAGTATGTCCAGAAACGAATACCTTCATTCACGATAAATTATTTTTAAAACTGTCTGTTGCATCGTCATGAAATTTTTCCTGCCGTCTTATATTTACCCCCACTCAAGGAATATGTCTTTGATAGGTCCAAAAGCAACTTAAATCATCGAAAGCGGCGACATTTCTTTGATGTTTTGGGGAAAAGTAATGAATTAACGCTAACAAACTAGTCTTACAGTAAACCATGTTATTTTTGGTAAGGACCCAAGTACAAGGCGTAGCCAGATTCATATGGGAGTGGGTGCAATAAACAAGTAGCTTAACAGTCGACAGGGTCGGCTGCATTGCACCGGGTTTTATCCCATATGGCTCAGTTTCTTTCCGCAGCGCGGAAAGCGTCGCACAAAGCACGAACTCCGTAGCTCCAGCGACGACCCTCGGGAGTCTCCGAAAAATGCACTCGTGAAATGAAGGACGCGGCCCGGAATCGAACATACAATCTTCGGAGCCCGAGTCAGACGGCTTGACTACTTCACCACGGAGAATCCCGAGAGGGGTGTAGCGTGTAATATTAGTAAAGACAGAGAATTTACAGAGGCACGGGGTAAATAATTTGTAAATTAACAGGAAAGTAGAAGGAATATATTTCTTACCTTATTTTTCATTTCCTTCTTGTTTCTTCAGCTGCTGGTTAATAATGTGTACACAAGTATTCGTGTTAGCTTTTTATATTGAGTTCGTGAAAGCTTCCAAATAGCTGTGCGTTAATGTGCGTATGGCGTGACCAGAAATGATACGGCAATTTAGTCACCATGTTTCCATTTTTAAGGATCTTTTCAGCTGTCTCTGTAGTTTATTCACACGTAAACATGGGTGACAGGCCCGCTTTGAGTCTACGCTGCTGTTTACCGTTCAGAGACGGAACATGATTACCTGTTTTGCACTATGAAAATAGTTGTCAGTGTCTCTTTAGTGGGCTTTCTTCTTAACGATTAAGATGTTGGTCCTCTTTTCATTGAAGTTTATAGATTGATTCGTATGCACGTGTGTTGTCCTATAATTTGACAACGTGTTTGCTCTCACGTTTCTTGTTATGCCACAATATGTCAGTTTCCACCGCAATATTACTCTTCTGTTGGTATTCAATGCGTTTAGTGTGTATGTGTGTGTGTTGTTTCCCCCCCCCCTTTTCCAATACAGTTGTTTGTCACCGGTGAGGGCTTGCGGAATTGAAAATTCATCACTGTGGAATACAAACTGTTGTCATTGACATTATTCTGATACTGTAATGTTTAGGGCCTGCAATGCGTCTGAATAGTTGGAGCAAAATATCCCAGTAAGTGTGTACGTAGATTAAAGTCTGCAATCTGCTCAAACCTTAATCTGTGTCGGACGATTCCAGTAGGTTGATGATTGCTCTCGGTTGCATGAAATTCAATCCATCCTTTCTCCAATAGTCCGCTTCCTCTTTCAACACATGGTCCTCACATTTTTTCCAGTAACTTTTATCAATATTTGATAGCGCGGACTGGGTATTAATCTTGACGTCAGACAATTTGAATGTAGTATTGGCAGCTGCCACCTGTCCTTTAAATTTAGCCCACACAAGTTCTATAAGGTTTAAATGAGAATGATATGGCGGAAGTCTCAAGCACCTATGGCCATGCTCTTCTATCTACTTGTCGATTTGATATGTCTTGCTATTTTGCGCCTGTTTTACCAGGGACAACAACTGTAGCTTGAAATATGTTTCTGGAAATCGTATGTTTTCCCTTCGGAACCATATCTTTATTGCTTCATTTGTGCTCGAGGCCTAGGTATTTTGTCTTCTTGGGCAACAACATTGTGATATGATGCATTGTCCATGATTAGACAAGACGGTCTATCAAGGGATGGAAGTACTGTATTCTCGAGCCAATCTCTAAATGCATTACCATTCATCTCATTATGATAATCCCTATTGTCTGTATGCTTTGATACGAACACGAGCCCAGCATTCTGTAGTAAGCCATTAGCATAGGCTATGACCAAACGCTGTCCTTTACTACTGGGCACATAACGCTTTATCTTTCCATCCATTGATTACCATTCCTTTTCACTTGTGTGGTGCGCATTGATCCACGTCTCATCCAAATACACTATGTCATAATTTTCTTTGCGCATTTTCCTTATTTCACGTAAGTACCTGCTTCTCATGGCACCTAAATGCGGTTGCTCGCAAAGGATATTTCTACCTCCCTTGTACTTTCTAAAAAGTGAAGCCTAATGTCCTTATAATTTTCCACAAAGTTGTTTTGGATAGCTCTATGTTATTGTTCATTCTCAACAAAACCCTCAGTTTTCTTACAGTCACTGTTTCTTTGGCATCCATCATTTTTATAATAACTCGCCTGATGACATCCTTGTCAAAGCTGTCTACAATTGCCTTTCTACCTACCTACCGTTTGCTTATCGCGTGTTGGTTTCATTCCAGATTCTTGCACCCATCGACGAAATGGTCGTTTACTCAAACCCACTGCATGCACTGTTCTTTTTTCGGGATTTTTAACAGTATGAAACAGTTTCCTGCTATCAGTTTCTTGACAAAAATATGCGTACAACTTCATAGCGATGCTTTGAATTCAGTTGCGTGCAGAGGGGGGTGCGGGGGGTGCGACGGCCCTGGGCATCCAGCAGGCAGGGGAGCTTCAATTAGGGAGAGGGGGCAGCACAGAGCAGTGGGAGGGGAGGAAGAATGAATTGGGGAAAGAACAATTAAGGGGCATCCAATCAAGGGGTTGGCCCCGGACATCAAAGAACCTCTGCACGCCACTGTTTGAAGTGTACACAATTTCACTTTCAATCCCATTGAACAATATTCACACATTCAAATATTCTTCTTCTTCTTCAGCGTTCCGAGCCATTGAGGTTCTTTGCTGCAAATACAATCCGTCTCCATTCGTCTCTCTGGTGGACCTTCTCTTGCCAGTCGTTGATTCCAAGTGCTTGTAGGTCTGTACATGTATTATCTCTCCACCGCCTTCTTGGTCTACCTCGGGGTCTACGGTCATTTATTTCCTGAGTGTAAGCGAGTTTTGTTTCCCTATTATCTTCCATTCTTTCTATATGCCCCAGCCATTGTAGTCTATTAGCCTTCATGATACCAGTGATTAGCGGGGACTTAAACAGATCATAAATGTCTTTGTTACTTCTTCTTTTCCACTCTCCACTTTGTGTATCCCTAATGGGTCCAAAGATGCGTCTTAAAATTTTGTTCTCAACGGTTTGTAACAAGGCTTCGTCTCCTTTCGTTGTACTCCAGGTTTCAGAGCCATACAGCACAACTGGTCTGATCAGTGTTTTGTATATTGTGATTTTGGTGTTACGAGATAGCGCCTTTGATTTTAGTAGATGTTGTAGTGCATAGTATATCTTATTTCCAGAGTTGATTCTAGTTTGTATTTCTTCCCTTATGATGTTGGAGCAGTTGAAGATCGTACCCAGGTATTTGTATGTTTCCGTTCTTTTAATGGTCATATTATCTATTTGTATGTGGCCAGAGTTTCTAGCCATTCCGTCTCTTGAAATTACCATATATTCTGTCTTATCTTGGTTGATAACCAGTCCCATCTGTTGGGCTTTTTCCTTTAAGTGAGTCAATATTTCCAATGTCTTTTGTTCACTTTGCCCTATAATATCTATATCATCTGCATAACCAAGCAGCTTGGATGTTCCTCCAATATCACATTCCTCCTTTACCTTCCTTACAACTTTCTCTAGAGCCAGATTGAAGAGTAGCGGCGATAGTGCATCACCCTGTTTCAAGCCAGATGTTATTTAGAAGGGGTCTGATTTCCTGCCTTTATATGTTACTATATTATAAGTATCTTCCATGCATAGTCTGGTCATGTTGATTAACTTCCTTGGTATTCCAAATTCCTGCATAGCATTCCATAGACTATTCCTATGGACACTATCATAAGCCTTTTTAAAATCCACAAAAATGTTATGGAGATCTCTTTTATATTCCCAATGTTTCTCGGCTATTTGTCGTAAGATAAATATCTGATCTATTGTTGATCTGTTTTGTCTAAAACCCGCCTGGTAGTCACCTAATATGTCTTCTGAATATGGTTTTAGTCTATTTAGTAATACTGCGGATAGTATCTTATAGCTTGTGGACAGTAGTGATATTCCTCTATAATTTCCACATTGGAACTTGTCTCCTTTCTTAAAGATAGGTATCAATAATGACTCTTTCCAGTCATGGGGTAATTCTTCTGTCCTCCAGATTTGTATTATTAGTTCGTATAGCTTTAGATGTAATGCATGGCCACCTGCCTTTATAAATTCAGCAGCAATTCCATCAGTCCCAGTTGCCTTATTGTTTTTAAGTCGTGTGATTACATATAGGATTTCTTCAAATGTAGGTTCTTCAATTTGTGGTTCGCATGTTAGAACCTCTTCCTGTGAGAAAATGTTACTTGGAGCTTCACAATTTAGTAATTCAATAAAATATTCTTTCCATGTGTTGCACATTTCCTCATTGGTATTTATCATATTCCCATTTTTGTCTTTTAAACCATATGTGTTTTGTTGGTGCCCTCGTTTCATTGACTTCAGATCTTTAAAAAATTTTCTGGATTCATTTTTCTGGTGATTAGTTTCCATATCTTTGATTATATTACTCATATATTCTCGCTTCTGCTGTCTGACTATTTTTGTAGCCTCTTTACATTCATTTCTATAATGCTCTTCCTTTTGGATGTTATTGATGTCATTTAACCATACATGTCTGGCATTCTTCTTCCTAATGACTGCTTCTTCACATTTTTGATTGAACCATCTGTTCTTTCTATGCGTGGTTAACACACCGAGACATTCTTCTGCGGTAGACTGAATTGTATTCTTGATGTTCAACCAAGTTTGGTCAATGCTTTCCTCCAAAGGGTTTTGCAGAGTTTCAAGTTTACATTTTATTTCATCTGTAAATTTCTCTTTGACTGTAATGTCTTGCAGTTTTTCTCTGTTATATGTTGGGTGTAATCTTTGTAATTTAGTATAGAAAGCTCTCTTAAGTTTTATTTTAAATTTTGCTCCAACGAGGAAGTGGTCACTGTGGCACTCAGCTCCTCTATAACTTCTGACTTGCTGTATGTTTGATGCATTTTTGTTGTTAATTAAAATGTGATCTATTTGATTATAGGTTCTCTTGTCACATGATTTCCAAGTTTGTTTGTGTATATCCTTTCTTTGTAGTCTGGTACTGCTAACCTGCAGTCCTTTGGCTTAGCAGTACCAGACTACAAATTAAACTATTCAAATATTAGCTTTTGATATTATATTAATGGTAAGATTTATTTATATATTTATTTATATAATCACGTTTCATGAAAGAATCCACATAGGAGACACCTCTGAACAATCCCATTTACCTGCGCGCAGTCTGTGCCAAAACGAAAACCACGAGACAATTTCAAAAAAAAAAGCGCGGATGTGTCTTGGTGAAACTGTAATACTTTTAAAATGATGGACTTGATCTCTGAGCCGTAAATTATATACCGCATATAAACAAACATTAAAATCTGCTGTACAATCTCCAGAACAGAAAATTTTTTGTTGGGTTGACATAATGAAAAGGTTATATGCTAAATCTCATCATTTTCCCTCAGTTGGTTACTGAGATATGGAATTTTATATTAGGGCAACCAAAAAAAATAATAATAAACAGACTATAGCTTTTCTTATTACCAGTGTCCTTCACTATCAGGAGAATACACTCTGACCTCTGAGGTTCGCAAGTCAAGGACGAGAAGTAAACATTTTATTTCATCTGACAGATGTAGGGGTTGAACCCGCACACATGATGTTTAAGAAGGAGTGCTCGTATCCATTCCGCCACGCCAGCCCCAAGCTGACCCAAATATTAAACTGATTCAGAGTCAAACAAAACGTAGGCTGAGACCAAACACGGTGTACAGTCAAAGGAATGTAGATTTCCATACACTGAATATTAAAATTGCGGAAGATACCGCGAAACGAAACAAATACCACGATGACCCTAGTATGGCGATATATCGCCCTTGTCTAAACCGGAGGTCACATCTGTCGATATATTATCCATCGGCACTTAATGAGCTTAATAAGATCATCTTGCGACATTAACTGCCACAAAAGGGGTCTCAAACTGTATCTGCGTACATGAAAACGATTAATGGTTATGATTCAAGAAAGAACACATTTATGAATGAAACACTCACAGCTTAGCAACTTGGGACGTTAATATGTAGCTCTTAAACCTGCTGCCTTTGAACGATGGAACTTTATGCGCTTGCAACCTCGTGGCTATCATCATTTTTAGTAGCTTCTTTACTGTTATCTCTTTCAGCATGTCGATAGTTCTGGAGCTAGCACTAGTATATGCGCCACACATCGCGCTGTTTATGGCCGCAGTTATTCCGTGTTTCCATGTACCGCAGATTTTCGCGTTTTATTCGCTGCGTCTGAGTGATGTTACTTTTTGTTGAGCTGTATCTGCTCGCAATGAGCAGACAGGCTGAAAAATATCTAATGGCTTTGGAGATGTGTTTTATGAGAAGAATGCAAAGAATACCATAAACACGACAGAAAAACCAATGAGCAAGCCTTCAAGAAACAAATGAAAACTGTAAACTGATTGGAGAAATTAAACGCAGACAGTTACAACATTCTGGACACGTTATGAGGAGAAATAAATTGGAGAACTTGGTGATAAAGGGCAAGAGTGAGGGAAAATAACAAGGGAAAAGCAGAGAAGTAAATACTGGGTATATTTTTAATGACTGTTCAGTGTTTGAAACTATTGCCGGTCCAAGTTTTATAGTTACCTATTATGTTGCATGAAATTTACAGAGGGTGGATACAAAACTTGGACCGGCAGTATTTTCAAACACTGCACAGTCATTAAAAATGGATCCTATACCTGGATGGCTCGACTACGTGGTATGGTCGAGACAAGAATACATAGCTGATCCACGACTCTGGTGATCGAGTGAGATGGCGAAGCAGGACCACCAACGCTTTTCGGCATGGCACATGATGACGATCTGCTCGCCGAATCTCGGTAGACCAGTGGCTAGACAATTGCCTGCCCACCC
This sequence comes from Cepaea hortensis, assembly GCA_963921405.1. NCBI lineage: Eukaryota > Metazoa > Mollusca > Gastropoda > Stylommatophora > Helicidae > Cepaea > Cepaea hortensis. The sequence continues at coordinate 277,655,903 of OY992876.1, forward strand.
GCTGGTCATGGGTTCGATTCCCAGCTGGGCGATTTCGATTTTTTTTTTTAATTGACCTGTGCACCCAGAACGACCCAGCCTAAAATAGGTACCAAGAATGATTTGGGAAATAAAGGTGGCCGATGTGATAATAACCACATCTTCTACTGAGTAACGATTAGTCTTAGGGGTTCTGCGTGGTCTCGGTGTATGGTGTCCGCCTCGAGTGCTGGAGGTCACGGTTTCAAGCCCCGGTGAGGACCGGGATTTATTTCACGTGGACTTCTAGTAATAAAATTTCCCCTGATCTCTGGGTAGTGAGATCGGACGCCCGTGTGTATTTTTGCGCACGTAAAAAATCCCTTGGCAGTTGGAAATCGAAAAAGAGTAGCCTAACGGCGCTGCCGGGAAAATTTCGAGTTAAAAATCTACCAAAAGTATTTCAGGATCCTCGCCCGTGCTACGGAGTTCGTGCACTGAGCTGAGTTTCTCCAGACTCAGGTTTGAGTTAGGAGGAGAACGGAGCACTTATGGGTTACACTCGTGTGAAACTAAACGATTGGTTTATAAAACTATGGGTATAGAATCATATGCCCGAAGAACTAAACTAAACTAAACTAAACTATGCCTGATGAGCTAAACTAAACTAAACTAAACCAAACTATGCCCAATGAGCATTTTAAGGTATTGTCTCTAGTGCAGTGATATCAGTCCTTGACTCAACACGGCTCTCCTTTAGTCGTCTAGAAATGTGCAGTAGCAGCAGCGCCGAGATTACCTTGTCGGACTCATCTTATACCAGGTGCCATAGTCTCACGTAATGTGCGTATTCTGTTGGTGGTGAATTTATAATCGAACTGCTTGCCAAGGCAGAGGTGGGTAGGAGGGTAGGATATCTGGATGGGAGGGTAGCTAAGTTGGGTGGTTAGGTGGGTTGTCTGGGTGTAGGCAGGGGAGTGTAATGAGTTAATGAGTATGTATGTGTGTGGGTTGGAGGATAGGTAGGTGGATGTTTATGTGGGTAGGTAGGCAGGTAGGTAGGTAGGTAGGTAGGCAGGCAGGCAGGTGAGTATTTTTGGTAGGGTAGACTGTAATTGGGTAGGTAAGTACATGATGGATGGATGGATGATGTATATGTGTTTCGGTAGGGTTTTATATATGTGTGTGTGTGTGTATGTGTGTGTGTGTGTGAGAGAGAGAGAGAGAGAGAGAGAGAGAGAGAGAGAGAGAGAGAGAGAGAGAGAGAGAGAGAGAGAGAGAGAGACAATGTACATGTGTGTGGATAACGTTGTATATATGTTTGGTTGATTTTGAAAATGTATGGATAATGTTGTATATATGTATGTGTGTGACATTGTACATATGTATAGGTATATATGTGTGGCTGATGTTGTACACGTGTGGATAACGCTGTATATATGTGGGTAAAGCTGTATATATGTGGGTAAAGTGTTTCAAAAGCTATTCTTCTTTCGTTCGCTTGAAATGGCTGTATCTGCAACGCTGTCACTTGTATGAATGGGTAGGAATATATGTGTTTCATTAAGTGAGAAGATAGATAGGCAAGTTGGTTAGAGTGGATGGATCGGTAGGTAGGTAAGTAAGCAAGCAGCTAGGTGGGTAGTTAGATAGGTAGGATTAGGCTGATGCGCACGTAAAAGGTAGGCAGGTAGGCAGACAGGTATTACGTAGGTAGGTAGGCGGTAGGTAGTCTGGTAGGTAAGTAGTCTGATAGGTAGGTAGCCTGGTCGGTAGTCAGGCAGGCCGGACTGTAGGTAGGTAGGTTAGTAAGTAGGTAGGTAGGCAGGTAGATTAGTAGTAGACAGGTAGGTAGGCTATCGTGTACATAGATAACTAGGTAGACAGTCAGTAAGCTAACAAATAGACCGTCGGATGTAAGTGGGTCAATCGATGGAAGAGTGTCGGTATAGATGGAATAATTAATTCACTTTCTAGTTACTAAAGAAACCAGGTGTCTTTCACTAATTCCTTGAATGACACCAGGTGGCTAATGTTCCAGCGGAAGCGGTTCAGTTTATAAAGTGATCAGGTTGTAGTGTGGAGGATCTTGTAGTGTAGCAGGTACAATTATATCTTTGTAGCAGGCATCGTTGTATATGTGAAACACAAGGCACCGAGATCTGTGGCGAGTCATGAATGCCTACGCCAGATGGCCGGGCACGTGATGATGATACAAACTATGTTAATAGATATTTATCGATGCAGAGACATTATATAAAGTGAGCAGTTTTACAAATGTAGGTTCACTGCGGAGATAATGTTGCATATGTGTTGGTAATGTTCTATATGTGTGTGGGATATTTTGTATATGTGTGGAGTTGACGATGTATAGAGAGATGCCTTGAAGATATTATAACAAGAATTGCCATTGCAAAGGTAGACTTTTGCAAGATGAAAAACATACTGACCAATAAAAAATATATCAATTGAAACGAGAAAAAGAGTGTTGAAGTGCTACATAAAACCTGTACTGTTATATGGATGTGAAGCGTGGACAATGAGCAGGCAAGCTGAAAAACATCTGATGGCTGTGGAAATGTGGTTTTTGGGGAAAATGCAAAAAATACAGTGGACAGACAGAAAAACCAATGAACAAGTCCTACAAGAAACAAATGAAGATCGTAAACTGATTAGAGACATTAGACGTAGAGAGTCAAATTTTTTGGGCATGTTATGAGAAGAAATGAATTGGAGAACTCGGTAACAATTGGCAAGATCGAAGGGAAGAGACCAAGGAGAAGACTAAGAAGTAAATACCTGGATGACTTGGTCACGTGGCAAGGTCGAGACAGAAACACGGAGCTGATCCACGATTCTGGTGATCGAGTGAGATGGCAAAACATGACCGCCCACGCTTATCGGCATGGCACATGATGAATGGATGGACGGTGTATATGTGTTTGGGTTAGGTTTTATGTGTGTGTGACAATGTACATGTCTGTGGGTAACGTTGTGTATATGTTTGGTTGATTTTGCAAATGTATGGATAATGTTGTATATATGTGTGTGTGTGACATTGTACATATGTATGGGTAACGTTGCATATATGTGTGGCTGAAGTTGTACATGTGTGGATAACGCTGTATATTTGTGGGTAAAACTGTATATATGTGGGTAAAGTGTTGCAAAAGCTTTTCTTCTTTCGTTCGCTTGAAATGTCTTTATCTGCAATGCTGTCACTTGTATGAATATCACTGTCTTTATTTGATCACTCAGTGGTCCATAGAGTTTATCCTCCACTGTCGTCTCTCTCTGTCAGAAGGTTTGCCTAGATATGTCGTATTTTGAGCGGTCTTGGAGTATGTGATCAGCTTTCTGTGGCACCAATCCACATGTGCACATTGCTGATATGCCAATCTTGAATTTTGTTTACCTGTGGTTGTATAATCTATTTTCTCCTGTTCTGAGGCGAGAAATAATTTGCTTTGGTCTGTCCGTAAAGTGGTAATCATCTTGAGCTCTTGTTGGTGGCTTTCTGACTGATTTGATCACTCTTTGGGCGTGTGTGTGTGTGTGTGTGTGTGTGTGTGTGTGTGTGTGTGTGTGTGTGTGTGTGGGTGTGGGTGTGTGGGTGTGTGTGGTATGTAACGGGTACATCAGATTGTTCTTCTACTGCTCATTCCTTAGCTAGTTAGTTATCAGCTAGGTGGTTATCAGGTACTCCACGGTGAAATGGTGTTCACTGTATGGTGACCTTAGCTGGCTGCCTAGTTCAGACACTGGTGTTTGTAGTACTGGCAAATTCCCAGACTGGAGCACCTCAATTACTGATTTTGCACTACGGGCTGTGTACCATTGTTGGTATTCAGTAATTTCTCTATTGCTATCTTGTTTGCCTGAATTTCTGCAACATAATTATGGCAGCATTTTTCTATTGATATTCTGGACATGTCCTTAGTGTTATTTGGGCATTCTATGTACACTCCCACATAATTTCGAACAGCATTTTATGCTGACCCATCTTTATAGGCTCCGATCCAGAGGTCCTGTAGGTATGCCGAGTGCACATTAGTTAGTTGCTTATCAAGTACAGGACGTTGCAGACAACCCCAGCAGTTTTGGCTGTTCGTGATGTCTTGGCAAGTTAAGTTCAGTAGTTTGCCATTGCTTTCTGAACGACCGGCACGCTTACCATTAAAAAAAAACCAACGTAGGTGGTCTGCTGCCAAATCGCCCACAGCTGTGTTTTGAACGCGGGTATGCGGGATTACGAACTGCGTCAGTAACTGCATCACCACGGTGCAGACCAGTGCATATTAAATCGTTGAAAAGGAGTGGGAATCCTCTGTTGTGTGTTCTCATGTCATCGGGTCGGATCCTGTCTTATAAACTGACTCCGGTAATATTATGGGATGTTAAAGTTGACCGTTGTGACATCACTCATCGATTGCCGACAAGTGTATAAACATGGGTCTACTTCCATAATCCGAATATACCACCTGGCATGGATGCGGCTCTTTTATTTTAAGGCAACTGGTTCTGGACACAGACGTGATCTATAATCCACAAAATCATTTACGTACTTTGGTACTTTAATAGCAGTAGATGGAAGATGCTTCATTCTTCATTCTGTCTCTTCGATCAGTAGGAAAAATTCCGTGCCGGATTGCTAGGCCAGTCGTGGGTTAAGGGCAGAAAAATCTGGAACCAGAAGAAGAGACCGACCATGTAAACGATAACCAGAGGGAGTAATAGAGTCCATGGGAATATCGATCCGAGTGGCTAAGAACGCCTGATCTCATTCTCATTCTGGAGACCTGGGTTCGAAGCCTCGGTAAGCTGTGGGATTTTTGTCTGTCGGGGGCAAAAAGTAAATCCTAACCTGTACAGTTCGCGGTGACTGCACTAGCCAGGCGGCCTTAATACCTCAGTCTTAAGACCCCTCTGCCCTACACTGCAAGGTACTATAGGCAGTTGATGACAGTTTTTGTTTCCTTTACAGAAGCCCATAAACGGGCACTCTCCCCCTGTGTTTGCTTCCCTTCGAACCGCAAGATACAGAGAAACAAGACGAGATTGTGGAAGATGTCTGCAAGCTATCTTCAACAATCGAGGTGAGAAAAAGTGTTCCTAAGAACTATACCGAGAAAATCCTGATGTACGGAAGCAAATCATGGACAACTGGCAGACAAGTGGTGGAAAATGTAGAAGCCGCTGAGATGTGCTTGTATACAAGAATGATGAGAACACCGTGGTGTGGTAGAAAGAGTAAAGCATATATCTGGAAGGAAATTAACTCAAATAGAGAACTGGCTGTGAACAGACGAGATTGCCAACGCCACACAGCATGGACTTTTTTTTTTTTTTTTTTGCATATCCTTTACAGGACATCGCTGTCAACACCAGCATCTTTCAGCTGTATGTCGATCTCTTGGCAAGATTACGCTCAGTAGTTTGCCATTGCTTTCTGAGCGGCCGGCTCACATACCCCGTAAGTTACCGATGCGATTCGAACCACTTCTGATTCTCACCGTCATCACGTTACCGACGAGAGTATACGAGATTACGGAGAAAAGTCATAACCTCTAAGCCACGAAGCCGCTACAGGAAACAATTATGGATTAGGCAGACAGACAGACAGATCGGTCGGTTGGCCGAGCGGTCGAATTGGGTAGGGTTATATGAGTTGGATGGCTTCACAATATCCTAACAAAATCATACGTTTCACTTATCCTTGCTTCACAATATACAAGATATCACACAAATATATATAAATTCGAAATCCACCCCTGATATACTAGACGTATCGATATACACATGACATGACATAGCAATGACGTCAGAAATCTGGGGCAGTAAATGTATATCAGGGGCGGATTCTGAATTTAAGAATGTTAGAATTCTTGTTTAGTGTGAAGCAAGCGTGAGTTATTCTCCTTCTTTCGTTCGTGTAAAATAAATTGCTTATACCTGTAATGCTGTCTCTTAGGTAAACTTCACCATCACCACCAGCAACATGTAACAGGTCCATTGCAGAACATAACACTCATCACGACCCGTCGACAAGTTGTTCCTATATCTCTTCCCAGTTCTCCCCTCTCATGCATCCTAATCCACAACGATTCTACAATGTCCTGCGTTCATCAATGATCTGTTTGGTATTTTAACGCTGCAGCGATCAATAAACGGTGTGGGTATTTTAACGCTGCAGCGATCAATGAACGGTGTGGGATATTTAAACGCTGCAGTGATCAATGAACGGTGTGGATATTTTAACGCTGCATCTTTCCCATTGCAATACACGCCTGTGAGACCTGGACACTAACTAAACAAGCTGAATAGCGCATAAATGCTTTTGAATATAAATGTTATAGACGGGTTCTAAGAATATCTTGGGTAAAGAAAAGAACAAATGCATCCATACTTCTAGAGCTGAATATTGAAGACAGTTGGCTATTAAAGACGATAAAACAAAGAAACTTGATATGTTTTGGTCACTTGAAACGTCATGAAAGTTTGGAGAGAACAACAATGGAGATATATGCCTGGGAAGAGAGGAAGAAAAAGGTCAAAGAGATGATGGGTGCAGGATGTGGCGGATGATCTCCAGATGGGTGTATCGGACGCCGGACATCTTGCTTGTGATCGAGAGATTTTCCGGAGGGTTGTTATGGGAGCGAGGTTCTGCAAAGGACATGCTAATGATTGAATGAGTGAGTGAGTGGGTGGGTGGGTGGGTGAGTGAGTGAGTGAGTGAGTGAGTGAGTGAGTGAGTGAGTGAGTGAGTGAGTGAGTGAGTGAGTGAGAGTGAATGAATGAATGAATGATCCGTGAACAGCCTGGGTATTTCAACGATATCCTCTGCAAAGTATGAACCATGAATGGGTCCAAATTGGCAGAACGTCTTTGGTGATTTCTTTGGCGACCGGGCTAGGGGACGGTTACGGTTAAGCGAGGATCCCCGGTGAATGAGTGAAAGTGGTACACGAAAAAGGAGGGACGAAGGTGAGGCGGAAAACTGGGAGCAATGACGGCTGGAAGAGGGCTAGGCGTCAAGGCTGGTCGCTCACCAAAGCGAGGAAAAGATTGACCACCTATTCATAATTCAGAATCCGCCCCTGATATACCAAAAGTAGCGACAAGCAAGCAATGACATAGTATTGACGTCAGAGCAATCCGTGGTACTAAAGTATAGTCCATGCACACGGCTGCGAACTGACGATAACATCTGTTTTGATTTACTGTCAATTTCCGATACCGTTTTACAATCCCGGGCATTTACAGCCCAGGGTGGAAGAACCTCCAGCCTGCCAAGTGGGTATCACAAGTCACACCACTCTTGTTGTTTAGAATTTCTTATTTTAGCTTCTGCCGTGTGGCGGATACGATCGCAATTTGGGCAAACATTCCCGTGGGTTGGTGGGTATATCTTAAGTGCTGAGATGGACTTTACTAAGTGTGTCAGAAGAAAAACAAATGGACTGGTGAAGGGATAGGTGGCGGGCCCACAAGCGTAGTTGATTGCGAGTTGCACTGGTAGTGCTATGAAAACAATATAAAATAACACAAAGTAATGCAGCTTTACAGAACAGAATTACGAACACTACAAGGACGTAGCGGCGACTAGCCTTCATCAGAAAACAAATACATTCACAAAACACAACATATAATCACGGAGAAGATCCTCCAGTGACCACATTAAGGCATAAGAACGGGGTGAGAAGAATGAAAAGATTTTAAAAAATGAGAACAATGAAGAGAAATTAAAATTTGACAACAATTGTTGCTACTTATCTCAGAAACCCAGGTTGTAATATTAACATGAAATGGACCTCGCTACTCTTATATAGGCCGATCTCCATGGCGAAGGACTTACGGACGCAGTTCGGCAGCAGACCGCGTTGCGCTGGGTTGTTTTTACGAAATGGTATGGGTGCCGGTCGTTCAGAAAGCAATGGCAAACTACTGAACGTAAACTTGCCAAGACATCAACAACAGCAAAACATGCTGGTGTTGACTGCAGACGTCCTGTAAAGGATATGCAACTAACTAGCTTTTACCTCTTATATATACAGCCGTAGGAGTCTGTGGTGTCATGGGGACCGCGGTAGGGGATGGTAACGGTTCAGTGAAGATCCCTGGTGAATGAGTGAAAGTGGTACATGAAAAAGGAGTGAGGAAGGTAATGTGGAAAAAGAGGGCTCGACGTCAAGGCTGGTCGCTTGCCAAAGTGAGGAAAAGATTGGCCACCTTTTCCTTCGTGCAGTGTGGCCTGCAAAATGTGATGTTGGTATCACATCGCAGACACACAGAAGGAAACTGCACCGGCACAAATGTTCATTTTAACAGATTGAGGACCAAGCCAGAAGTAGATTTGGACCAAACTAAAAGTAGGTGTGGCCCAAGCAAAAGGTAGGTTTGAACCACACAAGAAGTAGGTGTGGACCACACAAATAGTAGATGTGGACCAAACAAGAAGTTGGTCTGGAACACATAAACAGTAGATGTGGACAAAACAAGGAGTAGGTTTGCAACACACGAGAAGTAGGTTTGGATCACACAAGAAGTAGGTTTAGACCAAACAAAAAGTTGGTTTAGGCCAAACAATACGTAGGTTTGGCCCAAACAAGAAGTAAGTTTGGACCACACAAACAGTAGATTTGGACCAAACAAGAAGTAGGTTAGGAACACACAAAAAGTAGGTTTGGACAACACAAAGTAGGTTTGAAGCACACACAAAGTAGGTTTGGACAACACAAAAAGTAGGTTTGAAGCACACACAAAGTAGGTTTGGACAACACAAAAAGTAGGTTTGAAGCACACACAAAGTAGGTTTGGACAACACAAAAAGTAGGTTTGAAGCACACACAAAGTAGGTTTGAAGCACACACAAAGTAGGTTTGAAGCACACACAAACTAGGTTTGGACAACACAAAAAGTAGGTTTGAAGCACACACAAAGTAGGTTTGGACAACACAAAAAGTAGGTTTGAAGCACACACAAAGTAGGTTTGGACAACACAAAGTAGGTTTGAAGCACACACAAAGTAGGTTTGGACCAAACAAAAAGTTGGTTTAGACCACACAAAAAGTAGGTTTGGACAACACAAAGTAGGTTTGAAGCACACACAAAGTAGGTTTGGACAACACAAAAAGTAGGTTTGAAGCACACACAAAGTAGGTTTGGACCAAACAAAAAGTTGGTTTAGACCACACAAAAAGTAGGTTTGGACAACACAAAGTAGGTTTGAAGCACACACAAAGTAGGTTTGGACAACACAAAAAGTAGGTTTGAAGCACACACAAAGTAGGTTTGAAGCACACACAAAGTAGGTTTGGACAACACAAAAAGTAGGTTTGAAGCACACACAAAGTAGGTTTGAAGCACACACAAAGTAGGTTTGGACAACACAAAAAGTAGGTTTGGACAACACAAAGTAGGTTTGAAGCACACACAAAGTAGGTTTGGACAACACAAAAAGTAGGTTTGAAGCACACACAAAGTAGGTTTGAAGCACACACAAAGTAGGTTTGGACAACAGAAAAAGTAGGTTTGAAGCACACACAAAGTAGGTTTGAAACACACACAAAGTAGGTATGGACAACACAAAAAGTAGGTTTGAAGCACACACAAAGTAGGTTTGAAGAACACACAAAGTAGGTTTGGACAACACAAAAAGTAGGTTTGGACAACACAAAGTAGGTTTGAAGCACACACAAAGTAGGTTTGGACAACACAAAAAGTAGGTTTGAAGCACACACAAAGTAGGTTTGAAGCACACACAAAGTAGGTTTGGACAACAGAAAAAGTAGGTTTGAAGCACACACAAAGTAGGTTTGAAGCACACACAAAGTAGGTTTGGACAACACAAAAAGTAGGTTTGAAGCACACACAAAGTAGGTTTGAAGCACACACAAAGTAGGTTTGAAGCACACACAAAGTAGGTTTGAAGCACACACAAAGTAGGTTTGAAGCACACACAAAGTAGGTTTGGACAACACAAAAAGTAGGTTTGGACCAAACAAAAAGTATGTTTCAATCAAACAAAATGTAGGATTGGACCACACACAAAAATAGATGGCGGAAAATGGGAAGTAGGGGTGTTACACAGTTATGACTTAAAAGTTGTCAATATGGTAGCAGACATGTTGTATTCTATATCAAATTAAAAGGGGTTGCATAGGGAAAACTTTTTTTTTTTCATTTCCTTTACAGGACATTGCTGTCAACATCAGCATCTTTCAGCTGATTGTTGATTTCTTGGCAAGATTACGCTCAGTAGTTTGCCATTGATTTCTGAGCGGCCGGCTCACATACCCCGTAAGTTACCGACGCGATTCGAACCACTGCTGATTCTCACAGTCGTCACATAGGGAAAACTACTGTATATAATCTCATGGCAGATACTGGAAGTCGCTGAAGACGATTAATCATCTAATTGTACTTAATCACTTTAAAAAATGACAGGGACTTTGCCGTCCTCATGGAAGAAATTGTGTTAAATAGTTATACCTCTCCATAGCACAACACCTGGGCTGGATTTAGAGACCATGTGTTAAAGGTATGAACAGTCTAGTTAATTAAGAGCATCCTACAAGACTGGGCGTGTTCTCAAGACCGGGGGAGGGGGTGTACAGGAACAGGGCCCGCCCCATACCGTTGAGTGCTTTGATTCCTGTAGAAAAAAAAAACGATCTGGAGTTACTAATCGGTATGCCTGACCAGGTCGTGAACAGTCTGTCACAGAAGTCACGCCGTTTTGAAAAATTTTACTCCACTCATACACTTGCTGGATTGATAAATAAAGACTTATTATTATTATTATTATTATTATTATTATTATTATTATTATTATTATTATTATATAGGCATGCATCACCATACTGCATCTTTATTTGCCGATGAATTTCTGAAGATTACACCCCTTCATTGATCAAAAAGAAAACAAATAACATAACACTGCTTCTCTTTGGTGCATGTCAAAAGTGGGGCGGCCATTTTTAAACTGTCATTATGACGTCATCATGTTCATCTAAACCGTAATGTCACGTGGTTAACACTCTAGACATCTGTAACAACATTGACAGGTTACAAGATACTGACTGGCATGGTTATTGTAATTTATATCAGACTCTTAAGGTTTCCTTTCGAATCACCCCCCCCCCCCCCCCACCCACACCCCCCCCCCCCTTTTCCACCCACTGTAAATACTAAGCCAAACGAACTTTCTGTTTTCCTACTGGTATTTTCATTAATGATGCAATTTTCCTAACAAAGGGTTTACAAGGCAAAAGGCTCTACTTCATTGCGTCGGATGTTATCCCATATGGCTCCGTCTCTTTCAGCACGACGGCCTGAGGATAGCGTCACGCAAAGCACGAACTCCGTAGCTCCAGCTACGACCCCCATGAGTCTTTGAGAAAACTGCACTCGTGAATCGAACGTCGTAGGGTGGAATTGAACCCACAATCTTCAGAGAGCAAGGTACTTGGCCGAGAAAATGCCCATGTTGCAACTTGCTGTAACAATAAACAGAAATATCAATTGGGGAACTCTTTGAGGGCACTGAGAGTGTGAAGTGTTCTTCTGTATCCCTGGACACAATGGCACTGTGGAAAGAGTGTTCTTCTTGATTAATGCTCAATGGACAAAGGAAAGGAACAAAACTCTTACTCGACTCTGTAAAGGGCATCATTCTCATAAAGTACTTCTTCTTCTTCTGCATTCATCCAGAGTTGTTTTTTTTTTTTTTTTTTTTTTTTTGGGGGGGGGGGGGGCGTGATAGCGTTGTGAGCAGAGCTGCATTCTTGCGCCGTTAGCCCAACACATCCGACTTCTGCGGGTATTTGCACAATTTGAAGAATCTTACCTGTGAACAGTTTTATGCATATGTGATTGCTAACGAGGATCTTCTACGAAAAGTTAGCTCCTCCGACAAATATGTTGCGTAATTAATAAAAATTATAAGGTAATAATTTACAATCGGCTGTTTAAATAAATTTTTTTTTTGCATTTTGAAAAAGGTCTACATTGAATTTATATTTATTTTTTAACCTGATTTTTTCTTGGTCGATTCACTAAGAGTAAGATACACTTATCGGCAGCTATTGTAATAAAATTGTACTGATTGTGGTTTTAATCTGGAACGATTCAAATGAAACATTCAATATGTCCTCCTTTTTGTCTTATTATGTCCTCCTTTGTCCTCCTTTTTGTCTTATTATGTCCTCCTTTTGGTGCCAACGCAGCTGGCAACCCTAACTGAGACAGAGTATTCACAAATTCACAATTCTTGACTGGCTTTCAGAAAAGTAGAAGAAAGAAATAGAGCAGTTGTTCTCAACCTTTTTTTTTGTTTTGTCCCATGTACCCATATGTTCAGAATGCCCCCCCCCCCCCCCCTCTTTCGTGTTTCCTCCCTATAAATTCCCCCACCCCTACACAGTATACGTAAAAATGGAAACTAATTTAATGACACATACTAGAACAAATCTATACGTCTACATAAAACGTGATTAGTGGATCAACTTACATTATAAAACGAATTTCCGAAGGGCCAAAAGTACAAAACCCTAAATTATGGAAGGAAAAAACAATATCAAGTGATTGGTTCTTGTATTAACGCGAACTTGAAATAATCTTAATTCTCTCTTCTCTCTCTCTTTCCCCCCCCCCCCCCCCCCCCCCGCAGAAACCCTAAATTTCTTCCTTGGTGGGAATTCCTCACTGGTTGAGAACCACTGAAATAGAGATATTGGACACATTAGACAACATAAAAATTGAAAGCTATAGCTACCACGCTTGGATTCAAACCTTTCACTTCAGATCACGGCAGCGCCTCGCTGCCGGAACAAATGTATTTCGACGCATGACCTGGAGTGTCTCGTTCTTACTTCTACTTGTCTGACCGTCATTCAATACTTCCTAAAACAATAGTTTCTTTGTCAATAGCTAATAACACAGTGATAAATGCACGTAGCAAAACCACCGGTGCCAGGTTCACACATAAACATCGACCGTTTTCAGCAAAATCTACTTTTAGCAAGAAAATTGTTCAAATACACTACTCAATTATAGTTTGGTTTAGAAATATGGATTCCGAAATGCCTATGTTTTGTCATGTCACTTGATTATACGAGAACCGCACAGACAGAACGTGAGAAATGAATTCTAGGGTATTGATCTCCTCTTGTAGAAGATTTAGGAAAGTAGTAGACATCAGACGATAAACTAGATATACAAAACGTACAGCTGTGGGAACATGGGATTCAAATTTGTTTCGTCTTCCACTTTTGCGTTTGGCATCGTGAAGTGGAAGAGTAATTGGAATTTGTAGTTTCTCACTTATGACAGCAACTCGCTTAATAAAGAACAGGTGTTCTACACCACCACTACCACCACCAACACCACCATCATCATCATCGTCATCAACAACATCATCATCATCATTAACATCATCATCATCATTCAGCCATAGATAGAGCTGGTAGTAAAGATTCCTGATCATTTAATTCTATAATTGTCTGCCTTTCCGCCTTCTTTAATTCCATGTTTGGAGTTCGGCGTGCCACAGTGGTTTCATACGTTCAGACTTAAACTTTCTCTGGTGACCGCTGCCTTGTGGGTGAATTCCACACGCTGCTCCGATGGAGTTAAATGTTGACTTCTCGTCTTTGACTTGAGGACTTAAATTACAATTACCTCAGAAGGAGGAGAGAGTTCGCCTTATAGACAGGGACACTGGTAATAAACATCAAGTGCCTTACCGCCTGATATGGGCGATTGTGCTTCTCCATATCTTGCGATCACCATCATCATGGATCACTTCGTGTGTTGACTCCCTCGGTGTCATGACACTAGACTGTCAAGAATTATCTTTCTCTGTCTCTTTCCACAAATTTTTCCAGCTATCAATCAATCAATCAATCATGTGCCATGCCGGAAAGCGTGGGCGGTCATGACTCGCCATTTCACTCGATCACCAGTGTCGTGGATCAGCTCAGTGTTCCTGTCTCGTCCATGCCATGTGGCCAAGCCATCCAGATATTTTCCTCTCGGTCTTCCTCTTGGTCTGTTCCCCTCGATCTTGCCAGTTGTCACTAAGTTCTCCAATCCATTTCTTCTCATAACATGTCCAAAAAATTTTGACTGTCTACGTCTAATTTCTCTAATCAGTTTACGATGTTCATTTGTCTCCTGTAGTACTTGGTCATTGGTTTTTCTGTCTGTCCATGGTATTCTTTGCATTTTCCTCAGAAACCACATTTCTGCAGCCATCGGATGCTTTTCAGCTTGACTGCTCATTGTCCAAGTTTCACATCCATACAAAAGAACAGGCTCTATGTATCCCCTCAACACTCTTTTTCTCGTTTCAATTGACATCTTTTTATTGGTCAGAATGTTTTTCATCTTGCTAAAGGCTACTTTCGCCATGGCGATTCTTGTTCTAATCTCTTCAAGGCATCTCCCATCAGATGTTATAACTATTCCAAGATAATGGTACCGATTCACTTGTTGAAGAATATTTCCATTTACTTGTATATTACATTGTGGCACTTCTTCCTTCCTACTGACGACCATAACCTAAGTCTTTTTACAATTTAATTCTAACCCCGAGCTTACTCACTGTGTACAACAACCACATCTAGTAATTGTTGCAGGTCCTGCGCATTGTCTGCAATTAATACTGTATCATCTGCATATCTAATGTCCAGCTATCACTTGTTCCATTTTCTGTCTTCTCAAAATAACGCTCGAATTCAAAGCGAGTGAAAGCAAATAATGATAATAATAATAATAATAATAATAATAATAATAATAATAATAATAATAATAATAATAATAATAATAATAATAATAATATCAATAATGTTGTATCAATAATAATAATAATATCAATAATAATAATAATATCAATAACAATAATCCATCCATCCATCATGTGCCATGCCGGTAAGGGTGTGTCACCGACCGTTAGGGTGTTTCTATTGAAATAGACAGAAATCCCTATCCAAGAGTTTGCCGACAGTCTCTAGAAATTATGGCTCGTTACAAGAATGTCTAAAGGGATGGTCCCGATAGAAGAGACTGGGATTCACTTGGTAGACAAAGGCAGAAGGTGAAGAACACTCGTGTATGTAGGAAGCCCTAACACGAATGCCTAGTTTATCTGTCGGTGATCCTTCGTCAATTGATGGAGCCCCCTGTTTTAAATACTTTCACGCACTCACGCGCACACCTTGCGTTCAAAATGATCACGAGTGGAGTACGTTGGTGAAAGTATAAAACAATAATACTCTTTAATAATAAAAGAGAAAATGAAAATTGTGGTTCAACTGGTGAACTATGATAGTTACATTTATGTTACAGGTACAAAAATAAAATAGTTTTCTGATGCTTAGACAGATAGCATGTCATCATTCACACCATCCAGACAGTGATACACTCAGAACACATGTAGACACAGAGTCACCTGAGATAATCTGATCTCTGTTAGGAATAGTGCTGGCTTTCGGTTGTATTATGTCTTGGAGTCGACCCTGGCATTCGACAGGTGTACGATGCTCCTCCGGATTCCAGGTTCCGTCTCCACTAGTTGGTGGCTCAAAGTTTCGGTAACCGGACCGGTTAGGTGTCAGCAGTATCAGCAGCGAGGCTCCTTAAATCAAAGAAACAGTTGCAGACTCCTTAGTGTCTTGGCAATAACAATGTGTCTGAGTGTTGGTGTTGTGTGTCTGTTGTGTATGTGTCAGATGCAGAACAGGAATAAAACAATTCCTCTCTGCTATTCTGTATCAAAAGCAAAGGCCAATAGTTCTTATCAGCTTGGCTATACCTTGTATGACATGATGATACAAGGTGAAAAAGGGTCCAGAAGTGGACACATTCTAAGACCACATGGTCCATTGGAATAGAACATGTAGACAAATCTTTGTTTGAAAAAAACATTACAAAATGTACATGGTTGTAAAACTTGAAGTGACTCATATGCAATAATTACTGGTGTATTCCTTAACACCATGGTGAGGAAGTCCTGGGCAGCCAGGAGGTTTCCCTAGATAGCTAAGGAAAGGCCAACACTAATTCAACCTAATCCCACATCAGTTATTAGGCATAAAGCAATCAAGTGTCGCCATGAAGTCGTGAGGTATACCCCACAGAATATACGAGCTAAAAGATAAGAAGAAGGCCAGCAGGCAAGCAAGGGGGCTGAGATATTCCAGGCATAGGGCTTTAGGATGTCTCAGTTATCCCTTGTTGAGTTATTTACTCCCCAAATTCTGATTCCTCACCACATGGTATTTGCTTTGAACTTATGACCGTCAGTGTCGGGTAGTTCGGCATGGCGATGAATCAGGGGTAAGCACATTTATGTTTGAATATAAATCGCCTAGTAATATTGCTGGCATGTGAGAATCATGATCCACATGCCTCTTCCACTTCTGCCCACATGGCAAAATCATATCATATTTTCAACAAAATATACACGTAAATACATTCACAAAATGCATATGAAAATAATCAGTAAGGTTTATACATTATATATATATATATTTTTATCTATCAATATATCTATATATATATATCTAGGCCCCACATGTTTTCTCTCAATATCTCCCATTTCAAATCCCATGTTTCATAAATATATATGATCGGGAAAGTTTGTGTTTTCCCAATATCAGAATCTAAATGTGTACACACTTCTTACTATAATCATAATTATTATGTTACTACACTCACCCCCAGTCTTATTGCAGCACTTAAGATAGGTTTTGGTATAATCTACCAAGGATGCAATTGGATATGGCAGCTCACTTCATATAAGGTCTGCTTAGCACAGCAGCTATGGTCGTTGTGTACCGGACGGAAGTTGTTTGTCACAATTTCCGGTGCAGCCGTACTAATAGCATATCGCTGTTTTCGTTGCTAGGGAGTGACGGACCTATATCCCCAGTCATTAGACTTGATATTAATAAGGGTTGAAGACAGGGGATTTCCCTTGTGACATCATTTGAATAGATGACGTGAAAATACACGCTGTCCCCAATGCACTGTGTAGTTTTAGTGCAGAAAATGTCTGTGTAGTCATTCTGACGTCATTATTAGTAATTTAGCTGCGTACTGAATCCAGAATGTAAATTATGAATTCCCCTAACGTAGTAGTGGTGGTGTTTGCATAGTGATCTAGACTCATCCCGTCACATATGCCGTCCCTAGAGAAAAGTACGGCTCAGCGAACTTTTAGGGTGGATGAGCCTAGATCGACTATGCATTCTCACCAGATTATATCTGAACCAATTGTTCCCCTCTAGAGAAGGATCTATTAGACTTCTTTCGACTCCGGGGCTGGCTTGGTACTTTGGTATGACCTGGCATTTCTCCAGATAAGTTTAGTGAGGATCCAGTCAGAGGTTGGTATGGAAAGCTAAGAGGTTCTTCCCTCCTCCCTACTTTCTGAACAACATTTAGAGCTACCAGATGTACTGGTCGTTCTTTTGCTCTGTCATAATATTTGCGGAGCAATTTAATGTGGTAGATTTTCATCTTACCTTTCATGAAGATTTTATATTTGGTGTTGGACACTTTCTCCATTATGGGGAATGGTCCTTGCCACTCAGTCTCCTTATTAGTCCCACTAGATCTTAAGAGTAACACTTTGTCCCCTACCGCTAGCGAACGTTTTGAGGAAAAACATTTCCCTCTCTGGAGAGTCTTCCTATCACTAGGAAGTTGGTTACAGCCAGGTGTTAGAGTTGGGACTTGGGTCAGTGCACTCCCTACTATCATGGGAGTGGATGGTTCCCCTAAATAGACATATTTACTTCCCAGTATCATGTCATAGATAGGATCAGTCATCACTGCTGCCGATATAGTTCCCTTTACAAATCTAGAGTTAACTAACACTTGGGCTATTGGTAAAGTTAGGGTAGGCGAACTTCTTGTCGCACCCATAACTTCAACCATGTTTTGCGTCAACTGACCAGGTTTTACTAAGTGTGATGCTATTATGGCATCATACGTTAAACCCGTATCATGCAGACACTCGACCACCTGTCCATTGACATTGATCTTCTCTACCACTCGATGTCCTCTCATTTCGGGAGGCGGTGGTAGTGTAGTGGTTTTCTTCCCTATCGAGAAGCAAGCCGCAATCTGGGGTTTTGCTCTGCGCTTGCAGTCTGCCGTACTGTGGGAATTATTATGACAATTCGTGCAGTATGGTTTTCTAGCCCCAGATGTGGTTTGTTTTTTGTTATGCTGCTGCTGAGGTTGCCTCTGGTCTGCTGGTATATTGCTAAGGGTTTGTCCCTGATTGTTTGGAGGTGGGTTCTGTTGAGGTTGGGGAGGTTGCGTTGGGACCGAGTCCCCATGGGCAGTCAAATATCTTTCAGCCAAGACTATCATTTCCCCCAGTGTTTGTGCCCCTTGTTCAATGATGAAAGTTTCCATTGGCTTCGACATACAGTTCCTCAGCTGCTCACACAAAACCATCTCCCGCAAGCCCGCATAGGAGTGTTCATACTCTCCCAATGTCTCCCATTTACAGAGATAACTCTGCAGACGAGCGGACAATTGTGAGAATGACTCACCCTTCAGACGTCTTGCGGTTCGGAATTTCCGCTGATAAGCAGCTGAGGTTAACTCATATCTCTTCAATAAAGCCGATTTCAAACTTTCATAAGAATGTTCATGGCCTGGAGGTAGTCCCTGAAAGACTACATACGCTTGTCCCCTCAGTGCCTGAGAAAGCTTCAAGTTCCAGTGTTCCCTAGCCAACCCAAATGACTCAGCTAATTTCTCAAATTTCTGAAGGTAACTATCCAATTGTTCCTGAGTTTCCTCGAACGGCATCAAAGGAAAACTCATAGGACCCACATGAGAAGTCGAATGTAGCTGGGTTTCAATGATGGGTGCCGGAGAGCTGGCGTTAGAACAGGTTGCTGATAGAGCTTGGTTTTCTAGCTCTTTCATCCTAAACTCATGCTGTCGGATTTTTTCGTTTTCCTGTAACTGCCTAAGTTCTTTCTCAGCCTCGGCCTCGATTTTCTTAAGCTCTGTCTCTGCTTCCAGTTTCTTAAGCTCGAGTTCATGCCTACGTATTTTATCTTCCCTGTCTTCTTTCCTTAACTCCCTCTCCATATCATGGACATATTTGGCTGCTTCGGGCTCCGATAACCCCATAGCTACCGCTGCTGCGTGCAAATCTGCTGATGAACTCATGACTGAGTTTTGACTGAGAGGGTGAGTGATCAGTGGACTACAATTTCTATATCAATATTATACTACTTCCCAATTCAAGTTATACTAATACAATTGCAATAATTTACAAATCTTATTAGTACATACACAAAAATGGTTAGTACAAACAATGATACAAACACACTTTCACTCTCTCAATCGAATGGAAACAACTAATTACAGAGTTTCCTAAACTACTCTACCCTTTACTGAGATGAGAAAATTTTTTTTTTTTTTTTTTTTTTTTACCAAGTAACACAATTTATTAGAAATATTTCTAATTAGCTGGGTAGATCCCGGACCGAGACCACAGTTGTCACCGACCGTTAGGGTGTTTCTATTGAAATAGACAGAAATCCCTATCCAAGAGTTTGCCGACAGTCTCTAGAAATTATGGCTCGTTACAAGAATGTCTAAAGGGATGGTCCCGATAGAAGAGACTGGGATTCACTTGGTAGACAAAGGCAGAAGGTGAAGAACACTCGTGTATGTAGGAAGCCCTAACACGAATGCCTAGTTTATCTGTCGGTGATCCTTCGTCAATTGATGGAGCCCCCTGTTTTAAATACTTTCACGCACTCACGCGCACACCTTGCGTTCAAAATGATCACGAGTGGAGTACGTTGGTGAAAGTATAAAACAATAATACTCTTTAATAATAAAAGAGAAAATGAAAATTGTGGTTCAACTGGTGAACTATGATAGTTACATTTATGTTACAGGTACAAAAATAAAATAGTTTTCTGATGCTTAGACAGATAGCATGTCATCATTCACACCATCCAGACAGTGATACACTCAGAACACATGTAGACACAGAGTCACCTGAGATAATCTGATCTCTGTTAGGAATAGTGCTGGCTTTCGGTTGTATTATGTCTTGGAGTCGACCCTGGCATTCGACAGGTGTACGATGCTCCTCCGGATTCCAGGTTCCGTCTCCACTAGTTGGTGGCTCAAAGTTTCGGTAACCGGACCGGTTAGGTGTCAGCAGTATCAGCAGCGAGGCTCCTTAAATCAAAGAAACAGTTGCAGACTCCTTAGTGTCTTGGCAATAACAATGTGTCTGAGTGTTGGTGTTGTGTGTCTGTTGTGTATGTGTCAGATGCAGAACAGGAATAAAACAATTCCTCTCTGCTATTCTGTATCAAAAGCAAAGGCCAATAGTTCTTATCAGCTTGGCTATACCTTGTATGACATGATGATACAAGGTGAAAAAGGGTCCAGAAGTGGACACATTCTAAGACCACATGGTCCATTGGAATAGAACATGTAGACAAATCTTTGTTTGAAAAAAACATTACAAAATGTACATGGTTGTAAAACTTGAAGTGACTCATATGCAATAATTACTGGTGTATTCCTTAACACCATGGTGAGGAAGTCCTGGGCAGCCAGGAGGTTTCCCTAGATAGCTAAGGAAAGGCCAACACTAATTCAACCTAATCCCACATCAGTTATTAGGCATAAAGCAATCAAGTGTCGCCATGAAGTCGTGAGGTATACCCCACAGAATATACGAGCTAAAAGATAAGAAGAAGGCCAGCAGGCAAGCAAGGGGGCTGAGATATTCCAGGCATTGGGCTTTAGGATGTCTCAGTTATCCCTTGTTGAGTTATTTACTCCCCAAATTCTGTTTCCTCACCACATGGTATTTGCTTTGAACTTATGACCGTCAGTGTCGGGTAGTTCGGCATGGCGATGAATCAGGGGTAAGCACATTTATGTTTGAATATAAATCGCCTAGTAATATTGCTGGCATGTGAGAATCATGATCCACATGCCTCTTCCACTTCTGCCCACATGGCAAAATCATATCATATTTTCAACAAAATATACACGTAAATACATTCACAAAATGCATATGAAAATAATCAGTAAGGTTTATACATTATATATATATATATATTTTTATCTATCAATATATCTATATATATATATCTAGGCCCCACATGTTTTCTCTCAATATCTCCCATTTCAAATCCCATGTTTCATAAATATATATGATCGGGAAAGTTTGTGTTTTCCCAATATCAGAATCTAAATGTGTACACACTTCTTACTATAATCATAATTATTATGTTACTACACTCACCCCCAGTCTTATTGCAGCACTTAAGATAGGTTTTGGTATAATCTACCAAGGATGCAATTGGATATGGCAGCTCACTTCATATAAGGTCTGCTTAGCACAGCAGCTATGGTCGTTGTGTACCGGACGGAAGTTGTTTGTCACAATTTCCGGTGCAGCCGTACTAATAGCATATCGCTGTTTTCGTTGCTAGGGAGTGACGGACCTATATCCCCAGTCATTAGACTTGATATTAATAAGGGTTGAAGACAGGGGATTTCCCTTGTGACATCATTTGAATAGATGACGTGAAAATACACGCTGTCCCCAATGCACTGTGTAGTTTTAGTGCAGAAAATGTCTGTGTAGTCATTCTGACGTCATTATTAGTAATTTAGCTGCGTACTGAATCCAGAATGTAAATTATGAATTCCCCTAACGTAGTAGTGGTGGTGTTTGCATAGTGATCTAGACTCATCCCGTCACAGGGTGGGCGGTCATGTTCTGCCATCTCACTCGATCAACAGAGTCGTGGATCAGTTCCGTGTTTCTGTCTCGACCATGCCACAAGGCCAAGCCATCCAGATACTTGTTTCTAGGTCTTCCCCTTGGTCTGTTCCCCTCGATCTTACCAGTTGTCACCAAGTTCTCCAAATCATTTCTTCTCATAACATGCCCAAAAAATTGTGACTGTCTACGTCTAATGTCTCTGATCAGTTTACGATCTTCATTTGTTTCTTGAAGGACTTGTTCATTGGTCTTTCTGGCTGTCCATGGTATTCTTTGCATTTTCCTCAGAAACCACATTTCTACAGCCATCAGATGTTTTTCAGCCTGGCTGCTCATTGTCCAAGCTTCACATCCATATAAAAGTACAGGTTCTATGTAGCATCTCAACACTCTTTTTCTCGTTTCAATTGACATCTTTTTATTGGTCAGTATGTTTTTCATCTTGCTAAAGGCTACTTTTGCCATGGCGATTCTTGTTCTAATCTCTTCAAGGCATCTCCCATCAGATGTTATTACTGTTCCGAGGTAATTGTACCTATTCACTTGTTGAAGAATATTCCCATTTACTTGTATATTACACTGTGGTATTTCGTTCTTCTTAGTGACGACCATAATCTGTGTCTTTTTACAATTTAATTCTAACCCTTGTTGTTCACTGTGTGTAACAACCGCATCTACTAAATTTTGCAGGTCCTGTTCATTGTCTGCAATCAAGACTGTATCATCTGCATATCTAATGTTATTGATGCATCGTCCCCCAATGTTGATTCCTTCCATATTTTCAATATTTCTGAAAATATTTTCACTGTACAGGGAAAACAGATCTGGAGACATTACACATCCCTGTCTCACACCTCTCTTAATAGGCTGATATTGGCTTACTTGATTATCAACTCTTATGGCAGCTTGTTGTTTCCAATATATGTTTTTTACAAGTCTAAGGTCTTTCCCATCAATTTGTAGATCTTCAAGCATCCTTATCATGTTGACATGTCTCACTTTATCAAAAGCCTTTGTGTAGTCAATGAAGCAAAGGTGTAGATCTTTGTTTACTTCTATAGAACGTTCGATTACGGTTCTCAGTATATACACAGCATTTACTGTACCCTTGCCTACTACAAACCCACATTGTTCTTCTCCTATTTCAGGTTGTATTTTCCTCCTAACTCTTTGCATGATAATTCTTAGCAAAATCTTCGTGATGTGACTCATTATACTAATTGTTCGATGTTGATCACATTCCAAGGCTCCTGATTTCTTTGGGATTGCAATAAATACAGAATTACATAACTCATGAGGTATATTTCCAGTATCATATATTGTATTAAGCAGACTGGTAACTTTATCTATTCCATATTCTTCTAAAGCATTAATCATTTCTGTTGTGACGCTGTCTGGACCGGGGGTTTTGCCAGATTTCATATGATTAAGAGCATTCTGAACCTCCATCTTCAAAATTGCTGGCCCTTCATTGTTATTTTGAACAATATATTGTTCGTCTCTGCTATCGTCATAAAGGGTTTTCACGTAATCTGACCATACATGTAAAATCTTATCTTTTTCTATTATGACTCTTCCATCTTTTGTCTTTAGGCAGCCTGCTGATGTACGTGTTCTTTGATTAGTAATCTCCTGAATTCTTTTGTGCATTAGTTTCGCATTTTTACTGTTGTGTTGTTTTTCAATTTCTCTGCAATTTTTCTCAAGCCATGTTTCTTTAGCCTCCTTACATAAGGTTTTGACTTTTCTGTGAATTTCTTCATATTTGGCAGGATTATTTTTGTTCTGTCTTCTTGTTTCCATTAGTTGTAAAATTTCTTCAGTCATCCATGTCTTACGGCCAACTTTCTTTACTTTTGGAATAGTTTTTTCTGCTGCACAACTGATTGAATTCTTCAGCATTTCCCATTGATCATCTACATCTTGAAATAGGATCTCTAGATCAGACAATAAATCAAATTTGTTCTTTACTTCTATGTTAAAATTATCTTGTATTTCTTTGTCAGTTTTCAATTTGCACAAGTCATATTTAGGGTTTCCTGCTGTATACTTGACTTTCTTTAACTTTACCCTCAATGTGCCAGTAATTAATCTGTGATCACTGTAACAGTCTGCATTTGGAACTGTTTTTACAACTGTTAATGCATTTCGAAACCTTTTGCTTATCAGGATGTAATCTATCTGGTTTTTAATCCTGCTGTCTGGACTCCTCCATGTCCATAATCTTCTAGGATGTTGTTTAAACCAGGTGTTTCCTACAACCAATTCTTGTTCTTTTGCCCATTCTACAAGTCTGTAACCTCTTTCATTTCTCTCTCCCAAACCATGGTTGCCTACACTGTATCCATCGCTTTGCTTTCCTATTTTTGCGTTGAAATCACCCATAACAATAATACTAATAATAATAATATCATCAATAACAAAAATATCAATAATAATAATAATATCACTAATAATAATACCAATAATAATAATACCAATAATAATAACATTATTAATAATAACATCAATAATAATAACATCAATAACAATAACATCAATAACATCAATAAAATAACATCAACAATAACATCAATAACAATAACTTCAACAAAAGTAACTTCAACAACAGTAGCATCAACAACAATAACTTCAACAACAGTAACTTCAACAACAGTAACATCAACAACAACAATAATGATAATAGTAATATCATTAATGATAATAATAAATGCCATGTATGTCTGAAGTGGCCCGATCAACGGCGGCTTCTCTATTCAATCGCTTCTGTTTGTATGCCACATAAGGAAGAGCAGCAAGGAACAGACATTACTGGATGAGTACGACAATACAGTAGAGGAGAAATACGACAATACAGTAGAGGAGAAATACGACAATACAGTAGAGGAGAAATACGACAATACAGTAGAGGAGGAGTAAGACAATACAGTAGAGGAGAAATACGACAATACAGTAGAGGAGAAATACGACAATACAGTAGAGGAGAATTACGACAATACAGTAGAGGAGGAGTAAGACAATACAGTAGAGGAGAAATACGACAATACAGTAGAGGAGAAATACGACAATACAGTAGAGGAGAAATACGACAATACAGTAGAGGAGGAGTAAGACAATACAGTAGAGGAGAAATACGACAATACAGTAGAGGGGAAATACGACAATACAGTAGAGGAGAAATACGACAATACAGTAGAGGAGAAATACGACAATACAGTAGAGGAGAAATGCGACAATACAGTAGAGGATGAGTACGACAATACAGTAGAGGATGAGTACGACAATACAGTAGAGGATGAGTACGACAATACAGTAGAGGATGAGTACGACAATACAGTAGAGGATGAGTACGACAATACAGTAGAGGAGGAGTAAGACAATACAGTATAGGAGGAGTAAGACAATACAGTAGAGGATGAGTACGACAATACAGTAGAGGAGGAGTAAGACAATACAGTAGAGGATGAGTATGACAATACAGTAGAGGAGGAGTAAGACAATACAGTAGAGGAGGAGTAAGACAATACAGTAGAGGAGGAGTACGACAATACAGTAGAGGATGAGTAAGACAATACAGTAGAGGAGAAATACGACAATACAGTAGAGGAGGAGTAAGACAATACAGTAGAGGAGTAAGACAATACAGTAGAGGAGGAGTAAGACAATACAGTAGAGGAGGAGTACGACAATACCGTAGAGGAGGAGTAAGACAATACAGTATAGGAGGAGTAAGACAATACAGTAGAGGAGGAGTAAGACAATACAGTAGAGGATGAGTAAGAAATCACAGTAGAGGAGGAGTAAGACAATACAGTAGAGGAGGAGTAATACAATACAGTAGAGGATGAGTAAGACAATACAGTAGAGGAGAAATACGACAATACAGTAGAGGAGGAGTAAGACAATACAGTAGAGGAGTAAGACAATACAGTAGAGGAGGAGTAAGACAATACAGTAGAGGAGGAGTACGACAATACAGTAGAGGATGAGTACGACAATACAGTAGAGGATGAGTAAGACAGTACAGTAGAGGAGGAGTAAGACAATACAATAGAGGAGGAGTACGACAATACAGTAGAGGATGAGTAAGACAATACAGTAGAGGAGGAGTAAGACAATACAGTAGAGGAGGAGTAAGACAATACAGCAGAGGAGGAGTAAGACAATACAGTAAAGGATGAGTACGACAATACAGTAGAGGATGAGTAAGACAATACAGTAGAGGAGGAGTAAGACAATACAGTAGAGGAGGAGTAAGACAATACAGCAGAGGAGGAGTAAGACAATACAGTAGAGGATGAGTACGACAATACAGTAGACGAGAAGTAAGACAATACAGTAGAGGAGGAGTAATACAATACAGTAGAGGATGAGTAAGAAATCACAGTAGAGGAGGAGTAAGACAATACAGTAGAGGAGGTGTAAGACAATACAGTAGAGGAGGAGTAATACAATACAGTAGAGGATGAGTAAGACAATACAGTAGAGGAGTAAGACAATACAGTAGAGGAGGAGTAAGACAATACAGTAGAGGAGAAATACGACAATACAGTAGAGGAGGAGTAAGACAATACAGTAGAGGAGTAAGACAATACAGTAGAGGAGGAGTAAGACAATACAGTAGAGGAGGAGTACGACAATACAGTAGAGGAAGAGTAAGACAATACAGTAGAGGATTAGTAAAACAATACAGTAGAGGAGGAGTAAGACAATACAGCTGAGGAGGAGTAAGACAATACAGTAGAGGAGGAGTAAGACAATACAGTAGAGGAGGAGTAAGACAATACAGTAGAGGAAGAGTAAGGCAATACAGTAGAGGAGGAGTACGACAATACAGTAGAGGAAGAGTAAGACAATACAGTAGAGGATTAGTAAGACAATACAGTAGAGGAAGAGTAAGACAATACAGTAGAGGAAGAGTAAGACAATACAGTAGAAGAAGAGTAAGACAATACAGTAGAGGAAGAATAAGACAATACAGTAGAGGAGGAGTAAGACAATACAGTAGAGGAAGAGTACGACAATACAGTAGAGGAAGAGTACGACAATACAGTAGAGGAAGAGTAAGACAATACAGTAGAGGAGGAGTACGACAATACAGTAGAGGAAGAGTACGACAATACAGTAGAGGAAGAGTAAGACAATACAGTAGAGGAGGAGTAAGACAATACAGTAGAGGAAGAGTAAGACAATACAGTAGAGGAAGAGTAAGACGATACAGTATAGGAGGAGTAAGACAATACAGTAGAGGAAGAGTAAGACAATACAGTAGAGGAGGAATAAGACAATATAGTAGAGGAGGAGTAAGACAATACAGTAGAGGAAGAGTACGACAATACAGTAGAGGAAGAGTAAGACAATACAGTAGAGGAGGAGTACGACAATACAGTAGAGGAGGAGTAAGACAATACAGTAGAGGAAGAGTAAGACAATACAGTAGTGGAAGAGTAAGACAATACAGTAGAGGAGTATTAAGACAATACAGTAGAGGAAGAGTAAGACAATACAGTAGAGGAGGAGTAAGACAATACAGTAGAGGAAGAGTTAGACAATACAGTAGAGCAGAGGTAAGACAATACAGTGTACGAAGAACAAGACACAGACATTACAGGAGAAGTAAGGCAATACAGTGCAGAAGTAGTAAGACAATACCGTACAGGAAGAACAAGACAGTACAGGAAAAACAATACAGTACAGGAAGAACAAGACAAAACAGTACAGGAAGAACAAGACTGTACAGTACAGGAAGAACAAGACAAAACAGTATAAGAGATACAAGACACGGGCAGTCCAGGGTAAACAATTTTAAAGACAGTAGAGGGTAAACAATTTAAAGACAGTACAGGGTAAATAATTTAAAGACAGTGCAGGGTAATCAATTTAAAGACAGTATAGGGTAAACAATTTGAAGACAGTACTAATAAACAATTTAAAGACAGTATAGGATAAACAATTTAAAAACAGTATAAAATAAACAATTTAAAGGCAGTACAGGATAAACAATTTAAAGGCAGTATATGATAAACAATTTAAAGACAGTACAAGATAAACACTTTAAAGACAGTACATGTGGAACAATTTAAAGACAGTACAGGTGAAACAATTTAAAGACAGTACAGGTGGAACAATTTAAAGACAGTGCAGGTGGAACAATTTAAAGACAGCACAGATGGAAAAATTTAAAGACAGTACAGGATAAACAATTTAAAGACAGTACATGTGGAACAATTTAAAGACAGTACAGGTGGAACATTTTAAAGATAGTACAGGATAAACAATTTAAAGACAGGACAGGTAGAACAATTTAAAGACAGGACAGGTGGAACAATTTAAAGATAGTCCAGGATAAACAATTTAAAGACAGTACAGGTGGGGGTATTTAAAGACAGTCTAGGTGAAACAATTTAAAAACAGTTCATGTGGAACAATTTAAGGACAGTACAGGATAAGCAATTTAAAGACAGTACAGGATAAACAATTTAAAGACAGTGCAGGTGGAACAATTTAAAGACAGTACAGGATAAGCAATTTAAAGACAGTACAGGATAAACAATTTAAAGACAGTAGAGGTGGAATAATTTAAAGACTGTACAGGTGGAACAATTTAAAGACATACCAGGATAAACAATTTAAAGACTGTACAGGTGGAACAATTTAAAGACAGCACAGGTGGAGCAATTTAAAGACAGTACATGTGGAATAATTTAAAGACAATACAGGTGGAACAATTTAAAGACAATACAGGTGGAACAATTTAAAGACAGTACAGGTGTACTGTACAAGTAGAGTACACACGCGTTTACACGCGCTTATACACACACTAAGACGCACATACGCACACGTATACACGCGCAAATGAGCCTACATGCTTACACGTTCATTACACGTGCACGCATTCACATGCACTAACATTCGCGCTAACACACGCACACGTGAATACTCGCGTACAGTTATACCTAAGCGTTCGCAGAAACGCGCAAACATACACTCACAAATATGAACACTCACGCACAGACACACGCAGTCAGACATGTACACATATCTCAAATGCACACTCGCATATACACACACCCCACATATCAAGGTACATGGTAGTCACATATGCACACTCCCACAGTTAAAGGTAGATGCTAGTCACAGATACAAACACCTATACATAAAATTGCATGATAGTCACACACACACACACACACACCCACACATTAAGGTACATGCTCGTCACACATACACACACCCACACATAATGGTACATATTCGCCACACATACACCCACATCAAGGTACATGTTAGTCGCATATGCACACTCCCACAAATCAAGGTACATGCTCGTCACGCATGAACACTCACACATCAAGGCACATGCTCGTCACACATACACACAACCTCACATAAAGGTACATGCTAGTCAGATACGCACACCCACACATCAAGGTACATGCTAGTCGCACATACACACACAAGGTGCATGCTCGTCACACAAACAATTACTAAACGCATGTACACATATTTTTGTCTATGGCCTTTCGCCCACATAAACAGATGCAGTCAATATAATAATCAATTTAATAATACTCCCGTTTTTTTTTTTTTTTTTTTTTTTGCATAATGCATTTTTTAATTTAAAATAATTAATTCCCTTAGAGAATTTAAACACACAAGCCACAAACAATGTTTTGCACTATTTATGATGTATTTCTAATCGGCTTTGCCTGACATCAACATATAATTGACTTAATAATACATAATAACAAACGTATGGGCACATAGACCATTAAAGAGAGTGTTTTTAAGGTCGGCATGGAGTAGGCTCAGTACCGCCAGCTATCTCACGCGATCATCTTGAATTCATACATATACACTAAAGGACAGATGCCAACAAGGCGTGTAATTCAAAACATAGTTGATTGTTTGTCGGAGATTCATTTCACACTGTGGTTGCTATTTCCTTGCCAGATGAAATGTGACGTGACGCTTTTTTTAGCCTGGTTTATTATCGGCGGTCCCGTTGAATCCCGTGTCGGCCCCTTTAACTGTTATAATGTTGTGGAGTTGGCTGTCTGTCAGTGTTGTATGTCTGAAAATTCTTTGTTCTAACTGGCTATTGCCGAAATTGCTACTGAGATGTAAATATGAGAACTTTATGAGCGATAGGAAAGGCACATTAATGCACTACCGATTGGTAAATAGACTGGTATAGACTGGCAGAGAAGCAAACCGACTGGCGTGGATAGACTGTGAGACCAAGTTTTATAGACAGAGCGGCAGACAGTAAGGAATACTGATATAGAGAGGCAGACAGACGAACAGCTGACATAGACAGGCAGATAGACGAACGATTTACATAGACAGGCAGACAGTCATACCGACTAGCATAGACAGGCAGACAGGCGAACGACTGACATAGACAGGTAGACAGTCAGACCGACTGACATAGACAGGCAGACAGTCATACCTTCTAACATAGACAGGCAGACAGTCAGACCGACTGCCATAGACACGCAGACAATCGGACCGACTGACATAGACGGGCAGACAAGCAGGCAGTCAACCGACTGACATAGAGAAATAGACAGGCAGACCGATTGTCATAGACAGGCAGACAGTCAGACCGACTGACATAGACAAGCAGACAGGCAGACCGACTGACATAGACAGGCAAACAGGCAGAGCGACTGTCATAGACAGGCAGACAGTCAGACCGATTGACATAGACAAGCAGACAGGCAGACAGACCGACTGACATAGACAGGCAAACAGGCAGACCGACTGTCATAGACAGGCAGACCGACTGACATAGACAGGCAGACAGCCATACCGACTGACATAGACAGGCAGACAGTCAGACTGACATAGACAGGTAGACAGTCAGACCGACTGCCATAGACAGGCAGACAATCAGACCGACTGACATAGACAGGCAGACAGTCAGACCGATTGCCATAGACAGGCAGACAGTCAGACCGACTGACAAAGAGAGGCAGATAGTTAGACCGACTGACATAGATAGGCAGGCAGCCAGAAAGACTGACATAGATAAGCAGACAGTCAGACCGACTGATATAGTCAGACAGAGGGGCTAATGGAACGAACGAACAAACTTTATTTTCAAAGGGTTAAGAATTGGGCACGCAGGCCCGTCTAACATTCTGCCCTTCTATCACTCTCTTTCATACATTATTTCATTCACACATCATTCAAGGCTAACAGAGAACAACAACAATATAAAGGATATGCATTATAAAGGCATGGGCAAAATGCGAACATCAAAACTACACGACACAGTAATATTAGATAATGGTCTGACACTTGTTGTTAGCCATGTGGAATATACTGGCCTACCAAAAAGGGACTGGCTGTTATACTAGGGTTTTGTTATTGTTATTATTATCTCTATTATTAAGGGGGAAGGCAATCCATATTGAGATAGTGTTCGAATAATTTGCGATTATATGAAAAGGGATTGGTGATGTCTTTGATTTCTTGTGGAAGATTGTTCCAAAGCTGAGCTGCAGAGTACGTTAAGCTTGTTTTGTATAAGTCAATCCTAGGCTTCGGGATGTGTAATATATTTAAACGTTTACTGTGTCTAGCATTATATTTAAACAATGGCCAAAGGTAATTTGGGGCATTCCGATGCAGGATTTTGTGAATTAGTTTAGCTTTATTGAAAAGCAGGCGTTTACGGAGTGGTAGTAACTGAAGGCGTTTATACAGGCTAGGATTGTCAGTTAAATGTTTGCTATAAATTAGACTCATGGCCCGTTTCTGAAGTGAGTAAAGTCGCTTAGTGTTTGAATTAAAACAACCGTCCCAGATCGTAGAGCAGTAGTCAAAGTGTGTCTGTATATGAGAAGTATAGAATAGTTTCCTTGTGTCCTCATCAAGGAAGTTTTTAATTTTGGCGAGTTGGTAGACTTTTTTCGCTGTTTGTTTAATGAGTACTTGAACGTGGGAATTAAAGGTTAGGTTTCTATCAATGATTAGGCCTAATGTTTTGTGCTCAATTACACTTTCTACTGGCATGTTATCGATGTGAAGTTGAAGTGTTGTGTGTGAGCTTAGAGTCTGAAGTCTTTGTCTGGTTGTTAATAACATTGATTTTGTTTTAGTGATGTTAATTTGCATACGGTTTGAATAGCTCCACCTAACTACATTATTTAATTCTTGTCAGGCAGTTAGATAGGCATACAAGACAGTTTGGGAGGTAGAAGAATATGAAGAATGACTAACGGCAAGAAAGAACGAATGAACAAACTTTATTTTCAAAGGGTCAAGAATTGGGCACGCAGGCCCGTCTAACATTCTAAGAGAGAGAGAGAGAGAGAGAGAGAGAGAGAGATAGAGAGAGAGAGAGAGACAGAGAGAGAGAGAGAGAGAGAGAGAGAGAGAGAGAGAGAAAGAGAGAGACCGACCGATCGAACCTCAGACAGACAGACCGATCGATTGATTGATCTTTCCCTACATAACGGGCGGGTACAGACAAACAGCCAGGTGTGGATATGTAGTTATTTAGACGGACAGACCGACAAACATAACAGGCAGACCAAGATTTCTACCATTGAGCGATCAGTCAGAATTAATACCTATAGTAGAGATGAAATGCAAGCAGACTATACAAGCACGCACACACGTACACGCCACGACAAGTACACTGTAGGGGAGGATTGTAACGTTAAACCTCAAATATAACCAGCTGCTCACCTTCATGTGCCATGAAGAACGTTGTAGTCCCCATAAACGTCTGTCATCTCAAGGTAATTATTCGCCTCCCTGCCACCCTGGCAACTCATCCAGCAATTTCTCCCTCTATATACTTCTGTCTCTGACACCCTGGATATGTTGGGTTGTCTTAACCGTCACCAGAAGCTCTTGTCTCATAGCAAACACTGTAAGCCTACTTACCTGCCCACCTGCCATTCTGCCTACCTGAATGTCTACCTGCGTGCCTATAGGCTTGCTTGAGTACGTACATACGAAGGGGCTGTACAAAAAAAAAAAACCTTAAATGTTCTTGTTGTTGTTTATTTTGGGTGATTAAATTCTAGGGAAAGGGGAGAGAGAGAAAACAATTTTTTTTTTTTTTTTTTTTTTTTTTTTTGGGGGGGGGGGGGGGTGAATATATATATTCTGAAGAAAAAATTGTTATTGGTTATGGTCTGCATTCTGCGAATATAGCCAGAAGATCTCATCAGTAGAGACACTGGCTATGGTTAACGACTAGTGCAGTCACTGCCCAGCAGGACAGCAACGGCAAATTACCTTCTACAATACTGTGTTACTTAAAAATAGAAATGGGAGATAGGTATCCCCAATCCCTAATTGCCAACTATTCAGGACGTTGCTCGTAAGACTCCCTTGTGATAAACAAATATATATTATAAGACTAGGTATAAATTCGTTCACAAGGCTCCCCTCTAATACTGTTCCTCCTAGGAAGAACTGGAATATCAACAAATTGCAATTTTCAAAATCCTCAGATCTAATCCATCTCTTCCTCATTGGTTCCTTTCGCTTCTGGTTCAGTTACAGTATCAGGAACAGGATTTCGACTGAGGAAGTCTGCTCCAGCATTCATTTTTCCATGTAGATATTCAATCTGTAATGAATATGGTTGCAGAAGTAGAGACCATCTCTACAGTCTTGCATTCAAATACCTTGAAGCTGCCAGAAAACATAAAATGCTTGATGGTCACACTGCACTGTAAAGTGTTTCAAACACAGATAGGCTTGAAATTTCTCCACAGCCTAAACTAATGCCAAACAATCCCGTTCGGCGGTAGAATAAATTCTCTCGGCTGAGTTCAATTTTCTACTTGCATAGGCAACTGGAAATAGCACTGAGCGCTCATCTTCCTTCCTCTGAAGTAGTGTAGCACCAATCCAATGTTGCTTGTATCTGTACGAAGAATGAATAGTCGCTTGAGATCTGGAAGATGAAATACTGGTTTTGCAGATAATATTGTCTTGATTTCTGAATAAGCATTTTCACATTCTGCCGACCATGTGACATTCTCTGGTTCCCCTTTCCTTGTAAGGTTGGTTAAAGAAGCAGTGAGGGAATTCAAGCCCTTGATGTATTTCTGATAAAATCCACATAAAAGGGACGTTCATTTGAAACCCGTTCTAATGGCTTTATTGCAAAATCATGAAAGAAACATTAAAAGGTGTGGTAGAATTAAACAAAGCATTCATTTTGAATGAATTATGCAACATGGGTTGGTCAAAAGAAGTCGCCGTAGGCATTCAGGCAAGCATCTCATTGCTTAGGTAGGCGGAGAATGGCGTCCACAAAAAAAAAAAGGATTGTGGTTGCTCACTGAAAAAAAGTGTTTACCGCGTGCTTTATGTCTGAATCTGCGTGAAATCGTTGCCCCTTGAGAGCTGTTTTTAGAGGTCCGAACAAATGAAAATCACATGGTGACAAATCAGGACTATAGGCTGGATGTTGCAGAATTTCATACTTCTTCCTTGCTAATGCTTCCTGCACAATCTTTGCGACATGCGGACGAGCCTTATCTTACAACAAAATCACACAGCGAGAAAGAATTCCGGGTCGTTTATTCTTGATGGGTTTTTGCAGCTTGTCTAGTGTTTGTAAGTAGTGGGTAGAGTTGATGTTGACACCAGGTTCTTTAAAGTCGGCCAACAATAGCCTTTCATTGTCAAAAAACATGCGCTCAGCATAACTTTACCAGCGGAAACGTGTGACTTGAATTTTTTGGCTTTTGGTGATCCAGCATGTTTCCATTGCATGCTCTCTCTCTTTTGCTGCTCTGCTCAATGTGGTGACAATATGATTCATCGTCTGCCACTATGCAGAAACGAAATGCATCACCCTCCACTCTGTAACACAGCAAGTGGTTCAAACACCATCCTATGTGGTCCTCTTTTTGGTGGTCGGTCAACATCCGTGGTACCCACTGTGAACACACCTTCCGATATTGCAGTTTCTTACGACCGATCTTTTGAATTGTCCCAATTGACACATCAAATTCTTTCGCTACCAAACGTATGCTTCGACAACGGTTCATCTGTACTGCTGCATCAATTTTGGCGATGTTTTTTCCTGTTGCAACAATATGCGCTTGGCCATCGAAGATCTGTCGTGAACTGACGTCCTTTCCTAAACATTCGTGCCCAGTCTGTCACTGTTGTCTTCATCACACATTTGCTACCGTACGATGCCTGCATTCTTCGATGCATGTCCACTGGTCGACATCCTTCAAATGAAAGAAACTGAATCACCGCTCTTTGAGCTTCTTTGGACGAATTTTAGATCAACCCGGTCATTTTATCAACGGTCAGAAACAGAACCTATGCACCATGGGACGATAAGCACGTGCACTTTTATTCATTGGTCAGTACTTATCACATTACTATGACATGATTATTTTCAACCTATGCAGTTACGCGCGGTGCGGCATGACCTGATTTCTAATGGACGTTCCTTATAATTTGTAACGAAACCACTCGTGACATTTTTCGGCCTGGTGAAATGTCCGTCTTGACATCTGGCAGCCTGGTGAACATTTACTCTGCCACTCAGTTGTGGAACAATCTTCCACAAGAATTCAAAGACACCACCAATCATTATACATACAGTCGCAACCTGTTTGAACACTACCTCAGGACAGACTACATGCCCCCTTTAAAAAAAAACAGCAACAAAGACAATAATAATGGTAAATTATCTCGAACGACAACTAGCCACCAAAAAAAAAACACAACAACAACAACATTCCCATATGTATGGCTCGTTACACCCACCTTGGGTATTCATGATGCCCATGTTAAACATTGCCTCAACGAGTAATGTATTATTGATTATTTTTCATGCGTTTTAATGCTTATTTTTCTTTTGTTGCCAAAGAATTGCCTCATAAGAGATGTTGAATGAAAGAATGTATGAGAGAAAATAGAGAAGAAGGGCAGAATGTCAGACGGGCCTGCGTGCCCAATTCTTAACACTTGGAAAATAAAGATTTACTTACTTACTTACTTACTTACTTACTTACTTACTTACTTACTGGTCGAGGGGAAAGAACCAGTAAATTACTCAACCCAGACCATGGTGATTGCTCGCCCTTGAAGAAAAATCTAGAAACCGGTTGTTGGAAACTACGGACGGCGCTTGCGTGCGCAGCAGCAGTTGTACGTCCAGCAAACAAAGAATTCAGTTGTGAGATGAGCTAGCTGGCAGGCAGACGACATTATGGCCCCGTACAAAGTGTTATGGAGAGAGGGACGACACATGTCTTGATGGGTTTTAGAGAACTTCGACATCATGCCCGGTTGATTGACAACGGCTCCCATATGAACAGTTGAGTGGCTTGTTTGAAGGTATGTGTCAAGCCTTTTCCTTAAGTCGTGCAGTGTCCGTGATTCGTTACGCGAGATTGCTAGGACGTGTACTGACCGTCGCGAGGAAGTAGGTCGGGTGTGAACTATTGTGGGTTTGTGTTTTAGGCCTGTAATTTAAGCCTGTCGAAACTGCATGTTTACCAGCTTTCTATTGCAAAGATATTTAGTAGGTTAGCCGAGAGCGGCTTATTCAGAGCCATTGTAGATCGGGCAAATCGGGTTCAGGGAAACGAGACCTGCAATTTGAGTTCACACATGACCAACTTCATGAACTCGAGCGTCGGCAGGTTCGGCATGGCCGAACCGTCACCCGAAGCGCAACCGGAAGTAGATTAAGGAGTTGCATCGGGTATGGCATGTGATATATCGATGAACTCGGGCGAGTAAGCCGAAGCGAGTGCACCGGTCGGTTGAAACCTCAGAGGTCGTTTCAAGGCCGTATCGGGAGTCGAACTTCGTGTCACGTGGTGGGGCGACCACTGGCTTTCTTCTTTTCTTTCCTCATATCTGTCTTTTAATTAATATCTCTCGACGGAATCCCAGCATTAATATAGTGGATTACTGAGAGAGTGACAACGGGGGAAATGACTGATGCGACAGAATTGTTCATATTGAACAGGACACCGTTCTAAATGCCCCGATCTGGGACCAAGGAGTGGGAAAGGGGCATGGATTTCTGCTACAGGAGGATCATCCTTTATATTCTATTGGATCTATTGGATTGTACTTATGGCATGGTACGACATAATCTCTGGCGGATAACGGAGAGGGGATTTTGGATGTACTGCCATCGGCCCTCCTTCAGGGCCCTTCTGTCTATAAGTACAACTAGCTCACTAACCCTATATGTTATATAGCGGTTTTTCAGCATAGGACAATCTCTCAGACACCAGTGACCAATAACCTCGTCCCAGCCCTACGTTCGTCTGGGAAAGATGATGCAGGTGGATAGCTGCCGGTTTGGTCCTAGGCCTAGTTCGTTCTCGGCCTCTTCGCGCAGCCAATGAAGGAGTCGGGTCCCTTATGGGAAGGGTCCACCCGTCTGAGTAAGCATGATCTGATTGTATCAGCTTATGGTAAGTCTGATTCATGTTGCTCTCACTGAGTGTTGTCCTCCACAGGTTCTACCTTTATGAGAGCAGAGTGAAGATCTGGTGACGAGTCCAGTGACAGGGACTATGGCGAATGACTGTGTTAGCAGTCAGTGAGCACCACTACCATGGCGAGAGATATCGACAACCGAGAGCTACGTCTCAGTATATTACCAGCTAACCCATAGCCTCTCCACGTCTACTATACCAGTTTGTTCACCATGGCATCTACCTATCGCCTTCCTCTTGATCCCACCTGGGCAAGTATCTTGGTGTTGTTATTGTCCCAGATGTGAAACTGATAGACTGCCTTACCGCCAGCTAGAAATGATGTCTTCAATATCAAGTGCCTGGCCCCATGTGGCTTATGATGTTGTTGAAGAGCTGTTTTCTTCTTTGAACTTTCCATGCAGTGCCACGATTCAGCGCTGATTTATCTACTCGTTGATACCAGCGGTATGAGCCTGCTGATCGAAGAGGGTCGCATGGACATTTGTGACTGTTACTATCAATAAGTGAGATATCTACATCTCGCTAGACCAGCAGTGCACTCAATACTTCCGGAGTCTTCAGAGCAGAGTCCTAGTTCCACGGCCACACAAGAGACAGTAGTCAGTACTAATCATTGTGTGCGCCAGCCTTCATTGACGTCATCAACTTGAGATCCCAAGTACCAGTGATTCAACACGCCTACCGTCCTGTCCAAGTGGAGAAGCCTATACCTGGCCGGAGGCAGAATATACTCGGTGAGCTCGACGGATTTACCGCATAGTGTGATACTTGGTCCTGTTACTATGATGACATTTCCTCCTTGAGGCTACTCGAGCATTGCCCTGTCTTGTCTCGCATAGATACAGCGAGGCCTATCTCGGAATCATCATCATGATCATTCTCATCTACTTTGTATAATACACCATCTTGTTATCATAGTTAGATACCAGAGTTGTGTCATGTATTCAGGACGAGGTTTCAAAGAGGTAAAGACCCTTGGTTGATAGCGAGGGAGATAGTGATCCAAGGGCTGAAAGGGTTTTGTTGACTGAGGGCACCTATGTCCAACTATGGCTAAAGACATCCCGCTTTTAAAGTGTGATAGCAGGTTCCCCTCACCCCAGGGAGTGCCATGACATAATTAAACAAAAGTTCTGACATCATTTTTTTCGTTTTTGGACGAGATGCTCGTTGTAGCTTCTCAATGTTCCCTTCATAAGGAGTCATGAATCCTTGAGACAGCGTGTGTCCAAGAAAATCAAGTTGTTGGAATCCTATCTGACACTTCTTTGGTCGTGCAGTTAAACCAGTTTCCTTCAGACGTTTAAAAAGAAAGTGGAGTGCCTGATGATGTTCATCAAACGTCTCAGTAGCAACCAGGATATCATCCATAAAGTTGCTGATTACTCGATGTTGAAGCGTTTAGAGTAATTTCCTCATCATGCATGTAAAGACAGTGGGAGCATTGCTCAATCCAAAAGGAAGAACGTTGAACTCATAGTGACCATTAGGGGTACTGAAGGCCAACCATGTACGTACTTCTGGTTTTACAGGAAGATGGTAATATCCTTCGCTGAGATCAATCCTAGTGAAGTACTTGGCTCTGCTGAAACTAGTGAAGAGTTGGCTTTAATCAGGCAAAGGTTCGGGATGAAACTCCGTTTTATCATTGAGCTGTCGATAATCGATGCACAATCTATGTTCTCCACTCGGTTTTCTCAGTAAAATCACACTTGCACTGTAAGGTGACACAGATAGAGATATGATTCCATTTGAAAGCATCTGATGGAACTCTTCTTTTAAACCTCTCGCTTTGGCATAAGAACATGGGTAAATTTGAGCTCACGCAGGTGTAGGGCCAATCAACTTCATGTCGAACTCTGCTAAATCTATAAGTCCTGGTTTGTCAGTAAGTACTTCTGCATAAGTAGCTAAGAGATCTTGAATCTTTAATTGCTGATCCTGGTTACTGTATGACTGATGTCCACATGCCGATATGTTTCTTTTACTTGCAGAGGGTATTCTACACCCATAGTGTTTCCATGGTCTACTTCTGTAGTCACTGTCAAAACCATCAGATGTGCTGTCACAGTGGTAGCCTTTCATAATATTTCCTCAAGAGGTTTATATGAAATATTTTCTGTTTCCCTCTGATGGATATCCTATAGTTAGTGCGAGGAATCTTCTCGGTCCTTTCCAAACGATCTGCAATTTGTTATTAGTAGTTTGGAGAAGTAACAACACTTTCTCTCCCACCTCCAACTCTCGATCCTTTGCTTTCTTGTTGTAGCAGCCAGCAATTCTATGCCGAGCTTGTCGTAAATTTTCTGACGCTAGTTTCCAACCATGTTTTAGACGTTTTTTTAACTCAGCCACACAGGTGAATGCAGTTATAACTGTCTCAACTATGTGATAATTAGTCAATGTTCGACGTAAAGCCTCTCTAGGTCCCTTGATCTGTAGACCAAACAACAGAGTTGCTGGTGCAATTCCAGTTGTGTGATGGGATACATCCCTGTAAGCGAATTATGCTGCAGGTACATAAGTATCCCATGTCTCATGTTTCTTATGAGCCATCTTTCTCAAGATTGAGATAAGGGTCCCGTTAAATCGATCCACTGTCTCATTTGACGCAGGGTGATATGGAGACGTGTGAATCTGACAATAATGGAAGAGTCTGATAACTTCCTCCATTAGCTCCCTCGGAACTGTGATCCATTATCAGTTAGGATTTTAAGTGGAAATCCTAATCTGGTAAATATACCAAGCAAAGCTTCATCTATATGCTTAGAATCGCTTGATGGCATAGGCACTGCTTTGGCACACATCGAGCAATAGTCCGCAAGAGTTAGTTTAAAGCAGTTCATTCTCTTTGTTCTGTTGAGAGGTTCCACTATATCCACAGCCACTTTTTCAGATGATGTCCCAGGGATGTGCATTTCCCCTAATTTCGCTGGTGCTGTCCAGTGCTTGGGGAAACTCTCTGACACTGGGGACATGACGTGACATATCTGACAATGTCTGCATTAATTTCAGGCCAGTAACAGTGTGTATAAATCCTCTGCGGGGTAGCATAGATTCTCATGTGTCCACTAAATGGTACACTATGGCCCATATCCAGAACTTGAGCTATGTAAGAAGAAGGGACAACGACTTGCGCATGCTCTTGTCCTTCTTTTCCTGCCCTTCTATTGAGAAGTCCATTCTTCATATACAATTCACCTTTATGTGGAGGTTAATGTGCTTTAGGCAGTTTATGAAAACATGCCGCAAAGGTGCTGTCTGCTGATTGGGCTTGTTTATATTCTTCTGGTTGAGGATTTGTCGGAGTTGTCGACGCCAGAGCTTTTTTTAACTTGCTGTCTAGTCGTCATAGCTGAGACTATCAGAGGCATTACATGATACCTAAAAAGACGTATCGGCATTGCAACATCACAGAGTAAATTGGGTCATCTAGGACCGCTGCTATTATTTCGCCAGTCACATAACGTGATTTTATGCTTACCTTTGCCACTGGTAATGATATCGGGACTGAGCTTGTTAAAGGCCCGTGGAGTTCACTTGTTTCCTCAGTGACCTAATTAGCGCTCACTAACGAGGTAGCAACAATTGCATCAAATTGAAGATCAGTGTCGTATAGACACGTGGTAATGGATCTGTTAAGAATAACTAATTCAATAACTGGAAGTCTAGTATTGGTGTCTTTATGGTCCTTCTAGGTTGGGTGGTCGTCAGCGTTCACTTTATTGGCTTCCGGTTTTGCCATACATGCAGCGCCATGAGGAGGGGTTTTATACTGGCAATCATTTGTATATTACATTTCAGACAATATTGTTTCCACTCTCTCAAAGGATGTTGAGCTAAATTGTGGGTGGTGGTCTTCTTATCCTTTGCGTTATTGTTACTGTTGATATTATTGTCTGTGGTTTTCTGAGAATTGTCATGTGAGGTCGTTGTTGTTTTCTGACGAGCACCTCCAGACTTCTTCTGTGATATTTCAAACCTCTCTGCCATGGTAATAACAGCATCCAGTTTCTCAGATTCATATGAGTAAAGAATGCCTTCATGTCAGCTGAATCCTTTCTCTCAGCTGATCAATGATGATCATTTCCTGTAAGCCCTCGTATGGGTCCTCAAATTTTCCTAATGTGCTCCACTTGCGTAAATATGTTTTTAATCTATCAATAAACTGTGCGTAATTTTCTCATGATTCTTTCTTATGAGTTTTTAACTTTTTCTTATAATTTCTGCATCCACTTCGAACCTGGCAAGTAATGCCTGTTTGAGAACATTATAGTTGTCAAGTTCCTCCGGATGCAGTCTCGAAAACACCTGTTATGCAATACTGTTCAAGCCCTGAGACAATTTTATACTCCATTTACTTTCCTCTAGGCCACACATAGCCGAATCGGTGAAGATAACGTTCAATCGTGTCCTTATTCTGTGAAAATATTTCGAGAGGAAACGCCATGGCACCTGTCTGAGGAGAGGATGCTTTTGCAATTGCTTCGGCTGTCGAGCTAGCAAAGGTGTGGAGGTCATTGGATGGTTTGCTAACTCCATTCTCCTAAGCTCAAGCTCATTCTCCATTCTCTTCATTTCCATGACATGTTTGCACTCTTTCTCTTTATTGGCTAATTCAGCATGTAACGTTTTGTCTTTTAATGCAATAGCACGGCACGCAGGCGATCTTTCTCTTTGTTCTCTAATTCAGCCTGCGGCTT
The DNA here is from genome assembly GCA_963921405.1 of Cepaea hortensis. NCBI lineage: Eukaryota > Metazoa > Mollusca > Gastropoda > Stylommatophora > Helicidae > Cepaea > Cepaea hortensis. Next base: position 277,697,830 of record OY992876.1, read on the forward strand.
TTTCTCTTCTAATTCTTTTTCCATCCTCAGCCTTTCTTGCTTTTCAAATTCATCTGACATAAACTTTGCCAATACTGAGCCCTGGAGACCACACAGGTTTCCCGTTTCCATAAACTGGGTTCTTAATTTCGCTGGTCTGCCATTCTTTAACTGTGCCTCCTGGTAACAACAGGTGCTATATGTTTATAGTTAACCCCAAAGATGGATACTTTAGAGACTGAGCAAGCACTTTAGATTGAGCAAGAAGACGAGTAACAGCTAATTAATCTAATAATTGATTACACAGTGTATATGGAAACACACGCAAGAAGATATTCCGTTGGCGAACAGCTGTTTCATAAAAATTAACCTCTTCTATGAGGAATAAATTGTTCTAGGATTATGGAAGATGATTATAGCCATTGCTAATTTGCAAATTAATAACTATAATATACAGGACCGTGCACACACTTGTGGTATTTAAAAATAGAAATGGGGGATAGGTATCCTCAATTCGTAGTTGCCAACTTTTATAAGAAAACTAGGAATTGGCTCGTAAGCATTCCTAGTGATAATCATATATATATATATTATAAGATTCCTCTAGTAAAAGTTTGGTTTTCTAATAGAAGGTCAAGAGAGCACAGGGAAGTCACCGCTTACAGAAAATTTTTTAAGCTTTATCTTGGTTAGATTGAAAACTAGTATTTTCCCTTCAACCTGCCCTCTAGGTGGTGTAGTCAAATGAAGTATCACTATCACACTGGAGTTAAAAACAGTAATACACATGTGACTATGATGCAAGCAAATAACACCGTAGGAGAGATTTACAATATTGTAATGGAAGAAAGGGGAATGGTTGTATGCTCCATGGGCATTACAATTAACATACATAGCATTTAAAAACTTATATCATTGTGCTTAATTATCTAACAAATATTACTATCCAATTGTCCGATCGTTAGAAAAAAAAATTTCTAGAACACCAGGCAAAGTTATAGCATAATACACTATGAATGGGGAGGGGTGGTTCTTGTCTTTTTTGATAAGTTACGTATTAATAATATTGTTCCTTTCCTGAGTAAATATTGTAAAACTGGTTCATCCAGTTTTCTAAGCTATGGCGGTCAAATCTTCCGTTGGTGAATGCTATCTGGATATCTGAGTAGATTCTACGGGTGAAAAGCTGTTGTTGGCCTCTGAGTGGAACAGGATATTGAGGGTACATGGGTATTGCATGCGACTTAGCTTTATTCTGGCAGTCTTGAGTGGCAAATTTCAAAGAACGTCATCTGCTCCTCATAGTAACATCAAGGCGAAGACCCATCCCTTACGGAACAATTTGACGCTCAGTATATGTATGTTCCCATTTTAGGTCACCATATGCACCACCGAACCACCACCCATCATTATCTGCCAATATAATATGTACATCTCCAGTGTACTCATCCTCACAAAAATTTTGGAAATAGTGCACAGATACTACTTACATAAGTGTAAGTTATCCAGACCCTTTTTTGTGTGTTGTCCCTTCATGATCTGACGGAACCATTACTGACACATATAGCCACATGGCATTGACATCCCTCTATCATGTCTTTCGTGCACCGTGTATCGTACTCAGTAGTGCATTCAATCACCCAATAGTCTATTTCTACTGGTCGGACTCCGATCACTAGTTACATCGGCACAAATTCTCGGGAACTATTTCTTCTTCTTCGGGTTATATTGCCACATAATTGGTCATTATACACAACAATATAATTTTTTCATACACATAAGGATATATATATATATACTTAGACTATATAGACTTACGCATCAAGATTTGAAAACAAAATTATATCTATAGAAAAGATATTAATGTAATATTAAAGATAGATTATCTTGATAATTCTTTTCTCATCGATCCTTCTCATTAATTATGCATTGTGTGAAATATTCAAAGAAAGATAATTCAACATTTATCTTATAAACAGGTCACCTCATATGACAGAATTACTCATATATTCATGAGACAGAATATAATTTATTATCCCTATGGAAAGCATTATTAACTGAGAGGTTGCTCAGAATATGTCAAAAGGATTTATTTCGGAGGATTATAAGCCTTCACTCTTGCCTGTGTCAGCAGCCGGCATCAAGGGAATATCCCAAAACGAATGGACACTTTGACTGAATCAAATGTACATTTTGACTGCCTTAAACAGACTTGGGCAATTCGCCTATACCATACTTGCCTACATTGAAATCAAGATGTCGTCTCGTGCATTCCATTCCTCAGCAGTGTTTGCTATTCGAATCATAGGTCAACTGTGGCTAAAGACAACAGCCTTGTGCGAATACCTGGGTGTGCTGTGTTATTCCAACTAGTTATTGGTAACATAATCGACAATCGATTACATTAACTGACGTTAATTCCTAAGTTTGTAAGTTTTAATTCTCAGCTTGCAAGTGTGAAAATGGACTTTTGGGCGGTACCAAAATTGCAAAATGTCACAAATACTTGCCAAGAAACATATTAACCATGACCGAGAAGTTTTACTGACTCTTGTCATGGGAGCGAAGATCTGCAAGGGACATGCTACTATATGAATAAATTAATATTCTGAAAAAAGTAAAGAACAGATGTATTATTTTTCGACGTACTCAACACTGTCGGTCTCTGTGGCTAAGGGCTTGCGAACGCGGTTTGTGGGCCCGTATACCCGGGTTCGAAACACAGCGGTGCTGGTTTTTCGAAAGAGGTATAGGGGCTGGTCGTTCAGAAAGCAATGGCAAACTACTGAACGTAACACTTGCCTAGTACATCAACAGCAGCTGAAAATGCTGGTGTTGACTGCAACGTCCCGTAAGGGATACGCAACAAAAATCTCACCACTGCGTTCAATGCAAGTCCTCCAGCGTCGATAAAGTATTTGCATTCCTATAGAAAGAATTCTCTGAGGTCATTACTCAATGTGCATGACCCGGTCATGAACAGTCTGTCACAGAAGTCACGCCGTTTTGAAACTTTCTACACCACTCAAAAACTTGCTGTATTGACAGGCATGCATCACCATACTGGACCTTCATTCGCCGATGAATTTCGTTAAGTTTCACCTCTTCACTGGCAAAAACACGGATAACATAACGCTGCTCCTCTTTGGTGCATGACAAAAGTGGGGCGGCCATCTTTAAACGACCCTTACGAATTCACCGTGTTCATCTGCACAATGATGTCACTTACTTAAAACTCTTGACATCCTTAACAACAATATTATCAGGTTACAAGACAATGGCATGGCTATTGTAATTTCTACCATCGAGCGATCAAGGGTGACAATTGAAGCTCATTCGTAAATTTAGATAGAGTGTGCTGTAAATACATATAGATGTTGCATGCTTTCATTATATATAGATGTTGTGTGCTTTCAACACATAGAGATGTTGTATACTGCCAATACATATAGATGTTGTATGCTGTCAATACATATAGATGTTTTATGCTGTCAATGAATATAGATGCTATATGCTGTCAATATATATAGATGTTTTATGCTGTCAATGCATATAGATGCTATATGCTGTCAATATATATAGATGTTTCATGCTATCAATGCATATAGATGCTGTATGCTGCCAATACATGTAGATGTTGTATGCTGTCAATACATGTAGATGTTGTATGCTGTCAATATATATAGATGTTATATGCTGTCAGAACATGTAGATGTTATATGCTGTCAGAACATGTAGATGTTGTATGCTGTCAGAACATGTAGATGTTATATGCTGTCAGAACATGTAGATGTTGTATGCTGTCAGAACATGTAGATGTTATATGCTGTCAGAACATGTAGATGTTGTGTGCTGTCAGAAATTGTAGATGTGGTATGCTGTCAATACATATATATGATGCATGCTGTCAATACATATAGATGTTGCATGCTGTCAATACATATAGATGTTGTATGCTGTTAATACATACAGATTTTGTATGCTGTTAATACATATAGATGTTGTATGCTGTTAATACATATAGATGTTGTAAGCTGTCAACACATATAGATTTTGTATGCTGTTAATACATATAGATGTTGTATGCTGTCAGTATATATATATATATATATATATATATATATATATATATATATATATATATATATATATATATATATATATATGATGTATGCTGTCAATACATACTCTCACGATGTTCTTTATAATAACTGAGCGAGATGGTCGTTGTCTAGTTTACCCTGCTCCTTGTATGTCATTACAGAGTGTCAGTTGAGCTAGCCTCCTGTCTCATAATACAACTCACCCCCGCAGTGCACATCCACCAGTCATTAAACAAGATTGAGTTGGCGCACATAATCCTTTAATGCAGAAAGAACACGGACAAATGGAACATAATTCTATATCCAGAAACAATATAATCCATAGAATATATATATATCCTCCTCACAACTTAACCAGCACACATCCCTGCCTTCTCAATGCCTTCTTAATCTCCAATTTACTAGACAGTTATCCAGCTACTATCCACGGCTGGACCTCACACAATACAACCCACTTTGGGTTCAGGCCTCCATTAACTATCCAACCCCCACTGGGTTTTTAGGCCTGCATTCAAAAACTAGAAGAACAACACAGGACGGAGATCTCTATCTAACTCCACTCCTCTCCTTAGACTCCCGATCAGCTCGGAGTCAAAACCTCAACTCTCCAAAAGCGATCCGACCCGCAGTTGGTCTCAGCCCCAACTGCCTTCAAGTCTCCTGACTTCACACAAAACTAAACTGTCTCTCACCCCAACCATCCTGGGGTCTGCATCCACCCTCACCATTATTTCTCATGGCTGGTTGTTTTTCTCGTAGCCCCGCTACAAAGGTCACTCACCTCAATGTCAATGACCCAGGCATATGTCACATACAGATGTTGTATGCTGTCAATACATATAAATGATGTATGCTGTCAATACATACAGATGTTGTATGCTGTCAATACATATATATGATGTATGCTGTCAATACATTTAGATGTTGCATGTTGTCAATACATATAGATGTATAATGTCAATATATATGTTTCACAATCACCAACATGACGACTGGCATGTGCGATCATGCTTCTCCGCATCTTGGGATCCCAAATGGCGTATATTCGTGTGTTGACTCCCTTCTATTCTATGACTCACGGTTGTCAAAATTTTTATCTCGTTGTCTTCCTCCATCTCTTTTTCCATAAATCTATCAAGTTGTCACAAAAGTTTCCAGATTTTTTTTTCTCGTAACGTTGCGAAAAAATGACTGCCGCTTTCTTATGTTCGTATGCATTTCTTTAGCACCTTGCCGTTTTGACAGACGATAGTTTGTTACATTGTGCTTCCAAATAAGGCATAATAACTATAACCCATGGCGGCTAAGACCAGAGATGAAGTTATACCTCTCCGTAACACAAAGCCTGGACTGAATTGTAGAGACCATGTGTTGCATACGCAGCATAATCCCTATCTCTCTCTTTCTCTCTCTCTCTCTCTCTCTCTCTCTCTCTCTCTCTCTCTCTCTCTCTCTCTCTCCCTTTCTCTCTCTCTCTCTCTCTCTCTCTCTCTCTCTCTCTCTCTCTCTTTCTCTCTCTCTCTCTGATTAGTTCACTCCAGAGGAAAGTTAACACCAATACATCTGGAACAAGACAAGCTGCAGAAACTGACGGATCAACTAAGCAATGCTCTAACTGTCCGCCTGTCAGGGTTCGATCCTAGCCTAGTTGCTGACCAAGGCTTAGGGCCCGGTCTGCCCTGCCACAACATTTAATCTTTAGGTTGCATTTCCTTGCACTAGGGTAATGCTTTTACCCTACCAATTGCGCTCCTCCACCCGATGATGTTTGTATGAATCCCCAAACAACTATGGGTGCATTTTTAATGCATGTGCATTTTTTTTTTTAAATATTGCCGTTCCAAGTTTTGTATTCGCCCGCTGTGGAGTTCATGCAGCATAATAGGTAAATATACAACTTGGAACGGCAATATTTTCAAACACTGCACTGTTATTAAAAATACACCCTATATCAGATGGTTAGCTTCACTAGATCGTGATCATAAGTACCAAAATGGACATTGCGACCAAAACCTTCATCAGCACAGAAACAACAAGCACACACCGACACAACTACATGGGAAACACTACATGGAAAGCACTACAAAGAAAACACGACATGGAAAGCACTACATGGAAAACACTACATGGAAAACACGACATGGAAAACACTACATGGAAAACACTACATGAAATTATGAATATAAAAGTTACTCATCTATACATTTTTGCTGACTGGACACCATGTTCGTGAAATTCGTGTGTATGATTCCAATAAAGCGACTGAGCCGTGAATCTGATGTTTGTAATAGGCTGTTATTTGTGTCGTTGCCTCTTTCTGATATTTGTAATAAGTTGTGTTTGTGTCGTTGCCTCATTCAAAACAATTAGGTGACTCATTTTGGCTGTCTAGGGAATTGTCAGCATTCTCCTGTAGAATATTTCTAAACATTTCTGTGCTTGTTTACTAACATATTTCATAACCCTGATTATAAATCTTTTTCATGGCTGTTTACGACTTTCAGCATTTTGATTGTTTATGTCTGAAGTTCAGCATCAAAGGTTTTGAAATAACCCATAAAGCACATTCTAAAAATATTTCCACATTGAAACGGCACTCTCAATGGATGTATGCTGTATTTGTTGTGCCCTTCCCTGAACGAATCCACTTTACTCTTCTCTTTTAAATATTACGAGAGAGCTTCAAATGAATTCTGAAAAAGTAAAGAAAACATATCATAATTCGATGTAGTCACATAAAGCCCATATGTGGGTACTCTCCCGCTGTTTATACTTCATCTCGACACCGCAAGGTACAAGAGGAGCATGACGAAATGAGATTATGTAGTCACCAATGCGTTGAATGCAAATCCTCCAGCGAAGATAAAGTACTTGGATTCCTGTAGAAAAAAAATTATCTTGGTGGCGTGTGCAACCACTCATGCGGCACCTTAGTTAGTTAGTTAGTTAGTTAGTTAGTTAGCTAATTAGTTAATTAGTTAATTAGTTACTTAGTTAGTTAGTTAGTTAGTTAGTTAGTTAGTTAAGAAGGTAGGTAGGTAGGTAGGTAGGTAGGTAGGTAGGTAGGTAGGTAGGTAACTGAATGGTTCTATGTCAATGAGGATGATTTGCCGATTAACTAAACTAAACTAAACTAAACTAAACTAAACTAACAACCTAAACTAACAAACTAACAAACTAACTAACTAACTAACTAACTAACTAACTAACTAACTAACTAACTAACCAAACTAACCAAACTAACCAACCAACCAACCAACCAACCACCCACCAACCAACCAACCAACCAAACCAAACCAAACCAAAGTTTAGTTTGTTCGTTCGTTCGTTCGTTCGTTTGTTCGTTAGTTCGTTCGTTTGTTCGTTAGTTCGTTCGTTCGTTCGTTCGTTCGTTCGTTCGTTCGTTCGTTGGGTTGGTTTGGTTTGGTTTGGTTGGTTGGTTGGTTGGTGGGTGGTTGGTTGGTTGGTTGGTTGGTTAGTTTGGTTAGTTTGGTTAGTTAGTTAGTTAGTTAGTTAGTTTGTTTGTTAGTTTGTTAGTTTAGGTTGTTAGTTTAGTTTAGTTTAGTTTAGTTTAGTTTAGTTAATCGGCAAATCATCCTCATTGACATAGAACCATTCAGTCCATAAGTGCTCGGATCCCCTCCTCAGCAAATCCCGCAGCGTGTAGCGGCTAACAACACCAGTTCTGTGTTGGTTTATCAATCTTCTTTGGCTTCCTGCGTAGTGTTCTTGTTTGGCCACCCCTCTCTTTGATTTGCTGTTCTCGCAGTCTGACCATGGTTGCAGATTCGCAGTCATCACTTGGTTCACGCACAAGTCTTACTTCTCGTAGAGCAGAGGTTCCCAAACCACGGCCCGCGGGCCACTTGTGGCCCGCCAGCTGTTAGTAAGTGGCACGCGAGGCCTCTTTATTTAAAATAAAATATTTTAATAATTTCAAAAAATGCACTCGGAGCGCCCCGTCAGTGTGCGATAATTTACTCTGCTCATTGTTGTTATGTTTGCATATTATCGAATGCGCCTGTTCAGTTCGCAAACTTTAGCTGATCATACGATTTTATTCTGGCGACTATTGTCTGTCGAACAATTGGAACACGCGTTCACTCGTCCAGAGATATATTTCTCGTTTTGGTTCGACTTACAGATGCGAGCAGTCATTTTCCGCAATGACTGTTATAAAACACAAGCTACGTTCCAGACTCACCGACAGTAACCTAGCTGCCCTTAAGACTTTGGGCACGACAGATTTGTGCCCAGACATTGATAAACTGGCATCTTAACTTAAGTAACTGATTATGAAGAACAGTTACAATTGTAAATTAATTACATTAATAGCGATTTTCGAAACTGATTAAAAATTTATTGTTAAATGAACTTTTGATTTTAAACCACAAAATGACCGCAGTGTAGTACTGACACTGACTGCCTTTTAAGTTTTAGAATTTTGTTGAGGAAAGTTAAGAAAGGTAAGAATGATATTGCACGACGTTTATAATTTTTAACGTTGTGGCCCGCTTAACTACCGAAAATAGTAGACATGCCCTCTGCTTGAAAAGCTTGGGAACCACTGTCGTAGAGCATTCAGAATGTCAGCTTGGTCCATAGCGCGCCCGCCCTCCACCTTAGCCTTACCTGCGAGTTTGTCAGCCCGCTCATTTCCTTGTACTCCCGCATGCCCTGGCACGAAGGTGAAACTAATATTTGTCAGCCGAGACGCTCCAGAGACAGCAACCACTCTCTTCGGATCCACCCCATCTCTATCCGCTTGAGCATGCTCATTGAGTCGCTAAGAAAACATGCCCTATTGAATGTCTATGTCTCGAGCCATGTTATAGCTTTACTTACTGCCATGACTTCCATAGTCAGGCTACTTGTGGTCTCAACACAAGCACCAGAGTCCTCCTTCACAATTCTCCCTCTAGCCCGCGCCGTGAAGGCCCATGAGCTTCTCACATGTCGGACGACCGACCCATCTGTGTAGATGACAGCATCACCGTCTAACGAATTCTCGAAAATCAACGCTTGTACTTCCGCCTCCACAGCAGCCGGATTTTCTTGTCTGCATTTTCTGTCTAGTTGGATGCAAACTGAAAAGGATGTACATGAATCTGTTGGCACTTGTACCCACTCCTCGTCAGGTTCTAAGTTGTCCAGTGAACACACCTGTTGAAGAATGTCTTCGGCTTGACCCATCCACGACATTCCTCTTTTAAACATGCTGCCGTTCACCTTACTAATTTCACAGTGGATGTTGCGTGTTTGTGTTAATTCTGAGGTAGGTACGTGCTCTGCAAATTTGTAGTCTGTCTTCAATGGTTGAAAAATCAAGAAGGCAGCGCATCGCCCTGCATGCTGTATCTCTTGTACATCCAAGAATAATGCGCATAACTTCGTTTTGTATCCTTTCCATCCTTTCTATCTGCTTACGGCTGAGAGTCAGGATTGCCATCGCATACTCAAAAACAGACATGACCAGCCCCTCGTGCAGAAGACATAGATGGCGCTGCTCACAGTTTGCTGCCGCCATCATCCGCATCGCAGCCAAACCCCGCTTGGCCTTTGTTGTCACCTGGTCTATGTGCTCATTATAAGCAAGGCTACGATCAAAACATATCCCCAAGTATTTCATTGCCTGCGTTCTTTCCACAGTCTCTGAACACAATTAACAGTTGGTGTTGAAGTGTTGACAATATGATTATTTAAAAAGAACCATGTCACTGTTGCCTTTGTTGGGTTGACCATTGCCCCAGCTTCAGCACACCAAGTATGCGATTTAGTTCGATTTGCAGTTCCACGGCAACCTGGTTTCTATCCTTACCCTGACGATACACTAAAACATCGTCGGCATATGACAATGTCCTTCCCGGTCCAGTGATCTGCTCGCTGGTGATTCTCACTGTGTAGGCGTTGAACAGCACCGGAGATAATGGTGATCCCTGTGGTAGGCCAGGATATATTTTTGTTGGTTCCTAAGTCCAACTGCCACATCTAAAAACTACTTTCCGTTGGAAGAGGGCTGCAGCAATCCAACTAAGGAGGAACGGACTTATCGTGAGTTCAAAAAGCTGAAGCATTAGAAAATCCAATGGTACTCTGTTGTACGCGTCCTCAAGATCAATCGCTGCAGCAAAGGTTTCAATGCCTGAATGGAAACTTTCATAAACATCATGGGCAAAAACTGCTTCATTGGTCCAGGTTTCTCTATTGGGACGGTACCCTCCCAGGGTAGGTGGGAAAACACCTTGCTTCTCTAGCTGGCTTGATATTTTTCTGGCAGTTAACTTCTCCAGCAGCTTGCCTATTGTATTCTGCATGGTGATTACTCGATATCCCTGAATTTTTGTGTGGTCTTTGCCAGGCTTTGGCAAGGGAATCAGATAGCTGTGTAATCACCCCTCCTTGATGCTAGCACTCCCAATACTGTTGTTGTACATGTCTGCTAGTTTCTCTAGCTCGTTGTCGGTACACCTATTGATGTCGTCATATCTTATTCCATCTGGCCATGGAGCGCTGTTTTTTTTTTTTTTATATCGTCGAAGCACAGCCTTGATTTCTTTCACTGTCACTGTGTCTTAATCCGAAATGTTCTGGGCCTTGCACCTGTCTAAGGTTACCTCCTTGGCAAGATTTCGGCCTCTCATGTCTGTCTGGTTTCTCTGCTCTAGATAGCATTCGAAGAGGGCTTTGCCCTTTTTCTCGTCAGTCCTCTGCCAGATGAGGTCAGCACCTTGGAAGTCAGAAATTCTCTTATTCTTGACTACCCCACTCATGCTTTTATGTAGTCGCCAGAACAATTTCAGTGACTTGTCTGTGCTTCCTCTTTGACATACCTCTGCCCATTATTCACCTTTAACCACCTTAACCAGTATTTTGAAATAGCTTACTTTTGTGTGCATCTCTCTTTCTAAGTGCAAGCAGTGACAAGGATGGGCAACTCTGTTCTTCTTGGCGTTTTGTCATTTCCTTACAACACTACGCTTATTCATCCAGGCCTTCTCCACCTCAAGATTCCACCAAGGTGGCTGCTCCTAGCTGTTTTTCCTGCCCTGAAACCTTCTGTGCTTGTCGCGTCTTATTTTACTCACCACATCTTGCCCCTTACTGTCATACTGGAAAGTCTTGACCGTTGACTTGTGCTGCCTGGTTCTGCCTTTCTCCCCCAATATGCTGCAAGGGTGGTGGTTGCTGCCGTGGTACCTTAGGACACCCCATCTACACAATGTAGTGAGTGAAGGAGAAACTAGCGCCAGATCAATAGCACTGTCCTCATCACCTGGGCGGCTAGCTGTTCTGGTGACACAGCCACTGTTGATACACACCAGGTCAATGGATTCAAGTGCAGAATCGAGCTCCTCCCCCTGTGTGTTGGAGGAAATGTTTCCCCATGATCTGCCTTTAGCGTTGAAATCGCCGCAGAAAATGACATTTTTTCATGACCTAATATGTCACTTAAACACTGCCACTTCTGGGAATCCACACACGCGTTACGGGTATAAACATTAACCAACACGAATGGTAGACCGGATTCAACTCTGACCGCCTGTATTTGTATGTAGGATTTTTGTGACCGCTATCTTTTCGCGTAGAAGATGGATATTTTCGTCTCCTATGTGTAATTTGTGTGCCTGGATGTAAAACCAGGAGTTTTTCCTCAAGATCTGCGCCGATGCTACAGAGTTTCGTGCATTGAGCGAAGCAATCCTTGAGTGAATTTTCGCAGCGTGTGTGATTCTGTGGAGTTCGGTTTTTTTTCAACATGGCGGAACAACTTGTGTGTTCCTTACGGACGGCAATCAACAAAATAAGACGGCGGGGCCAACGTGGTGGCCGCAAGCGACACAAGCGTGGAGGGGTAAGGCGTTTAAGACTTAAATGTGACCGTCTGGGCCTCAGGTATACTCCCATCCTATATTGGAACTGCGCCAGCGTAAAACAACGTGGCCCAATTCTCGAAAATCTAGTTTGTAGCACTCCAGGAGACGAGACTGGGTGATCAGCTCCTCAAAATGGCCGGCTTCAAATGTTTCTACAACAGGCGACATCTGGGAATGGCGATTCTCACCCGCGATAGTATGGTTGCTTCAGAGGTAGACATGTCCAGCTGGGATAATGACGACATACAAATACAGTGTAGTTTATTTTAGTTTATTTTAGTTTAGTTTAGTTTAGTTTAGTTTAGGTTAGTTAGTTTAGTTTAGTTTAGTTTTTCGTTTAGTTTCGTTTCGTTTCGTTCAGTTCAGTTCAGTTCAGTTCAGCTAGTCAGCTAGTCAACAACTCAGCCAGCCAGTCAGTCAGTCTAGGTTCACGACTACAGGTCGTTCCCATTATGCTCCGTTCCTGTGCCAGTGAATATCACACAAAATGCTCCTCACTGTCCAATGTGAAAAGTGGAATAGACAGGAGTCTCGGCAAGCCAACAGCCGCACAGGTACACTGTGCATAATGCCGCCGCCAGAATGCCAACACAGAATTCCTCCACAAAAATTAAAGTTCATCGTCGATGGAATCGGCAATCACCAGAAAGATTCATTGACCCTGATTTTCTCTCATGGCTCGGTCTCTTTCAGGAGGGCGACCCGCCGAAAGCGTCGCACAAAGCACGAACTCCGTAGCTCCAGCGTCGACTCCCAGGAGTCTCCTGAAAAAAATGCACTCGTGAAACAAAAAGGCAAATCAGTCAATTCAGCAACAGCCAGTAGCCATTGTTCCGATCATGCAGTTCACTGTACAAACAAGCGCGGACAGATGTAAAAGCATTCCACGTGAATTGCACAGCTCACAGAGTCGCGCCATGCACTCACTCAGTAACAGTGGTGCCAAGAAACCGGTACCCCTACACTTCAACAGTTCCGACCACTGTGGGGTTGCCGACATACGTGTTACGGCGATAAAATCGTGCACATCTCACGAACGCGATCGTAAGACATTGGAAAACCGTCTTATCTTCCAATTGGGTTCACTTTCCCCTCACGGCCTTAATGTCCAACACAGTTTTATTTAAGTCCCCTACGCCCCTTATCCACAACCCCCCCCCCCCCCCCCCTCCTCCATCTCCGCCATCTTATAGTCAACTTCATAGCCAGTTGTATGTCCTTCGCAGGACGTGGGAGTCACCACCAGCATTATCTCTGCTTTCTGTGACTTCTTGGTTGGTTTGCATGGGGTCGTTTCTCATTGCGTTCCGAACTACCGTCACTTGTGCTACCTTTTGATAGCAAACGATTGCTGGCCTGCATCCATATTGCCCACAGCAGCGTTTAGAACTTGGCGGAATTGCGTACTGCATCCGTTACATCGCCCCAGAGTTACACATCCATATTTTTCCATTCGCTCTCCTGGGCGCACCCCGATCCCCCTAGCGCGAGTTCCCTCACCGGTTGAATTAACCAATCACCGAGTTTCTGACTGTACTGACCTTTAGGCAGTTGACCCCTTTAACACAACATCCGTTCCATTCCAGCCATGGATAGCCGTCTCAAGCTCGGACACAGATGAGTTGATATTTAGACATTCATGTAGTGTCGATCGTGTATTAGTTAATCGATTTTTGTTTGTTTGTTCTGTGCTGACGAAGGCTTTGGCCGCAAAGTCCATTGTTTATTGTAGTTGTGCTTTGGTAAAGCTCTCAACCTACTGCTCGTGTTTCAGTGATTCATTCATCACTCAGTAACAGGGTGACGGAACTATATACTACCAGTCCAACATGAGGAAAATGCGAATGCAAACCACAGCCACAAGGAAAAATACTCCTGAGGCCGTAGCGGTTCAATACCTAACTACACTGCGGCACCTGCTGTAACCCTTTAACGGACCAAACAGTTTTGAAACTTCCTACTCCACTCATACACTTGCTGGACTGACAGGCATGCATCACATTACCGGACCTTCATACACCGATGAATTTCTATAGGTTTCATCCCTTCACTGATAAACAAACAAACAAACGAATGACAGAACGCTGCTCCTCTTTGGCACATGTCAAACGTGAGGCTGCCATCTTTAAACTGCCCTTATGACGTGACCGTCTTCGTCTGCCCAATGACACCATGTGCTTAACACCCTTGACACCCTTAACAACAATATTGCCAGGAGGTTACAGGCAATTGTAATTTCTATCACACTTTTGAATATTTCACTTGAATCCCTCTCGTATTTTGTTACACACTCTTTGTGGTCTCCTCAAGTTGTTAAGCCGACTGCCTCACGATCCAGATGTTGTGGGATCGATTCCCGACTCAGTCATTCGGTTCATTAATTTTGTAAAATAAAGATTGGTAAAAGATCACTGGGTCGGCTTCTACTATTATAAAAAAAAATGTGTGTAAGTATAACTTGATTCTTGTTATATATCACAACTGTATCTACTGTCTCTGTGATTCTTGTTATTTGTCACACGTCTATCTCCTGTCTCTGTAATTCTTGTTATATGTCACACTTTTATCTCCTGTCTCTTTGACTGTTGTTATATGTCACACGTGCATCTCCTGTCTCTGTGATTCTTGTTATAAGTCACACGTATTTATCCTCTCTCTGTGATTTATCAAACCTGTATCTCATGTCTCTTTGATTCTTGTTCTGCTACACTTTAATCTCATATCTATGTAATTATTGTTACTAGTCACACTTGTATCTCATATCTCTGTGATTCTTGTTATGTCACATGTTTATCTCATATATCTTTTGTTCTTGTTATATGTCACATTTTTGTCTCATATCTTTGTGATTCTTGTTATATTTCTCACATCTCTGTGATTCATGTTATATTTCTCACTTGTACTTAATATCTGTGGATTTTGTTATATGTCACACTTAAATATTCTATCTCTGTGGTTCTTGTTAGAAATCACACTTGTATCTACTGTCTCTGTGATTCTTGTTGTCACGCTTCTTTCTCATATCTCAGTGGTTCTTGTTATGTCACACTTGTATCTCCTATGTCTGTGATTCTTACTATATGTCACACTTTTATCGCCTATGTCTGTGATTATTACTATATGTCACACTTGTATCGCCTATGTCTGTGATTCTTACTATATGTCACACTTGTCTCGCCTATGTCTGTGATTATTACTATATGTCACACTTGTATCTCCTGTCTGTGATTCTTACTATATGTCACACTTGTGTCTTCTTCTTCTTCTTCTTTTCGTTCATCCGGAGTGTTTTTTCAGATGTGATTGCGGTGTGTCAGTTATGCGCCCTTGGGCCGAAACCCGTAGGCCAACACATCCGGCTACAGCGTGCTTTTTTGACCAGTTAGCATTCCTGGGAGACTCTCACTTTTGTGTTGCCATCTACAGCCCAGCTGGCCAAGGTTGAACGGTCGAAGACAACGGTCATCCCTCAAAGGAAGGCAGGGACAGTCCATAGCATTTTCCGCCATCCAAGGTTGCTTCCATAGTTGCAGGGCCGACACATAGCGCCCTGATTCTGGGCTCACCGAGGGAAATCGTCACGTCCTGCTCATGGCTGCTTAAAACCTCACTTCAATATATTGGTCATTTCGTTTTCCCCGGGTCATTCCTGCACAAACCAGACAAGTTTGCAGACGGTATCCACTCAGCGAGTTTTCGGACATGTGCTTGTCGTTGCGCCCGTCAGAGCTGTTCCAGGCACGACAGACATTCGGAAAACTACCTAGTCAGAGCTGTTCCGAAAAAGAGCGGCATTCGGAAACTAGGTGGTCAGAGCTGTTCCTAGCACGAGAGACATTCGGACGAGACATTTCACTCGGACGTAATTGCGTAGTGTCAATTTTTAGTTTGCCACCCGTAGGACGACACTTCCGACTTCCGGCGGGCATTTTTTAATGAGGTTAGCCTTCCTCTGGTTTCGGGGCACGTTAGACTGTTGTGATGTCGCCAACATCTCAGCTGGTCAAGATAGAACGATCAACGACATCGCGGTCGGCCCTCAAGGGAAGGCAGGGGCAGATCATGGGCATTCCCTCGCTATTCAAGGAGGCCTCCATAATTGCAGAGCCGGCACATATTGCTCTGAGACTGGGCACACCCGAGGAGTTGCCACGTCCTGCTCATGGCTGCTTTAGTTCCTCACTTCCATGTGTTGGGAGTCTCGCTTGCCACTGATCGATCAAGCACACACCAGGAGCGGTCAGACTGCTAGCGACATCCACTCGGTAAGCTTTTATTTTTGACTTCGGACAACGCAATAGGTTCGCTCGCCGTGCGTTCCATTTCGCGTCATTGAGACGTTCTTCCACTTTTGTCTACACTCTCTATGAGTTAGATACAGACAGTTTTCGTAACCATTTCCTTCGACTGGGGCACTTTTCTGACTTTTTGTACTCGCTCACAAGGTAGGCTACATGTGCTGCCGGCTCAGCACCTTACCTTCGTGCAGCAGTGAACGAGAAACGGCCTGGCCCTCTCATCCGGGGATCTCTCATATCCCCCAGCTGAGAGCCTTCGAACTTGTATCAAACCTGAGCATGTAGCTTGCTCAGTATCACGCTTCTATTTTTCGGTATGAGGGTATTGGCCCGGCTCTCAGATCCGAGGGTTTGTGGCTTAGAGGCGTTCAGTCACAGCCCTCGACAGGGAGCCTTAAGTGTTTTGTCCGGACCAAGAACTTCTGCCTTTGTGCGCCTGATTTAAACTTCTGACTGTTATCCTCACCTCAGTCTAACCCGCAGAGCAGCAGGTTGTGTCTCTCTTAGTCTGGCCCCTATCCCATAAGCTGTCCGATATGTAGTTTTCATCCATCGGCAAGCACATGGGGTCAGAGGGACACACAAGCTCCCCCACCGCGGCAAGGTGGAGACACATCGGGGGAGACACTTGTGTCTAATGTCTCTGCGATTCTTATGTCACGCTTGTTTCACATATCTCTCTGATTATTGTTATATACATTGGTGGCATGTTGACTATCCCTTCTTTCATTACTCTATACACCCGTTGCATGAGGCACTGGGCGTAGTTAAGGGTCAGCGACTGATAAGAGGGAAATCATGGATGGCACAGGCGGAGGATACGATCAGACAGGTGTGTATCTTGGAGAACATTAGACGAGGAGAGGAGTGGGTCAGAGTGCCAGCGGAGCCGTCAGACTTGTGCAGAGTTATAATCAGATTGAGCCAGGAGTGCAGGGAGTGACCAGCAGGGGCCACGGAAGTGGAAATCCAGCAATTAATCCAGGATAATGCTCGCTCGGGTGATGAGATTATCTACACAGATGGGTCGGTGTTGAGAGGTAGGGTAAGTGCCTGGGGGTTCTTAGCAAAATCTAATGGTCGACGTTTAGTGCAGGAGAGCCTGACATATGATACCACAACATCTAGCTTAAGAATGGAGATGGAGGCAGTCAGTGCAGCTTTCCACTGGATGGAGAATACGATACACACACTTCGTGAGTGTAACTGACTCAGAAAACATGCTGAGGAAGGTGAGGACAGGCAAGCTTCGGGCAGAGTGGCTTGCTTCGCTTCGGAGGTCACGGGTGGCAAGCATCGCCTGGTTTTTTTCTCCAGGGCATGCTGGTATGCTGGGGAATGAACAGGCAGACAGATTGGCTGGCTCTGCAAAACTTGGTGGAGTATTGATGCATGACAAGGCAGAGGTGGTTGCGTCCTTGTGGGAGCACGTGTACACCTCGGAGGAGCAAATGGATCATCATGGTCTGGCAAGAATGAGACAGCGTGGAGTGACGAAGGGATCTGGTCGACGCTCGACGCTCAGAGGAAAGGCGAGACGGACATATAATCAGATTGCTACTGGTACTATTGGTGTTGGAACTCTTCGCTGGCTGCAGCGGATGGGGACGGAGCGTTTATGGGAATGTTCCGAATGCTGTGATGTCGGTTCCTAAATCAATCAATCAATCAATCAATCAATCAATCAATCTTCTATTTATATAATTAAAAATAAAGAATCCCGCAGCAGCTTCCTGTCATCGGCCTGTGACATGATAGGGCCATCTCATGTTGTAGGTTTGAATGCAGGGAGAAATATCGGGTGTATTTGTAATAACTGTGCCGTATTTGACAATATTGCCGGTCCAAGTTTGTATAAACCCTCTGTAGATTTCATGCAACATAATAGGTAAATACAAAACTTGCACCGGTAATATCTTCAAACACTGCACAGTCATTAAAAATACACCCTGTAGATAGCCAGTCTTTTTCTTACTTAGTGAGACGACGAGCGCAGGGTCGAACCCTCGTCCGAACCCGTCCGCGACATTGTCAGCGCAGCTTCCTATCAACTTATCTAACTCGCCCGCTTATATATTTTTTTTTTGTGCGCTCGCTCGCTTTGATCTCAAGCATAGTCTATGCACAATACTTCTAGCTGTGCTGGAATGAATTTTACATATGGATTAGCTTTCCCTATTATGTGTCCCTCGCCATCAGGCGAACGCACTCCGACTTCAGAGGTACTTGTAATTTACGTCCCCAATTCAAGGACAAGAAGTCAACATTTGAGTCCAACTCTCCGGTGTAGGGGATGAACCCCTTACCTCGGCATCAGCTCACCTGATGTTTAAGAACACGCGTTCTTATCCATTCGTTAATGGTGACCTATCTTGTATTTTACCTGGTGGGGTCTTTAGATGTCTGCGTGTTTGAGTCTATTGATCTCAATTAGTGCTCCAGGGAGATGCCGGACGGACACATAATCAGATTGCAGCTGGTTCCATTATTATTGGGACTCTTCGCACTTACGGGAATATGCCGAGTACTGTGATGTCGGTTCTCTACTCGACTCCACGCCAGCAAAGTCGACCTGCGTATAGTCCCCAATTGTGTAGAGTTCCTCTGTCTGTCTGTCTGTCTGTCTGTCTGTCTGTCTGTCTGTCTGTCTGTCTGCTTATCTATCCCTGTCTCCATTCTCTCTCAATGTCTCCTTCCTTCCTTCCTTCCCCACCTCTCTCCCTCCCTCACTTCCTTCCTTCCATCTTTCCTTCATTCTTCCCCTCCTTTCTCTCCTTCCTTCCTTTCGTCCTTCCTTCCTTATTCCCTCCCACCCTCCCCTCCTTCCTCCCTTTCTTCCTTTCTCCCTCCCTCTCTTCCTTCCTCCCTCCCTTTCTTCCTCCCTCCATTCCTCCCTCCATTCCTTCCTTCTTTCTTTCCTCCCTTCCTTCCTCCCTTCATATCAACTTCTTCTTCTTCTTCAGCGTTTCGAGCCATTGAGGTTCTTTGCTGCAAATACAATCCGTCTCCATTCGTCTCTCTGGTGGACCTTCTCTTGCCAGTCGTTGATTCCAAGTGCTTGTAGGTCTGTACATGTATTATCTCTCCACCGTCTTCTTGGTCTACCTCGGGGTCTACGGTCATTTATTTCCTGAGTGTAAGCGAGTTTTGTTTCCCTATTATCTCCCATTCTTTCTATATGCCCCAGCCATTGTAGTCTATTAGCCTTCATGATACCAGTGATTAGCGGGGACTTAAACAGATCATAAATGTCTTTGTTACTTCTTCTTTTCCACTCTCCACTTTGTGTCATATCAACGTTAATCTTTAATTTTCTTTGCCTGTCTGTATAACTCTGTTTCTCTGTCTGCCACCCGTCCATTTATTTGACTGTGACCTTCTTTTATATGCCAATCTAACCGTCTTCCAGCCCGATCGTAAGTACGCATGCGCAATAATTTAGACGTTTGCTTTCGATGCAATAATACGAGACTAAATTAGCTTAGAACAAACAACGCGAGCATTTATTGAGGGCGTTTGACTGAGGCGTCTCCATGTCTTGTATTTCTGCAGTGGTTACTACAGTGATTCTCACATTATCTCTCTGTCTGTCTGGCTGGCTGGCTCTGTCTGTCTGTCTGTCTGTCACTCTCTCTCTCTCTCTCTCTCTCTCTCTCTCTCTCTCTCACTCTGAGTCTCTCTCTCTCTCTCTCTCTCTCTCTCTCTCTCTCTCTTTCTCTGTATCTCTGGTCGCGTGTTGTCTGTGCGCGTGTGTGTCTGTGGCTGTCTGTCAATCAGTCTATCGGCCTATCTGTCTGCTTGCTTGTGTAAACTGTCTGTCAAGACTGCCTGTCTAGGCCTGCCTGTCAAGACCTATTTAGACCTGTCTGTCTAGACCTGCTTATCAATATCTGTCTGTCTATATCTGTCTGTTAAGATCGGTTAAAGCATTGCCTGTGTAGACCTGCCCGTCTAGACCTACCTGTATAGACCTGTCTATCTAGACCTGTCTATCTAGACCTGTCTATCTAGACTTGTCTGTTAAGATCTGTCTAAACCTGCCTGTCTACACTTGTCTGTCTAGGCCTGTCTGTTAAGATCGGCCAAGACATGCCTACCTAGACCTACTTGTCTAGACCTGTCTGTTAAGACCTGTCTTTCTAGAATAGGGACGGGGGACGTATAAGGCCCACGAAATCATTTGCTCTGGCTCTGCGAAAGCAACCGTTGGCGGGACTCGACATTCAATAAACTAGGATATATTTTCACAGTAGCATACTGCTGCCAGCAGCTCTTTTCAAAACTGACCATCGTAAAGATTCGACTGTGCTCCAGAATTAACGATGCCAACCTGGCAAAGCAGCTGCAGGGGCACATCATCATCAATACCAGATAACACCACACGACGCATCAAAGAGGAATAGTTTTAGCCATGACTTGTAAAGGGCACCTTCTACTTTTTCGCCCTTATCCGAGAAGGATAAGTAACTGAATTCACTACTGAAGAGGTCACGAGGGCGTGTAAAATCTTTAGATTTCAGAGGTTCTTGGGAAAATGTCCAGCTCGGTGTTAAGTACGAACCCCGCAAGGTACCATTCGAGGCAAACATCCTAACTCCTCAACCACTGCACTCCCTTCCAAGAAATGCGTGTTATATATTATTACAGCATATCCCAGTCTATCGCATCTCATCTCATCTTGTTCCTCGTGTTCATTGCCAGGAGCCTATCCTTCAAGGACCATGTGGAGACGGTTGTGACAAGATCTCAAAAGGGACTCAATGCACTTAAAACTATGGCTGCATTGGACACAGAGCAGAGAATGCTTTTCACACTATACCAGCACTTGATCCTCTCAGTAATTGATTATGGATTAGGTCTGCTCACTGTCTCAGAGAGTCAGCTGGTGAAGTTAGAGCGCATACAGAACGAAGCTATGCGGGTCATTCTGGGATGCACTAGAGACACCCCAGTAATGTGTATGCGTTACATCCTTGGTCTGCCGACTGTTGCTGGTAGGCTCAAGGTGATCCAGGCGAAGGCATACCTCAGAGTAGCTGCAGACACAGACCACCCACTGCATGAGGCGCTGGACGCAGTTAAGGGTCAGCGACTGATAAGAGGGAAATCATGGATGGCTCAAGAAGAGGATACGATCAGACAGGTGTGCCCCTTGAGAACATTAGGCGTGGAGAGGAGTGGGTCAGAGTGTCAGCGGAGCAGTCAGAATTGTGCAGAGTTATAATCACATTAAGCCGGGAGTGCAGGGAGTGGCCAGCAGGGGCCACGGAAGTGGAAATCCAGCAACTAATTCAGGACAATGCTCACTCGGGTTATGTGATTATCTACACAGATGGTTCGGTGTCAAGAGGTGAGAGAAGTGGCTGGGGGTTAATAGCCAAAGCTAATGGTCGATGTTTGGGGCAGGAGAGCCTGGCATATGATACCACTACATCCAGCTTAAGAATGGAGGTGGAGGCAGTCACTGCGACTCTCTGCTGGATGGAGAATACGACACACACACACACATCATGTTTGTAACTGACTCAGAAAGCATGCTGACAAGGGTGAGGACGGGCAGGCTTCGTGCGGAGTGGCTTGCTTCCCTTCGGAGGTCACGGGTGACAAGCATCGCCTGGATCTTTTCTCCGGGGCATACCGGTGTGCTGGGAAATGAACAGGCGGACAGATTGGCTGGCTCTGCAGAACTTGGTGGAGTATTGATACATGACAAGGCAGATGTGGTTGCGGCCTTGTGGGAGCACGTGCACACCTCGGAGGAGCAATTGGATTACCATGGTCTGGCAAGAATGAGACAGCGAGGAGTGACGAGGGGATCTGGCCGACGCTCAACATCATCATCATCATCATCATCATCTTCCACTTCTGCCGTCAAGCGTCGTGGGGAGGAATAATTTGCGTTCCAGCGCCCGGTGGACGGCACTGGATAGTGTCATTCCGTGAGGTTGTACAATGTCTCTGATGTCGTCAATCCATTTTCTTCTTGGACGTCCTCGTGGTCTCGTCGCAGATGATCTTTGATGTAAGGCCAGTGATGGTAGTTGTTGATGTTGCATTCTAATGACATGGCCAAACCACTTGATCTTCTGTCTGTCAATAAATGTGGCACAAGGTGTTGATCCCACAGTCTGTCTGATAGTAGCATTTCTTACTCGGTCTCGGATTGTTAAGTTGGCAGCTCTCCTCAGGCATCTCATTTCGCAGGTGTTGATTTTGCGAAGGTGTAATTTGGATAAAGTCCAGGTTTGAGATTGGTAGCATAGGGTTGGTGTGAATATGCTATTTATTATCTGTCGTTTTGCGGACATGGTTATGTTTGGATGTTTCAGTAAGGGTGATAGTTGATATGTAAGTGCACTAGCTTTTTGACATCTGATGTCAATTTCTCTGTCCAATCTGCCATCTTCTGTGATCATACTTCCAAGGTATTTGAATTCTTTAACTTGTTTCAGAGATGTGTTATTTATCTGTATATTTAGTGGGCCTGGCGATCTGCTAACTTGCATTACTTCGGTTTTGGCTGTGTTTATACTCATATTGTATCTGCTGCAGGTTGAACTCAGATTAGTAATATGATTTTGTAGTCTGCCCTCATCGCTGTAAAACAGGCACTGATCATCTGCAAATAGAAGTTCATTTATTCCCTGTGGGTCAGTTGTTTCATCTGGAGTAAAGAGTTCTAAATTTTCTGAATCTGGTCTGTCGAGACTTGCTTCTTTGGAAATTCTGTCCATGTAGATATTGAATAGCAGGGGAGAGAGCACACATCCCTGCCTCACTCCTGTATTGACTGTGAACATATCTGATATACCTTCCTGTGTTCTTACTGCACTTTGGCTCGAGTGGTACATGGCTATGATATTTTCTAGCAGTTGCCCTTCTATCCCATAGTCTTCAAGGATGGTCCATAATTTGTATCTGTCTACTCTATCAAAAGCCTTTTCCTGATCTACAAACACAATATTCTGCTGGTCACTATATTCAATAGTTTTTTCACAAATTTGTCTAAGTGTAAATAATGCATCAGTGCAACTTTTACCTTTCCGAAAACCGAATTGTGCTTTGCTTAACTGTTGTTCAACTATTGGTCTAGCTCTTTGTTCCAAAAGTTTTGCATACATTTTCCCTATATGGCTTAGGAGTGATATACCTCTGTATGTTTCGCACTCTCTCATATTGCCTTTCTTTTTCCATATTGGTACTATTATTGCCTGTTGCCAATCATCTGGGACTTTTCTTTCTTCCCATGCTATATTAAAAAGTCTTGTTAGCCATTTAACTCCTGTTTCCCCACAGGCCTGAATAGCTTCTGTGGTTATT
This sequence comes from Cepaea hortensis, assembly GCA_963921405.1. Taxonomy (NCBI): domain Eukaryota; kingdom Metazoa; phylum Mollusca; class Gastropoda; order Stylommatophora; family Helicidae; genus Cepaea; species Cepaea hortensis. Next base: position 277,721,404 of record OY992876.1, read on the forward strand.
CCATCTGGACCTGGTGATTTGTTCTTAGGACTTTTCTGTATAACTGCTTTGACTTCTGCAGGTATGAAATTTGGTTCTTGCTGTCCCTGGCGTTTAGGCACAAAAGTGAGGTTTCCTATGTTATGTGTGGGGTTAAGTAGTTCTTGAAAGTATTCTGCCCATCTTGCTAGTCTTTGTTGTGGATTAAATATTGGTATACCTCTTTTGCTGTTTATGATGGTGGTTGGGTTGTAACATGCATCTCTGTTTCTCATTGTGGTGACACGTTTATAAAATTCTCTTGGGCAGTCTTTGCTAAGGGTCGCCATCTGTTCACCGTATATTCTCCAGGATTCATCTTTAGATGCTCTAATTGTTCGTTTGGCATTACGTCGTGCTATTCTATAAGTAATATAGTCCTGTTCAGATTTAGTTGTGATCCACTTTTTGAATGCTACCTTCTTTTTGAATATGCTATCTTTAACTTCGTTGTTCCACCAGGCTGTTCTTAATCTTTTGTCTTGCCCTACTTTCTTTGTTCCACATTTATTTTTCAGTGTGTCGAGCATGGCAGCCTTGAAACATGTCCATTCCTTATCTACGCTTGAGTGGTCATCAGGGATGTTCTTATGTAGGTTTTGGATTTCTTGATTGAATTCGTCTTTAACTGTATTTTCCTGCAGCCTCCTATAATTGATGACATGTGTTGTTACTTTTTTGTTTCTTATTCTCCTGTGTGATGAAATCTTTTTTATTATGACTGGTTTGTGATCAGTATCAACATCTGTATTTGGGAGTGCTCTTGAATCTAATAGTAGCCTTCTGTCTGATTTCCTAATTAGAATAAAGTCAATTTGGGATGCTTGGTTTATGTCATTCCATTTATACCAGGTTTTGGTGTGGCTACGACGATGTTGAAAAAAACTATTTGCTATTATTAGTCCATGTTCCGAACATATGTTGAGTAGATGTTGACCATTGCTGTTACAATCAGTCTCTGTGTCGCTGAATGGCCCCATGCAATCCTCCCACGGTGTTCTTCGTGTGCCTATTCGTCCGTTAAAATCACCCATCACAACTAGTTCATCTGTCTCCTTGACATTATTTAACGTGTCTGCAAGTTTATCAAAATATTCGTCTTTGTCTTCGTCGCTGTAAGTGTCATTACATGGGGCGTATGTTTGTATAAAAGTTGTTGTTCTATTTCCTTCTTTGATCTGTACTAGTATTATCCTTTCTGATATAAATTTAGTGTTGATAATGGCTTTCGCTTTGTCTGGATGCAACAAAAAACCCACTCCATGTTTAGCTGTAGCTCGCTGATCGACGCCACTCCATATAAGGACGTAACCTTCATGTGTTTGTTTCGTGTTCTGCCCCTTTTTCCTAGTGTCTGCGAGTCCTAATAATTGAATATTTGATTGTTTCATAAACTCTACAAGAGCTGGTTCCTTATATCCTAGACCTGTAACATTCCAAGTTGCAAAAATCTCCTTTCTATTTGAAGTGTGTCGAAATTTAGCGGTTGTCGTCGTTAGTCGTTTGTTGTGACGCTTCGGTGTGTAGTTTCCGGCGTGAACGCTGATAGAGCTGCGTTTTTCTCTCAATTTCCTCCATAATTCGCGAGCAATAGTTCTTGAACAAATAAATTCCCTACCGGTTTGCTGGACCTGTCGTAGGTTCATCCTTATTTGAACAAATTGATGTTAAGAAACACGCACAGAACACATAATTAATCTCCGAATCGAGCGACGCGGTTTACACCGCCATCTTCATTATACTATCATTGCTCAACGCTCAGAGGAAAGGCGAGACGGACTTATAATCAGATTGCTACTGGTACTATTAGTGTTGGAACTCTTCGCTGGCTGCTGAGGATGGGGACGGAGCACTTATAGGAATGCCCCGAATGCTGTGATGTCGATTCCTAAATCAATCAATCAATCAATCAATCAATTGCGGTGTCGATGTGAATTATAAACAGCAGAAGAGTGCCCCTGTCACAAAGTAAATGATGACAGAGTGACAGATAGAGTGGCTATGGTTGTGTCTAGGGTATGTCCTTGTAAATGTGATGTTGAACAACAGATTAACCAAGATACATCACAACCAAACACCAGTCAGTGAACAAGCGTTAATTTGCGCACATAATATTCCTTTAATTCTGAATTAACACAGACACATGTAACATCTAAATCCAGGAACAATAATTCTCTAAGAATATATCTCCATCCCAATGGAACACTTCGAATAACACTGCCTCTCAGGCCTACTAAATCTCGTCCCACACGACAGGTATACTAGCCTCTCTCTAGGCCCGACTCAAAGTAACCCACTCTGGGTCTCGAATTCCACTCACTATCCCTGGAACCCACAGTGCGGTGTCTCTTCCTAACTCCGTCACAATTTTCCACTTTCTCCGACCACGACCTCCTCCTAGTCCGGTCTCAACTCAACTCCCCCTCAGCTCGGAGTCCAAACATCAACTGACCCCCTTCAATCTTTGTCCCTGTCTTTTTAAACCATTCTATCCCCCACAATGCTTCACACACAACACACAACCTCCCTGCTCCAACTGTCTGCCTCACCATTATTTTAGCCAGCTGACTTCTTCTCAGCTCCCCCTTTAAATTACTGTCTTCTCATTTTCGCCCTCTGGGGGACTTACTATCCGCCCTATTTTATCTCGTGAACTGTTTATATTGTACGGCCACTCACCTTAATTCCAATGACCCCAGGCATGTGTCAGCCCCTTAATAGGTTTTATGTATCGAGATTCCCGTGGAATCTGCTATTCCCTCTGTCCGTCGTTTACGTGGTCGGCCTCTTCCTCTGCTCCCAGTCTATGTCCTGTTATATTTTATATTCCAGTGTGCTATGTCCTGTTAGCCGTCTCCCTGGCGTAGAAGTTAACGTCTTTCTCTGTAATCCCGTACATTCTCTTGAGTAACGCCAGTGCGTGAGATTCGGTAGCGGATCGCGCCGTGTTGGTTACTTAAGTGGGTATGTAAGCCGTGTAATCTTGCCTAGTACGTCAACAGCAGCTGAAAAATGCTGGTGTTGACTGCAACGTCCTGTAAGGGATATGCAATAACGACAAAAAATAATGTTCTGTTATATATTACATTCCAGTCTGATTTGTCCTATTATATATTATAATCCAGTCTGCAATTCTCTGTAGGCAATCTATAATTAATGACCTTAAAGTTGAGGAAACAGAAAGAGACATTCCTCCCGAGCCACGGATTCGCTAAGCACCGACAAACACCAGCCCCTAACAAAGACCTTCCCAAAGCATATCTCTTTCTAATCTAACTTTGCAAGATGAATCAGAAAAGGCGGACATTAGAATACTGCAAATTTGGCATTCAAACTGCACCCCTGAATGAGAAGTTTTGTTACCACTAGCCCAAAGGGTCCTGAAGTCTTTGAGTGGGCAATCCACGTTACACAGATCAGTATCGATTTATCACAAATGCTGTCGTGTCCATTCAGTAACACTGGTTTGCGGATACGATTATTTGGTCTCATGATTAACGATATTGCCCTATTAATAAATGTTGGATGGGATCTGATTTTGTAGTCTAGTATTTCTGAAAATATACCAAATTGGGAGACTAATAATAAACGTGTTATTGCTGTTATGAAATCAGCGAGCGGGGAAAACATGATACAATTGTTGCAAAAGGCTCATGAAGGTCAGCATGGATGAATGGATAAGAGCGGTGGCTCTTAAAATTTCGAGTGCTGGTGTCTAGGTAGCGTGTTCAATACCTACACTGGTCAGTGTGGACTAAAATGTTGACTTCTCGTCCTTAACTTTTTTTTTTTTTTTTGCATATCCCTTTTTTTATAGGATATTGCTGTCAAGACCAGCATTTTACTGCTGTTGGTGATGTCTTGGCAAGTTTACATTCAGTAGTTTGCCATTGGTTTCTAAACGACCGGCTCCCATACCAACTCGTTAAAACCCAGCGCAACGCGATCTGTTGCCAAATCGGTCGCAGCTGTGTTTCGAACGCGGGTAAGAAGGCTTACAAATCGTGTCCGTAAGCCCTTTGCCACCGTCGTTAACTTGGGGGCGTAAATTACAAGTACCTCAGAAGTCGGAAGTGGATTCGCCTGATGACGAGGGACACTGGTAATGGGGAAAGCTAATCCACACGTAAATATCAGTCCCTTGCACTAGAAATAACAGCACGTGTATGGACTACGCTTGAGTTCAAATCAAGAGAACGCAAACAAGGACAATCGTCGTTATCATCATCATCAACATCAACATCATCATCATCATCATCATCATCATCATCATCATCATCATCATCATCATCATTCACATTGTAGTTTAGTAGAATGTCGCTTTCATCATTGCCCACAAAAACGTTTCTCGATTTTTTCGCAAAGGCCCACGGAAAATTCTCATGGTCTCATTTTCCTTAAATGTCATTTTCCCTAAATATCATTTTCCCTTTATGTCATTTCCCTGCCTAACTTACCCTCGAGCCAAAGGTATCTACGATGTGTTGTGTCTCTGTCTTCTGAAACAATTTACTTCATTCCATTTTGGGCTTCTTGGAATGCGTAATGTGATAGTTTCCCTTTGCTTTCCATATCCACATGCCACGTACTACGTCTACAACTGTTAGCAACCATTAAATTGCCAGGGCTTTGTGGTCCTCTTGCTTACAGTAACACCTTGTGCTATTCCTAACGGCGTAGCTGATCATATTCCTCCAGAAACATCTGCCCTCAGTTCTTCAACCACTAATGGTCTTGATTGACAAATCCCCATCCCAACCCAGCATTTTGTCCCCCTATCAATCCCTATCTCTAGCATCATCTCTGCTCGTTTGTCACAATCTTCTCCTCACCCTCTGGTCTCTTAACGGAACCCCCACAAATAATGATTATTTTGTCCTTACGTGGTAATCGTGTTTAGTGAACTGGCCATTTGTAATGCCCGGATGTTGAAAGTTGTCATGATCCAACATGGAGCCTCGGTGGTATAATAATTAGGGCGATTGTCTGTCAACAAATAGACCGGGGTTCGATCCCAAAAAAGGCATGATTGTTTTCCTACAGTATTGCTGTGAGGGCTAAACCAGCCTCATTCAAATGGGTCATCATCATCTGAATCATTTCTTCCGATGACATTCCATCTGTGCCACCGTCTCAGTCCATCCAGCATAATTTCTGTCTGTCTGTCGCTGCCTTTTTTTTCACACTGATATTCCCAGTTGAAAAGTGGATACCAAACAATGTTCAGTGTGTGTGTGTGTGTGGGGGGGGGGGGGGTGTAGGAGTTGATGGGTTTTGGGTAGGGGTGGGAAATGTATTAGAGAAATTACTCGTAGACTGTCAATATATATTTAACACGTTATGAGGAGAAATAAACTCGAACACTTAGTAACAGTTGACAAACGTGATGGAAGACGAGCAAGGGAAAGGAAAAGAGATAAATACACAGATGTTTTGACCACATAATATAATCGTGACAAGAACACCAGCGTGATTAAACTCTGGTGATCCCGTGAGAACACCAGCGTGATTAAACTCTGGTGATCCTGTGAGAACACCAGCCTGATTAAACTCTAGTGATCCTGTGAGAACACCAGTGTGATTAAACTCTAGTGATCCTGTGAGAACACCAGCGTGATTAAACTCTGGTGATCCTGTGTGAACACCAGCGTGATTAAACTCTAGTGATCCTGTGAGAACACCGACCTGATTAAACTCTGGTAATCCTGTGAGAACATAGAGCTGATTAAACTCTGGTGATCCTGTGAGAACACCGGCCTGATTAAACTCTGGTGATCCTGTGAGAACACCAGCGTGATTAAACTCTGGTAATCCTGTGAGAACACTAGCGTGATTAAACTCTGGTGATCCTGTGAGAACACCAACCTGATTAAACTCTGGTGATCCTGTGAGAACATCGGCCTGATTAAACTCTAGTGATCCTGTGAGAACACCAGCGTGATTAAACTCTGGTTATCCTGGGAGAACACCAGCCTGATTAAACTCTGGTGATCCTGTGAGAACACCAGCGTGATTAAACTCTGGTGATCCTGTGAGAACACCAGCGTGATTAAACTCTGTGAGAACACCGGCCGGATTAAACTCTGGTGATCCTGTGAGAACACCGACCTGATTAAACTCTGGTGATCCTGTGAGGACACCGGCGTGATTAAACTCTGGTGATCCTGTGAGAACACCGACCCGATTAAACTCTGGTGATCCTGGGAGAACACCGGCCTGATTAAACTCTGGTGATCCTGGGAGATGGCAAGCCATTACACACGCTCATTGGCGTGGACGTCTGATGACGATGAGCCAGCTCAGGGATTGGACCAGCTGAACGTCAATGATTGGACTTATAGAGTTAAAACACGGTCTTTCAGAGCATTCAAATCAGCTCAACAGAGCCGGCCAGCCAATCTGCCGATCTGCCAATCTGCCAACCAGCCAATCAGCCAACCAGTCAATCTGCAAGTCAAGTCAGACAATCTGCCAATCTGCAAGTCAAGTCAGACAATCTGACAATCTGCCAACCAGTCAATCAGCCAACCACCTAATCTGCGAACCAGCCAACCAGCCAATCAGCCAATCTTCCAACCAGCCAAGCAGCCAATCTGCCAATCTACCAATCTGCCAATCTGCCAATAAGCCAATCGGCCAACCAACCAAACAGCCAGCCAATTAAGCAGCCATCCAGACAATTATTCATCCAACCGGAAAGCCAGCCAACTAGCCATCCAAAGAACCAATCAAACCACCAACCAATTAACCAGCCAGCCAACTAGTCAATCAGTCAGCCAGCCAACCAGCCAGTTAATAAACCTGCCAGCCACCCAATTAACCAAACATCATTCTGTACATAATTATTGTGACGGGTCATGTAATCTGAAAATATATTAGGTTAGAGACTCGCAAATGACACATATCAAATAGAAAAATGATCTTTATTGTAATTGTCAAAACATTCCATCTTTGTGTATGGGCGAAGAGGGAGAGACAGTTTCAGAGCGTAACTAATTCCAAATGTCAAGTACAAAAAGATCGTATGACGTGTATTCAACCGCCAATTAATTCGGCATTTTAAAAATAAAATAAAGCTGTGTACTCTACGGTGGTGACTGCCTAGGCAAGGACGGGTATTCTTCAGCTCTGAAATATTATCCTGACACAAACCAGGGTTGGTAATCTAAACGGAGTGGCTAGTTGATCTTGCGTCAAAGTACACATCTTCCAACAGCTAGATGCTGTCGTCATTTGGAAGTGACAGGTTCGAATCCCGGTCGGTAACTATAGCTATCAATATTTATGCTGTCTAGTGTGTCCTCTAATCCCTACTTCTCCTTTCTACTTCTACGAGCGCCAAACAATACATGTGAAATTATTCATGAGTGATGTTAACAAATACGTAAACTACAACACACATATTCACACAGTGATTTGAATTGACTGCCACGGCGTTTGACAAGATGCAGCGAAATATACCAGGCTATAAATTGTGCAATCTATTGTTTGTGTATTTGTTATTAAATTTCCGAAACATTTTGAAAAACGTAAACCCTTTATGTTCTATATCCATGGTTATCTTAGCTTTCATATATCGCCATACCCATGGTTTTCTTAGCTTTTATCTGTCGCTGTCCCGATGGTTTTCTTAGCTTTTATCTGTCGCTATATCTATGGTTTGATTAGCTTTCTTCTGTCTCTAAATCCATGGTTTTCTTAGCCTTCCTCTGTCTCTATATCAATAGTTTTCTTAGCTTTCCTCTGTCTCTATATATTGCTTGCTTGCTTGGTTTAAAAACAAAAATTCCAAATTCGGCCTCGTTCAACCTGCTTCTTTCAGCTGTGGTTATTGTTGAGTTCCGTGGTTTTTGTGGGTTTATTCACCCTGATTCTTGTCTTATGCGCTCTTACGAGTTAGTCCTGATCCGGACTGGTTTTATCAGATTTTGTGTCTCTGACGTCAGCTGGGGTGGGGGAGGGGTGGGGGTGGGGTCTGCGGCTATCCTTTGTGTCCGTCTCCTCTTGTGGTTTTCTTTGTTGGTGCAGGCTCCTGGCTCGTCTGGCTTGACTGGTTGTAGTCCTTATAAGGACTTTTTATTTAGTATTTTGCCTCCTTTTTTGTGTATTGTCTGTAGGAGCTTTACCATGCGATTTTCCTCCTTTGCGCATGTTTTCTATTTCGATAAATAGTTTATGTTTCCTTTCGCTGTCTTCCTCCGTGGACAATCACGGGATGATCTCTCCGTCATCTATATAGTACTTGAGGCCGGACTAAGGGTGATAGTGTATATCTGGGTATTCTATCGGTTGTCCCCTGATTTTTTGGGCCTCTTCTTTTCTTTTCCTCTCCAGCGCATTCCGAATTCCTTGCGCCCGAGCTCCTCTTTAATTGCGAGCAATTTTATCGATTCTAGGCACTCCTCCAAGGTAGGTCCCTGGGGCCTCTCCGCGCCGTCATCAGCTCATCTCGGTTTTCTTCGGATGTCTGGCGGGATATTGGTTTCCCCTTGTATGTCTCGGGCGTCCTGGTTGGGCTGCTGGCTTTAGCTTGCGATTCAAGTTCGGTCTCTTGGTTTTTATCTTGCGGTTTCTTGCGGTTTCTCTGTGGTTTCTTGTGTGGCTTCTGTTGGTTTGTTTTGGAAAAGTTCCATTTCAACTTTTTGCAGTTCTCGCTCTGATTTAATGGTTTGTAGGATTTCTTCGTTCTCCTTCGTTATCAGTGCTATACGTTCCATTTCTTGCTTGATGTTTTGATGGATCTCCTTTATTTCAGCCAGCAGTTTCTCGTTGTCGCTGTCGGAGTCGGCGTCAGCAGTGCCTTGACTTGCTTCTTCAACTCGTCCATCTGGTTTTGCAGTTGATCTCTTTCAGCTTGTGATATACCCGTGGCTGTCTCGCACCTCCGACTTGCTTCCTTGTACGGTGTTCTTGTGGTAATGGCGATCATTAGAACGTCTTGGTGTTTTTGGAGGTACGGGCAGCCCAAGTATCTTGCTCCATGCTTGCCCAGGCCAAAAACCAAAAGTTCATTTAACAATAAATTTTAAATCAGTTTCGGAAATCTCTATTAACGTAATTAATTTACAATTGTAACTGTTCTTCATAACCAGCTACTTAAGTTAAAATGCCAGTTAATCAATGTCTGGGCACAAATCTGTCGTGCCCAAAGTCATGAGCACAGCTAGGTTACTGTCGGTGAGTCCGGAACGTTGCTTGTTTTTTATAACAGCCATTGCGGAAAATGACTGCTCGCATCTGTAAGTCGAACCAAAATGACAAATGTATCTCTGGGTGAATGAACGCAAGTGTTCAAATTGTTCGACTGACAATAGTCGCCAGAATGAAATCGTATGATCATCTGAAGGTTGCGAACTGAACTGACGAATTCGATAATATCTGAACATAACAACCACAAGCAGAGTATCGCACGCTGACGGGGCGCTCCAAGTGCAATTTTGGAAATTATTAAAATATATTATTTTAAAATAATGAGGCCTCGCGAGCCACTTAATAACAGCTGGCGGGCCACAAGTGGCCCGCGGACCGTTGTTTGGGAACCTCTGGTCTAATTTCTCCAATCAGTTTACTATTTTCATATGCTTCTTATAGGACTGGCTCATGGGATTTTCTGTTTGTCCATGGTATTCTTTGCTTTTCCCTTGGAAATCACATTTCCACTGACATTAGATATTTTTCAGCTTGTCCGCTCATTGTCCACGTTTTAAATCCATACAAAAGTATAGGGTATATATAGCACTTCAACACTCTTTCTTGTTGCAATTAACATCCTTTTATTGTTTAACGTTTTCCATCTTGCAAAATGCTACCTTTCCCATAGCGATTCTTGTTATAATTTCTTGAAGGCACCTCCCATCAAATATTACGATTGTTCCGAGATAGTTCTATCGATTCACTTGTTTCAGAATTTTCTGTTAATGCCTTAAGTTGTGCGACGCTCACCAAACCCGACATCCCACATTGTGCCAACGGCTTCAGGCGGAGTAGCGCAATTGGGGGGATACAAACCCCTACCATAGTGCGAGGATATACAACCTAAAGACAAAATGCCATGGCAGGGCAGTCCCTGGCCCTAATCCCTGGTCGGCAACTGATTTGGATGGAAGCTCCGACAGGCGGACAGTTAGAGCTTTGCTTTTCTGATCCGGCAATTTCTGTAGCTTGTCTTTTTCCAGATGTATTGGTGTTACCTTTCCTCTGGAGTAAACTAGACTGGCCGAGAGAGGGATCATGCTGCATGGGCAACTCGTGATCTCTAAATTCAGCCCAGGCTTTGTGTTATGGAGAGAGACAACTACATGTTACAAACTATTGTTTAACAAGACGGTAAGGTCCCAGTCACTCTTACTGTAAAGGCTGTCCCGTGGCACGTGTGACGAAACGCCTACAGATCGGCAGATCTCTGCATAATATCCCGTTGAAGGGAGTGCGATGCGTTGGTCTCCCTTGAAATTAATCTCAATTAATAGGGGATTTCCCTAGAAAAGTAGTGCGTGGCGGCGCTATTCTAGTTATTTATAGAGAAATCTAGAATGTTCCCCCCAAGTGCGTACGTGGTCGAGATCTCTAGGTTCACGAGTGCTTCATGCAGCACGGGTAGGTAGAACATATCGTGACTCTGGTTTTCTCCATGATTCATGGGAATCACGCATCCCGTGGAGGCAAGTTGAAGGCGCACTGACTTAGTTGTGATCAGTTGCCAGCCGGACCTCAGCTTAAGACAGATCACAGCCACAGGGCTGCTGTAATTTTGATGTCAATATGCGCGGCCAGAGCGGACATCTGCAGTCAAGTTTGTGATTGTTCAATCACAGGTTAGTAGAATACTTATTCTATTGTTTAACTGTTGTCTTTATGCCGTGCCGACCTCCCCGAACGAATTAATTGCCGTTGGAAATGAGTAGTCGCTTAGCGTTACAATTTACAGCAAGCTGTCTGCATATTGAATTAGCCTTTATGGATCAGCAACGTAATGTGTTACCTGACGGACCAAGCCTTATTCCACAGCGAGTGGTGTGTAAATAAAATAGGCCGAACTGTGCTTTCAAGGACTGGTGAAAATCCCATGTGTTTAGATAGATATATGTGTTAACTGATTGTTTACAAATGAGTGGCAGGGACAGTGATATATATTATTACTGCGGTGTGCTAGGGTGATCCCGGTTCTTTACCAGGTGTGTAGTAGTTACTTGTTTGGTTTATTAATTACGCATGCAAGGCAGGAAGTTTGTCAGTCATTACAGCGATATGCTAGACGCTGTAAATAATGAGGTTTTTTTTTTTTGGTTTTTTTTTTGCGTATCCTTTTACAGGACTTAGCTGTCAACAGCAGCATCTTTCAGCTGTCTGTTGATCTCTTGGCAAGATTACGCTCAGTAGTTTGCCATTGCTTTCTGAGCGGCCGGCTCAGTATCCGCAAGTCACGAGCGGGGGTCGAACCACCTCAGTTCTCGCTCCGCTGCGAGACTCTGCGTGATAAACGGGATTACAGAGAGAAAGTGTTGTAACCCCACAGCCAGAGAGACCGGCAAATAATGAGGTAGAACTTATTATTATAGATGTGTAATGTGCTTCGTGACATTAGAATGGTAACTTAGTTGTTCTATCAGTGGTGGTGATTTTTCGAGGAAACAAGGTGAGAGCGGCCGTGGTGTATTTGCTGTGTGAAGATAGCAGTGTTATTCCGCGTAAGCAGAATGGTGTTACATCGGTAGGATAACAGATGATAGGAAGTATTTATGATACTATTGTTACTGCTTGTTTTCAATGTCCGTCCGCGAGAATGACCGTGCGTGTTCCATCTTACGTTTGTCTATGCAGCCGACTGGGAGGTAGGCCGGTACGCCCAACCCGTTAGGTTACAGGTCCGACCCAAATCGAGCGTGCATATCCGATGGTTGAACATACCCGATCGAGGGTGATGCGGCACTCCGTAATTCGAGGCCGTTAGGTCTAGATAGATCGAGGAGTTGAACCTAACCGTTTCTGTCTTTAATATTCTACTCTTCTGGAACCCTGATTCGGTTCATGGAGTATTGGGAATACTGCCGTGAAGTAGTAGTATATGAGGGGAACCCCCCCCCCCCCCCCCCAAAAAAAAAAGGTGGAGCCAGAGTGTGGTGGTGGAGAGTCTGGAGGCTTGCTACATTGGATGACGTGACTTAATTCGTCACGGGACAAGGTACACGGGACCCACAGTAGCTGTGGGAAAGTGTACTGGTGGATGGCCACCAAAGCTGTGCTCGACCGGCACAGGTATGACTGACCTGGAGGATAGTCAGTGAATAAAAGGGCAACTCAAGATCTGGGACAAGGATCCCAGAACTGACACTATGGCTGTGATATGAGTTTGTTATTTAAGTGTAACAATTCATGAGTTCTGCTTAGTTAATACCATAGTAATGAATTATCAGGAGTATAATTTATGATGGTCATATAGGTATTAATGTGTGTAATTGATCAGTCCATGGGTTAAGGGATTGGGGAATTGATGAGTCTGTCAGGAAGGAAATGTCCGGCTGGACACCTTCTCGATAAAGTAATCACTACACTGAAAGGGAAGTAGGTGTATATGCTGATTGATGATGGAAGATGAAACAGGATTGGGACTGGCACCAGGCGGAAGATGCTTTGACAGAGTCATACAGTCGACTCTGGTGCTAGGGGTTATATGTAGCCCAGAAGTGTGACTTGACTGAACAGGTGTGCTATTGCTTTCTCTAATATCATTATGCCTATACATTATGATTACTAGTAGATCTATGATGTGATGATTTCATACTCATGTTGGTAGACATGAGGAATGTCTGAGAGGCAGGTGACATGGTGGAGATGCTGTTAGTCTTTGTTGTAGTTGAGTACTCACACCAACCTCTCCGTGTTTCAGGATCTGTTATTGCTATACTGAAGAAGATTCAAGAGCTTTACCATGAGCTCTATGGGTCCACTCATTCCAGTGCCTATCATGAAGTTGATTGAGGCCATACTGGGAGTGGTCTTCTGATTCTGCGAGATCAATGTTGGAAGGAGCTGAGTGCTGAAGATGTCGGTAGGTCTAGGTTAGGACCTCCGCCAAGAGTCCGACGAGTGGCATCCGATCCCGAGAGGATCCAACACTGAAACGTCTGGTGATTCTAGCCAGTGAAGCACTGGTGAAATTCAAACTCAGTGTAAACCTTGGTGATTGCAAGGTCATGAACTTTCAAGTTGAGCAAAGTGATCATTCTTACCGGTCATCATGGACTCTGTTATGCTTCCGGTCCGGCTGGGTTGTCATGGGACACCGTGTATCATTTATGCTTGAATAGTGTTTCTACATTGGTTTACCTTTTTGAAGCCAACAGGTGGTCCAGTGACCTAAGACATTGATTACCTAAGTGGTGGGAACACCAGAGTGACATGTTTGTTAAGGTAGGGAGCTACCTCATTCCAACGTGGTGAACTGTTGACATGGTTGTTAAGGTAGGGAGCTACCTCATGCCAACGTGGTGAACTGTTAACAGTGTATGCTAAGTTGTGATTGATACCCTTCGATCAGGGTAGTTACATGATACTGTGTGAAGATCTATTGATCCAAGGACATGGAAATAAGGTGAAGTGTTTAGTCACCTGATAGACTTTGCCAGTGACATTTTGTGGTCATGTGGAGCAACCGCTCATTTTGTAGGTGACATATCAGTGTGTGGGTCACTTATGAGATAGAAGAGTGACCAGGCTCTTGTGTATTTTGATACGGTGCTACATGTACTTTTTCTGCAAGTGGGAGACCGCTAATATTCTAGGGTCGGCCCAGACTTCATCAGGAGTGTGACGAGTGAAATAGTACGACAGCAAGGAAGGTTCCTTGTTCATCGGTGCAGTGTCAGTCAGGCAGTGGTACTGCGCTTGATCAGCCCGTGCTTGGTTCTCTGTGTGAAGAGGGAACTTTGGAGAGGCAGCAGACCTTGGAGTTCCGGACCACTGGAGGAGCCTGGGTGAGTCGCTACCACGACTGGACAACCGTACGAGCTATCGTCCGCCTCCATGATGAAGAATACTCATCTGCATATCTGCTATTGTACATAGTATCTTCTAGTCTGGCTTTCAGCCATCCTTCTCTGTGTTGTGGTTGACTTAGTTCAGAATTAAATTTTTGTTCTCTTAGCTATGACTTTGTGCAGTGATATGACTGATGTCTTGTCCGAGCCCCCTTGGGGTAGGGAACCCTAGGTGAGGGAGGGGAGGTCCAGCTGTCCCGGCTTGTGTGGGGCCTGGTAGATGTAGAGTGCTATTGAGGTGGTTGGAGCAAAGGCTGGGGATAATTATCTATCGTGGCAAACCAGACCAAGTCCCGGGGGTCTTGTCACAAGATAGAGTGGGAGCTCGTCCGGGATCTTCTCTTTGTTCTGACATCTCGTAGGAATAGGTTATAGTGTCATCTGTCCTATACCTATTGTCTACTTGACGAGTAGGGCTACTGAAACCTTTCTCTTCGACGAGGACAGATATTTAGTTAAGCTAGTACAGATACATAGTTACAGTGTTGGTTGGAGTACAGTTAGCATTGTGATTGGGTATTGTATATCTATACTGATCCGAAGTTACACTAAGCATGGCTACTCGTACTTTAGATTTAGCTAAGGTGCGGGCATCTGCAACTGAGATGGGATTGGAAGGTGAGGAGTTCGAAGCCTATGTACTGGAAGTAGAGAGAAACTTCAGAGCAGAAGAGAGGGAGCGAAGAAAGTCAGAAATTGAGCTTGAAGCTCGAAAGTTAGCACTTGAAGAGCAAAAGTTGGTGGCAGACCAACAGGCACAAAAACTTGCAGCTGACCTAGAGTCTAAGAAATTAGAAGCTAGGAAATTGGAAATGGAACATGAGTTCCTTATGAAGCAACTTGAGGTAGAGGCTAAATCGGTTGGTGATTCTGAGGGAGCAGTAGGTGGAGTAGCTTTACCTAACTCATCAGTAGCCAGCAGACCAGCTTACCATGCTATGAAATGGACGTTTCCACCATTTGAACCGGACCAAGAGAAGATAGATCAATTCTTAGAGAAGTTCGAGGCAATGTGTAAAGCTATGGGCTTAGAGCCTGAGCGTTGGAATCTTAAGCTTTCACAAGGACTCCGTGGCACCGCGTACGAAGTGTATGCGCGTCTTCCCCCAGGGATGGAAAATGATTATCCAACCCTGAAATCGGCTCTTTTGAAAAGATTCGAAATGACAGCCCATGCTTACAGGCGGAGGTTCAGAACTTCCAAGAGAGAACCAGGTGAGATGTTCTCGGCCTATAGTTTGAGGCTGAACTCATACCTGTTGAAATGGATGGCGTTGGCCAATTTCAAAGAGGATTATGAGAGTCTGAGAGAGTTGATGGTGGTGGATTAAATGAAAATGCAGATGTCCAAGCCTTTAAAGAATTTCTTAGGGGAAAATTGGGCGGAAAGGCTAGACATAGTAAATAAGTTAGCTGAAAGGTATGTGGAAGTCTATGGTGAGACTGGGGATTCCAGTCAGACTGATTCACAGAAAAGGCAGAAGGGGCTTGATCAGAAGCCCAAGACCAAAGGTCCCAAAGAATCATCCAATGTAGCAGATCCTGTGGTAAAAGACTCTGGTAAGAAACCCGAGAAGCAAAGCCCTCCCGCCTCCCCAAAACGGAAGTGGAGTAAGAGGTGGTGTAAATACTGTAAGTCTCCTTCCCATAATACTATAGATTGTCTGAGGAAGCCAAAGGACTTGCACTTTGCGTGTCTCACCTCTAATAGGGGTAGACCTAGCGAGACCACACCTAAGGGTCGGGGGAAACCTTAGTCTGAGAAATCACCTGTGGTCGAAACGATAGAGGTGAATGGAAAGCAGGTGGAATGTCTATACGATACAGGATTGCAGTTTGAAGCTGTAATCTCATCCCACCTTGTGAGCCCAGGGCAGCTCACCGGCGAGACAAGAGAATTCCAGCTGGCCATGAAGAGCTCCGTAGCTATGAATTTGCCGATTGCTCGGATTGACATTCGGTGCAAGTATGTTACTGGTAGCATCAAGGCGGCTGTGCTGCCTGATCCTATTTACCCTTTGATCCTCGGTCGTCCACATGTATTCCTGGGGGACCCCAGGGAACATTGTCTAGTGAGCGCTAGGCAGGCCAGGGCTAAGGATGGAGAAAGGCAGTGTGGTAAGTTGATTGACCATTCTCTTGCGAGGTTAGTGAGCAGTGCTCAAAGTAGGGACCACGCTTTGCGTCCTTACTTACTGGAGGTGTCCCAAAGTTCTGACCCGCCAACTCCGGGTCAGTTCTATGTAGAAAACCGGTTGCTTTATCGTAGAGCCGGGCAAGGGGATAGCCAGTACGGTCAGATGGTAGTCCCTACTGACTACAGATCCCGCTTGATACATAGAGTACATACCTTATCCTTAACCGGACATAAGGATGTGGGGACAACAGTCCAGTGTCTTTCCAGCCACTACCACTGGCCTGGAATGACAGGCGACGTGCGGAGATATATCCGGTCGTGCCCAACGTGTTGTCTGGCAGCACCAAAGCACAGGACCAGAAACGGTTTATCTCTGCAGATTGGAGATAGGGTTCTCGCGCTTCTCCCAATCGAGGGGGCGGAATTCGAACTCGGATGGCAGGGCCCTTTTCCTGTGGAACGGATAATGTCCCGATCCACGTATGAGGTGAAGGTCCGCGGGGAATTGCGTAAGTTCCATTGTACTCTCCTTCAGAATTTGGAGAGGTCCGAGGTAGTTTCTCCAGAAAGTAGTGCGACTACCATCGCGCTAGATTCGGTTCTGGGTCCAGACGAAAGCGAGGAAGACTCAGTCCTACGCAGTACATCCTGTGGGGAGGGTCTGCGGTCTCCTGAGCGTTCAACCGTAGATAGGGCGAGCAGGCTTTGTCGGGAAGAGGCCCTTGGTGTTAAGAACACTGGGAATCGAGGTCGGACAGGCGAAGTCACATCTGGCACGACGGGATCGTCGGGTGACTCGATACGCCGACAGGCTCCCTGTCCTTACTCGCGGGAGAGAAAGCAGGAGCAAGGGTACTCCAGACGAACCTGGAGTAAGCGACCATTCATTTCGGTCGACATCCGCGAACAGTCCACGAGGGTGATGCCTAGTCAGGATAGGAAAAATCCTATTGTCGGAAGGGACGAACGAACCTTCAGTAAAGTAACCGATGGCCTACACCAGGTGGATGCGGAACAGTCTAGTGTAGACAGATCCTGTAAGCCAATCACCAGGCCGTGACGTTTCGGGCCTAATCGCTGGAGAATACGTATGTTTGAGGCGGTGGTTGGTGATCCAGCATCCATACCATTCTGGTGGATCTCCCCAGGGAAAGTGAACGTTATGGAACGTCTTTTCCTGGAAATCCAATCTTGATAGAGTAGAGGTTCAGAGTTCCGACCGATCTTTGTCTAGTGAGTTCGACCGGGTCGACCATCTTAAGTGGGGGGCCTATGTGACGAAACGCCTACAGATCGGCAGATCTCTGCATAATATCCCTTTGAAGGGAGTGCGATGCGTTGGTCTCCCTTGAAATTAATCTCAATTAATAGTGGATTTCCCTAGAAAAGTAGTGCGTGGCGGCGCTATTCTAGTTATTTATAGAGATATCTAGAATGTTCCCCCCAAGTGCGTACGTGGTCGAGATCTCTAGGTTCACGAGTGCTTCATGCAGCACGGGTAGGTAGAACATATCGTGACTCTGGTTTTCTCCAAGATTCATGGGAATCACGCATCCCGTGGAGGCAAGTTGAAGGCGCACTGACTTAGTTGTGATCAGTTGCCAGCCGGACCTCAGCGTAAGACAGATCACAGCCACAGGGCTGCTGTAATTTTGATGTCAATATGCGCGGCCAGAGCGGACATCTGCAGTCAAGTTTGTGATTGTTCAATCACAGGTTAGTAGAATACTTATTCTATTGTTTAACTGTTGTCTTTATGCCGTGCCGACCTCCCCGAACGAATTAATTGCCGTTGGAAATGAGTAGTCGCGTAGCGTTACAATTTACAGCAGGCTGTCTGCATATTGAATTAGCCTTTATCGATCAGCGACGTAATGTGTTACCTGACGGACCAAGCCTTATTCCACAGCGAGTGGTGTGTAAATAAAATAGGCCGAACTGTGCTTTCGAGGACTGGTGAAAATCCCATGTGTTTAGATAGGTATATTTGTTAACTGATTGTTTACAAATGAATGGCAGGGACAGTGATATATATTATTACTGCGGTGTGCTAGGGTGATCCCGGTTCTTTACCAGGTGTGTAGTAGTTACTTGTTTGGTTTATTAATTACGCATGCAAGGCAGGAAGTTTGTCAGTCATTACAGCGATATGCTAGACGCTGTAAATAATGAGGTAGAACTTATTATTATAGATGTGTAATGTGCTTCGTGACATTAGAATGGTAACTTAGTTGTTCTATCAGTGGTGGTGATTTTTCGAGTAAACAAGGTGAGAGCGGCCGTGGTGTATTTGCTGTGTGAAGATAGCAGTGTTATTCCGCGTAAGCAGAATGGTGTTACATCGGTAGGATAACAGTTGATAGGAAGCATTTATGATACTATTGTTACTGCTTGTTTTCAATGTCCGTCCGCGAGAATGACCGTGCGTGTTCCATCTTACGTTTGTCTATGCAGCCGACTGGGGGGTAGGCCGGTACGCCCAACCCGTTAGGTTACAGGTCCGACCTAAATCGAGCGTGCATATCCGATGGTTGAACATACCCGATCGAGGGTGATGCGGCACTCCGTAATTCGAGGCCGTTACGTCTAGATAGATCGAGGAGTTGAACCTAACCGTTTCTGTCTCTAATATTCTACTCTTCTGGAACCCTGATTCGGTTCATGGAGTATTGGGAATACTGCCGTGAAGTAGTAGTATATGAGGGGAAACCCCCCCCCCCCCAAAGAAAAGGTGTAGCCAGAGTGTGGTGGTGGAGAGTCTGGAGGCTTGCTACATTGGATGACGTGACTTAATTCGTCACGGGACAAGGTACACGGGACCCACAGTAGCTGTGGGAAAGTGTACTGGTGGATGGCCACCAAGGCTGTGCTCGACCGGCACAGGTATGACTGACCTGGAGGATAGTCAGTGAATAAAAGGGCAACTCAAGATCTGGGACAGGGATCCCAGAACTGACACTATGGCTGTGATATGAGTTTGTTATTTAAGTGTAACAATTCATGAGTTCTCCTTAGTTAATACCATAGTAATGAATTATCAGGAGTATAATTTATGATGGTCATATAGGTATTAATGTGTGTAATTGATCAGTCCATGGGTTAAGGGATTGGGGAATTGATGAGTCTGTCAGGAAGGAGATGTCCGGCTGGACACCTTCTCGATAAAGTAATCACTACACTGAAAGGGAAGTAGGTGTATATGCTGATTGATGATGGAAGATGAAACAGGATTGGGACTGGCACCAGGCGGAAGATGCTTTGACAGAGTCATACAGTCGACTCTGGTGCTAGGGGTTATATGTAGCCCAGAAGTGTTACTTGACTGAACAGGTGTGCTATTGCTTTCTCTAATATCATTATGCCTATACATTATGATTACTAGTAGATCTATGATGTGATGATTTCATACTCATGTTGGTAGACATGAGGAATGTCTGAGAGGCAGGTGACATGGTGGAGATGCTGTTAGTCTTTGTTGTAGTTGAGTACTCACACCAACCTCTCCGTGTTTCAGGATCTGTTATTGCTATACTGAAGAAGATTCAAGAGCTTTACCATGAGCTCTATGGGTCCACTCATTCCAGTGCCTATCATGAAGTTGATTGAGGCCATACTGGGAGTGGTCTTCTGATTCTGCGAGATCAATGTTGGAAGGAGCTGAGTGCTGAAGATGTCGGTAGGTCTAGGTTAGAACCTCCGCCAAGAGTCCGACGAGTGGCATCCGATCCCGAGAGGATCCAACACTGAAACGTCTAGTGATTCTAGCCAGTGAAGCACTGGTGAAATTCAAACTCAGTGTACACCTTGGTGATTGCAAGGTCATGAACTTTCAAGTTGAGCAAAGTGATCATTCTTACCGGTCATCATTTACTCTGTTATGCTTCCGGCCCGGCTGGGTTGTCATGGGACACCGTGTATCATTTATGCTTGAATAGTGTTTCTACATTGGTTTACCTTTTTGAAGCCAACAGGTAGTCCAGTGACCTAAGACATTGATTACCTAAGTGGTGGGAACACCAGAGTGACATGTTTGTTAAGGTAGGGAGCTACCTCATTCCAACGTGGTGAACTGTTGACATGGTTGTTAAGGTAGGGAGCTACCTCATGCCAACGTGGTGAACTGTTGACAGTGTATGCTAAGTTGTGATTGATACCCTTCGATCAGGGTAGTTACATGATACTATGTGAAGATCTATTGATCCAAGGACATGGAAATAAGGTTAAGTGTTTAGTCACCTGATAGACTTTGCCAGTGACATTTTGTGGTCATGTGGAGCAACCGCTCATTTTTTAGGTGACATATCAGTGTGTGGGTCACTTATGAGATAGAAGAGTGACCAGGCTCTTGTGTATTTTGATACGGTGCTACATGTACTTTTTCTGCAAGTGGGAGACCGCTAATGTACTAGGGTCGGCCCAGACTTCATCAGGAGTGTGACGAGTGAAATAGTACGACAGCAAGGAAGGTTCCTTGTTCATCGGTGCAGTGTCAGTCAGGCAGTGGTACTGCGCTTGATCAGCCCGTGCTTGGTTCTCTGTGTGAAGAGGGAACTTTGGAGAGGCAGCAGACCTTGGAGTTCCGGACCACTGGAGGAGCCTGGGTGAGTCGCTACCACGACTGGACAACCGCACGAGCTATCGTCAGTCTCCATGATGAAGAATACTCATCTGCATATCTGCTATTGTACATAGTATCTTCTAGTCTGGCTTTCAGCCATCCTTCTCTGTGTTGTGGTTGACTTAGTTCAGAATTAAATTTTTGTTCTCTTAGCTATGACTTTGTGCAGTGATATGACTGATGTCTTGTCCGAGCCCCCTTGGGGTAGGGAACCCTAGGTGAGGGAGGGGAGGTCCAGCTGTCCCGACTTGTGTGGGGCCTGGTAGATGTAGAGTGCTATTGAGGTGGTTGGAGCAAAGGCTGGGGATAATTATCTATCGTGGCAAACCAGACCAAGCCCCGGCGGTCTTGTCACAGCACGTACTGTAAAGAGAGTTCCGTTGACATATATTATCGTTGGGTTGAGGTGTTTTAGTGCGTTCACAAATGTTTTCCCTCATTCACATTCATTTTGTTTTTAATTAACTGTTGCTTTCCCTCATTCACATTCATTTTGTTTTTAATTAACTGTTGCTTTTCTCATTGTTTTTAATTAACTGTTGTTTTCCCTCATTCACATTCATTTTGTTTTTAATTAACTGTTGCTTTTCTCATTGTCGCTGTTGGAGTCTGCAGTTTCCTGGCGTCTTATATTTACTCCCACCCAAGGAAATGTCTTTGATAGGTCTAAAGACAACTGAAATCATGGGAAGCTGCGAAATTTCTTTGATTTTTTAGCGATAATGTATTGAATTCACACTAACAAACTTGTTTTACAGTAATGCACGTCAATTCGGGTAACGACG
Source organism: Cepaea hortensis (assembly GCA_963921405.1). Classification (NCBI taxonomy): domain Eukaryota; kingdom Metazoa; phylum Mollusca; class Gastropoda; order Stylommatophora; family Helicidae; genus Cepaea; species Cepaea hortensis. Next base: position 277,742,998 of record OY992876.1, read on the forward strand.
CAAGGTACTACCCGACGTGCTTCTCATAAGGAAATTCCCGTGAACCACAGAGAAAATTCACTATTGAACACTGACGTTTCCGTGTGAAGGTGTAATACATTTCATAATATGCACTTCATCTCTGAAAATTGTTTTGTTAGGTGTACATAAAGATAAGGTTATATACAATATCTCATCATTATCCCTTAGTTGGTTACTGAGGTATGGATATTTATACGGTGGCAAACATTTGTGAACGCACTATAATATCCAAATTTTCTAGGCCACGACATAATGAGATGAGATGACCAGTTCACTTTCTCGTTTCGTTTCCTTCCTAGAAAATTCCTAGAGTGGTTATCTTTTGTTGGAGACAGCCTGCAAAAATGTAACAAACACAATTTAACAAAAGGAACGCATTTATCCAGTACATTTAAATTATAAGTTACAATGTTACGGTCTCCTTTTACAAGCCATGGGGCGAATTGGGCATGTAGTGCAAGACCTATGTTTTCATGGGTGAATCGGCACTGGCGGAGTGATCTGGTCGGCCTTCACTTCCCGAGACATGTCCTAGTACCCATTATAGGTTGAGCCGACTATGAAGCCAGGGTAAAGGTATGTACAATCTGAATCCGCCTAGTTGCAGATCAAACCCATCACCACCAGGTCGGAAGGTGAGTGTCTAGCCACTACACCACCATCTCTTATAACACTGAATGTGCACTGTTTATGATCACAGCATTCATTTGACACTGTTTAAGACAAGTCTACCCGGCACAATTCGAGGCTACTGCACTAGCCAGGCGGCCTTAATTCCTCAGTCTCAAGATCCCCCCCTCCCCCGCCCCCAATCCCTGCCATACACCGCAAGGTACTATATTGGCATTAAATGACAGACAGACAGTTTTTTTTTCCATGTGAATGTAACTTGCACAATAGATAATTGATGTACGGAAGATAAGCAGTGGAAGGGTCAAAGACGGGCCTGCATGCCCTTTGAAAATAAAGTTCCCTCGTTCGTTCTTAGGAGGAAATATCCATATTATAATAAAACGAACAGCTATAACTACTAATGAGAATGTAAAATGCTGCAGCAATAGTTTCTCGCTAACAAAACCAACTATATTCACTGATTCAGTGTAGAAGGGAAATATATATACAATATATCGCCAATGTGACCTCCAATTTGGACAAAAGGACGATATATCTCTATACTATGGCCATCGTGTTGTTTGTTTTGTTTCCTGTATCTTCCACAATTTCAATGCTCAGTTAACGGAAATGTACAGGGTGTAGTTTTAATGACTGTGCAGTTTTTGAAAATATTGCTGGTCCAAGTTTTGTATTCACCTATTATGTTGCATGAACTTTACAGAGGGTGAATACAAAACTTGGACCGGCAATATTTTCAAACACTGCACAGTCATTAAAGATACATCCTAACATTATAATACTTGTTTATGTGATCGTGTGTCCAAACCTAATTTTTGTTTGACACTAAATCAGTTAACAATGTTAACAACACCCATTCTCCTACCGGAGCATAAACGGGAATGTTGATGGTCGCACACACCTCACAGGTTCCTGAGAAAATTCAGAACAGTCGTGGAAGATCAACTAGAGCAACAAAATCTAAACAGCATCAAAGAAAAAATGTGGAATGGCGCCGACTCGAAAAATGACTCAGCACTTCTTTGTCCGTGATGGCAGAACCGCGTTTGTCCAAACTGGCACCCGACACACTTTTTCTTGACCGGTTCCATTTTCGATGAGCACCTCCTCCAACCCTAGTCCCGCTGTTGCCTCTTTCACCTATGGCCGGAAGATTTATTTGTTCGAAACCGTCCTCATTGTCTCCAGTTTCACTTTCAGATGCGCCTAAAGAATTCCTTCTGGCGTCACTATTCTGACCTCGTTCTTCGTCGGGGGCAAGTTTTACGTAATGGTTTTGATTTTCGGAGGATTCTGATAAACATCGGGATTTGTCTTTTGGGATCACCTTTGGATATCTTCTGGCGGCTTGCGGGCCGCAGTTTCTGCTGCGAAGTCCCGTTTCTGCGTCTGCTGCCAAGCGAATAGCCAACTTCCTGGCTCGGCTGTCCAGCTGGTGGGTGTGCCATAGGTAGGCAATCACAAAGAATATCAAGATGCAGACGGCAGCGATGGAACTGGCAATAACCAGAGCAGCCGGGGAGTCACGAGGAACGTCGTCCGCTACAGTTTTCTCCATAACTGGCTTTCTTCGGGTCACATGCCCTGTTGTTGTCTCTCTTGTGCTTGTGTTGTTCGGGATTTGCGACGTAAGCCCCGTTAAACTAACAATGATGTCGCTAAGGTTCACAGCATGTTTCCCTGGGCTGTCTGTGAAATCGTACGACACACCTTCCACGGGGAAAATCAGCAAAGTCAAAGTTAGGACAATGCACGAGATGTGGAAGTGGATCAAGATATGTATCTTCTGCTGCATCAGCTGCTTCTTTAGCACCATCTGAATTGCATTGTTTGAATTGTCCGTGTTTGACTTTTCTGGCAGGATCTTGTGCTTTAGACCAACCATGTTTATAAATTTAATGAAAACGAATGCGCTACTATTTTTTTCACGTGGAGACGAAAACTGGTAAATAAGGAAAATAATTGGCCAAAAAAAATAATGTTTAGATTATAACCTGTAGTTTACGGAAATATATAGTAAATATATGCTTTTTATATTACAATATTTTTGTAAGGATATTAAATATATTGAAAATGTGCGCAAACCAGACTACTCAGCAGTATATATTTAAATAAGCTCTTAAAGTAGCATATTGGTTGTTTCCCATTTTTGTAAATAATCAAATATGTTAACTCAATGAGAGAGTCACAGTTGAAACTATCATTATGCTAATTGCAAGAATACCCGTGCATAAATTTACTGAAAACAATATATACAACGCATAGTTGTTGGTTATTTGGCTGCAATAACAACTTCGCTAATAATTCACCGTTGTATCATCCATTTGCACTCTCCTACAATGTCATACACCCAATACACATACAACCATCTTGGTCAATCTTTTTTTTTTCCAAGAAAGTTTGTCGTTCTCTAACGGAGTCGTTTTCAATCGAAACGTTGTGCTGGTTCTGTGGTATCAACGAAAGATGCTGCTAACGTTTACTTCCCAATAGGTGTTGCTCATCGTTCTCAAACCACACTTATCTATGCATTATTTCACACATACTTCATTGACTCTTATTGGCCAGTATTTGGGACGGTATTTGCAAGTGTTTAAAATGCAATGCCTTCTGAAGAACGTGATTGGTTTATTTTCGTCCTGGTTATAAAGTGTAAATAGTTTGTTTATAATAGCATTTGTTTGAAAAGCTTGAAAACAAGCCTTAATTGTTAAAAGTAAATTAAAACTCAGAAAAATCATGATCCAAATCCTCACGACCGGTAGAGATTAAGAAATCATTCAGAATGAGTTTTTCCAACACACATTTTCGTTGACACTCGAGCGGTTTCATGTCGCGTTTGAAAACATCTCTCATTCGTGTCCATTCTAAATATTCAAAGTGTTACACGAACAAGTAAATCAATCCTATCACACCACATGCCACTTCACATAGAAGGCCCGTCTTCCCCGAAGTATATAGTCACTTCAGTTGGTTCGCATTTGACACACAGTCCTTATCCTTCACGAATTGTGGAGCTCCTATCCTACACGTCGTTGAATGAAGACAGACACTCGTTCTTTTTCTCACACGATTGAGTTTTTGTCTAGTTGGTTTCATTTGATCCGTTGTTTCAAATTGCAATTGATTGGAACTGTGTTATAAGCAAACTCTCTATTCATTGTATGTTTTAGATGATAACGTTGTCATTATTTCAGATTGGTGAATGATCTGATCCGTTGTTTCAAACTGCGTTGATTGGAATTGTGCCATTGTACGCTATAGATGATAACGTTGTTATTATTTCAGATTAGTAAAGAATCTGATCTGTTGTTTTAAACTGCGTTGATTGGAACTGTGTTATACGCAAACTCGCTGTTCATTATACGTTTTAGATGATAGCGTTGTTATTTCAGGTTGGTGAAGGATCTATTCCGTTGTCATATCCTGTTAAAGGTTTTTAACTAGTCAAATGTAGAAGCATACTGGTTACTTCAGTGAATGATTAGTTCGAATCCAGAATTCCTAAAGTTGTACAAACTGTTAGGATGTTCAACTTAGTTGGTCCTGCTACAGAGTGCATGTGATCCTTCACATAGAAATCATCATCATTAGAAGGCGGCAGGTGTGAATCTTGATGTCTTTAGCTTTCAGTTTTTACGCTTTCTAGTGTGTCCTGTGATAACTCGTTTCCTTTACTTCTACACGTGCAAATCAATAACTGTAATTATATTTGTCATGGCTTCACCAACAGAGGCTGCGACTGTGTAGAGATCTACTATGTCCTATCGTAAGACGGGTCTGCGTGCCCAATTTGTTATCGTTTGAAAATACAGTTTGTTCGTTCGTTCGTTCTTCAATGTGTTTCTTTTCTAGTCTCCATGTACAAGTTGTTTCCTCTAATAAAAGTATTAATCTTGCATGGAAATGGCTTCCATGCTTCCAAACGTCCAACGATGACAGTTAAATTCCCACTCCTTGACGTGTTCCTGAAACTTTCTAGAAACTCTACCACAGTGGAATGTCCAATTTAACCTCGTGGTGAAGAACGATTACACAAACAGATAAACAAAATTTTAGTTCTGCAGCATTCATGATAGAATCAGTGATGAGGCTTGTGTCAGCGAGGCTATATTTCACACTTCCTATAAAAATGGCAGCGTGGCATGAATTCAGTGGGTCAAACCGCAAACCTGTAGGAAATAGAAAACAAACAGTACATATTTGGTTACAATGAAATACTTATGTAATTGATCAAATAAGCAGGACAATTGGTCTAGAATTGAATTTCCGACAAACTGGAGTTCGTGCTTTGTGCGACTCTTTCGGCAAGCCACCACGCAGAAAGAGAGAGCCCTATTGGATAAAAATGGTGCAATGGAGTCGATCTCTTGCCCATTAAACGAGCCAGTGGAATGAGCGACATGGGAAACATTATAGCTGTTTGATCGAAACGAGGACTTTCAATTGGATGTTTCTAAATTAATAGTTAATTAACAGGATGCGGCGTCAGTTGTTTCAATAATTATAATCATTATAATTCAAAACAATATTTTAAGGTAGTGAATTTAGATAACAAAAAAAAAAAAAACAATGGACTGCACGATTTATTATCTGGCACATTTCGCGAAATAGGAAATCCACTGATGAGTAATGTCGGGGTAGGTGGTTCAACATCTACACCGACATTATTTTGGACAAATATGATGACTTTACGTTCAGAAAGCAACAGCAAACTACTGAACAGAAATTTGCCTAGAAGATCAACATGGGGCTTATGACAAATACCTGCAAAAGAACTTGCACCATTTTTTAAATGCTTATCGGCATGGCACATGATGATGATTGTGAAATTGTATGGATTATCCACTAAGCCACAGACCCCGGTATTCAATTGCAAACAAACTCCTTCTCTATGCCCAGGGCCAATTGAAAGGTTAAACGATAGGATGCCCCTGATTACATTATCCAGCTGTCACTAGCAGAACACAGCCCTCCACTCCCCAGCCAATGTTTATCTCCAGCACATCTTCTTAACCTGTTGTTTATACCAGCGGTTGAGCCGCATTCGTAAACAGTTATGTATTATCATAAGCTGGGGGTTCCCAAGCAAATATTGTGAGAATCGTAAGGATTGTGTGTCCTGGGCATGTGGGAGTGCGGGGCAATGAACAGGTTGATAGACTGGCAGGGAATGCACCTCTTGGAGGTAGATTACCTAAGGGCAAGGGAGAGGTGGTCGTGCGCCTGTAAGACCAGGTGGAGAAGGTGGGGGAACAGATTGAGAACCCGCGTATAGAAAGAATTAGATTGTGGGGGATCAGCAGGGGTTCTGGAAGAATTTCAAAACTGAGAGGGAAGACCAGGAGGACTTTCAATCAGATAGCGGTGGGTACGATTAGTAGTGTGACTCTTCGCTGACTGTTGAACGAGGGGACGGAGCGCGTTTTGGGAATTCCTGAGTGCGGTGGTGTCGGTTCTTAGCTTAACTCAACTCAATTCAACTCCCAAGCAAATTTGTGAGCTTCACTCGTATTCAGTGTGGTCACGAGGTTCCCAGCAAATATTAGCTTATCTCCTATTCAGTGTGGTCAATAGGTTCCCAGCGGATGTGTGAGCTTATCTTGTATTCAGTTTGGCCAGAAGATTTTTATAAATATATGTAACGTATCCGCCCCTAGGTATTAGAAGAGTATGCTCAAGTGTTATATTTTTATGTCCGGGGTCCTTACCATTCCTTCAGAACCCACGGAGAAGCAGTTTTCTATATATCGGGTCTCTCCCATCCCGCCAGATTCCACGGAGAAGCAGTTTTCTATATGTGGGGTCTCTCCCATCCCGCTAGAGTCCACGGAGAAGCAGTTTTCTATATGTGGGGTCTCTCCCATTCCGCTAGAGTCCACGGAGAAGCAGTTTTCTATATATCGGGTCTCTCCCATCCCGGCAGATTGTCTCTCCCATCCCGCCAGAATCCAAGGAGAAGCAGTTTTATATATGCCGGGTCTCTCCCATCCCGCCAGAATCCACGGAGAAGCAGTTTTTTATATGTCGGGTTTCTCCCATCCCGCCAGATTCCATGGAGAGCAGTTTTCTATATGTGGGGTCTCTCCCATCCCGCCAAAATCCACGGAGAAACAGTTTTCTATATGTCGGGTCTCTCCCATACCGCCAGAACCCACGGAGAAGCAGTTTTCTATATGTCGTGTCTCTCCAAGCCCGCCAGAATCCATGGAGCGGCAGTTTTCTATATGTCGTGTCTCTCCCATCCCGCCAGAACCCACGGAAAAGCAGTTTTCTAAATGTGGGGTCTCTCCCATCCGGTCAAAATCTGTTAGAATTTCATAGCTCAGCCAATCAACTATCTAATAGATCAATGCAGCAATTAATAAAACATTCATAAACATTTATTCAATCAGTTGATCAGCGAATTATTCAACAGACAAATTAATCAATTAATCACCATTCGATCAATCAATCAATGAGGGAAGTTATTTATTTGTCAACCTATTGACTAAATGAATCTACCAGGCATTCTATCAATCACGTCAGAGACAGACAGACAAGAAGGCAGACTACTGAATGTGAGACCTTATAAACAGATTGACTGAATGCTTGATTGATGTGTTTGTACAAGACTCCTCCCAAAACCACATGCTTGATAACACCATATGTAAACACGAATCAAAACTCCACACTGTATCTGACAGTGAGGGCACGCCCATGACAGCTGTTGAAATAATCAAAACACAAACCAAATACTCACACGGAACAAATGAGATGAAACACACATCTATAGATCAGATCAAAACTGGTTGTGAGAAGTGATGGCATAACATACGCATACATTGGGTCGTGGGGCGTCTCAAAACATTGATCCGCCCATGTTTGTTGGGTGACTGCAAATTTTATAAGCTGTTAGACGAATGGTTAACTCTTTCTTGCCCTATTGAATGGCATATGTTAACCTTTTTTTTTCTGGTAAGAGGTAAGTAGAGGAAGAGGCCGACCACGTAAACGATGGACGCAGGGAATAACAGAGTCCATTGGAATATCGATACATGAAGCCCATAAGCGGGCACTCTCCCGTTGTTTATACTTCACCTCGACACCGCATGGTACAAGAGGAACATGATGAGATGAGATGAGATGAGTGGCTTATAGACAAGTGGTTACCTATTTTTGTCGCAGAAAGTAGCATATTATCCTATTTTTATGTTATGTTTTCGCTTTATTGTAAATGAACTTCCATTGAGTTGGTTTGCCTTATTGCATCTATTTTCGATCTCGTCTTCTGATTTGCCATTTGATGATATAATACAGCATTAGCGGTAAAATTATAATTGATATCCAAGCCATACAGCATTAATCCTCATATAATAACTGTTATCCCATCATTAAATCATTACCGCTAATATTACAGTTGTCACCCAAGCAATACTGTGTTGACGACAATATTATAATTGTTATCCTAGCATAACAGCATTAACGCTAATATTACAATTGTTATCCCAGCAATATAGCATTAACGCCAATACAATTATCCTAGCAACTCAGCATTAAGGCTAAGATTACAATTGTTATCCTAGCAATATAGCAATACCGATAATACTACAATTGTTATCCTAGCAATACAGCAATAACGCTAATATTATAATTGTTATCCTATCAATACATATAACAATATAATATAACATAATACAATATAACATAATACAATAACATATTGTTAGTCTTTCTTTCTAACATTCAGGGAAAGTGGTTTACTACAGGTAAGTCAGGTCTTAGTCAGATCTTAGTCAGATATGACTGAGCTACCGTATGACAGTAGACGGTACTACCTGCTTTCTGTCAGCGCCGAACGTTGGGCGGCGCTTACCAAACCCGACACCCCACATTGTGCCAACGGCTTCGGGCGGAGGAGCGCAATTGGGAGGGTACTAGCCTTATCCTGGTGCGAGGAAATGCAACCCAAAGACAAAATAAGTCATGGTAGGGCAGACCAGGCCCTAAGCCTTGGTTGGCAGCTGGTCTAGGATCGAAGCTCCGACCGGCGGACAGTTAGAGCATTGCTTTGCTGATCCGGCAGCTTCTGCAGCTTGTCTTGTTCCAGATGTATAGGTGTTAACTTTCCTCTGGATTGAACTAGGCAGGCCGAGAGAGGGATCATGCTGCATGGGCAACACATAGTTTCTTTATTTTAGCCCAGGCTTTGTGCTATGGAGAGGCAATAACTCCATCCCTGGTCTTAACCGGTCTCGGAATCAAAGCGAGAGTCAACTGTTACGGGTTATAAGTCCTTGTCAGTTGGCGTAGACATGGGGCGCCACGCGTTGCCTCTGACGGTGGGAGACACCTCTAGGTGTCACTGATCAGCTACCGCCCGCCTCAAGCTGGGCAGCCCCCGGCCAATTGGGTGCTGATCCGCCACAGCCTGCCTGCTTCAATGGGTGCTTGGGGCTAGGACAAAATCTGAATTGCAGGCTGTAAAACCAATGCACCAGGTACTAATAAAAAGAATAGAAACCTCAAGCTACGGCTTGCAAGCTGGAACGTGAGAACCATGTGTCCAGGATTTTCCACTGACTTGACAAATATTGATGATGTGAGAAAAACGGCTGTGATTGATGCTGAACTCAATCGTCTTAACATTGATATTGCTGGCCTGCAGGAGACTCGCCTCGCTGAGGAAGGGTCACTCAGGGAAAACAATTACACCTTTTTTTGGAAGGGAAGAGGGCAGGCAGAAAAAAGGCAACACGGTGTGGGCTTTGCAGTGAAGAATTCGCTATTGGGAATGATTGATATCCCAGCTGGAGGTAATGAAAGATTATTATCACTGCGCTTGGCAACCTCTTGTGGATTTGCCACCATTCTCACTGCATATGCACCGACACTCACTTCCTCTGATGATGTGAAGGATACGTTCTATGAGCAGCTAGACTCTGCGATCAAGGCAGTTCCAAAATCCGACTACATTTATATGCTCGGTGATTTCAATACTCGTGTGGGCAAGGACTCGAGTTCATGGCCAGTGTGCCTTGGAAAATACAACATCGGTCGCATGAATGATAATAGGCAAAGGCTGCAGGAGCATTGCACTAGAAATGACCTATGTATTACAAACTCCTTTTTTAAAACAAAAGAGATGCATAAGGTCACATGGAAACATCCAAGATCCGGCCATTGGCATCAGCTGGACTTCATTATAACACGGAGACAACATCTGAACCATACATCATTAACTCGAAGTTACCACAGTGCTGACTGTGATACAGATCATTCTTTGGTTGTTGCAAGGGTTAGACTGAGACCAAAGAGAATCTACACAGCTAAACACAAGTCTAGCCCCAGGATTAATATTATTAACACTCATGATCCTGGAAAGTTCTTTGAATTTCAACAGCAACTTGAGGACGCTTTCAATGATACATCGGAAAATTGTATAGTAAATGATAAATGGAGTAAACTTAAGGAAACTATTTATAAAACAGCGGTAGGGGTTTACGGCACTGTGAATCATAAGAGGCAGGACTGGTTTGCGGCAAACAGCCAGATACTGCAGCCCTTGATTGATAAAAAGAAGATAGCTCTCTTAAGAAACAAGGAAAGACCAACGCGTAACACTCTGAGTGAGCTGAAGCAAGCTAGGAAGGATGTACAAAAGGCTGCCAGGCAGTGTGCGAATGACTATTGGATCAAGTTATGTGAGTCCATTCAAATCGCAAGTGATAAGGGAAACATCAGAAGCATGTATGAAGGGATAAAGAAAGCCTGTGGTCCAATGATCAAAAGAAGTGCACCGCTGAAAACCTTGACTGGAGAAATCATCACTGATAAGAAACAGCAGATGGATAGATGGGTCGAGCACTATTTAGAGCTTTACTCAAGTGAGACCAAGCTGGCGGATGATGCCCTCAACGCCATAGAGGCCCTGCCAATTCTTGACCACCTGGACACACTTCCCACTATAACAGAAGTTAAGTGTGCTATAAATGAGCTTGCATCTGGCAAGGCTCCAGGTAAGGATGGGATTCCAATAGAGGTGATCAGGAGTGGGCAAGACACCCTCGCTCTACAGATCCGCCAGCTAATAGAGCTATGCTGGCGAGAAGGACAAGTCCCACAGGATTTCAAAGATTCAAACATCATAACGTTGTACAAGAACAAGGGAGATCGGAGCGACTGCAACAACTATAGGGGTATCTCACTTCTGTGTATTGTTGGGAAAGTATTTGCCAGAATTGTCCTGCGCAGACTTCAAGTCCTGGGAGATCAAGTCTACCCCGAATCACAGTGCGGCTTCCGTCAGAACCGGTCTACCATTGATATGATATTCTCATTGCGACAGATGCAAGAAAAATGCCGGGAACAAAATCAGCCACTGTTTATTGCCTTCATCGACCTCACAAAGGCATTCGATTTGGTCAGTCGTGAGGGTCTGTTCAAAGCACTAAAGAAGATTGGCTGTCCACCAACTCTTCTGTCCATTGTGGAATCGTTCCACACAGGCATGAAGGGTATAATCAAGTTTGATGGCTCAACTTCAGAAGAGTTTGAAATAAAGAGTGGAGTTAAGCAAGGTTGTGTACTATCCCCCACCCTCTTTGGGATATACTTTTCACTTCTACTGAAATATGCCTTTCGTGATCAGGATGACGGTATATACATTCACTCACGCTCAGATGGTGGCCTCTATAATGCTCAGAGATTGAAGGCCAAGACCAAAATTAGCAGGGTACTAATCAGAGAGTTGCTTTTTGCGGATGATGCTGCGATTACGACCCACTCTGAGGTAGAATTACAACATCTACTATCTGCATTCTCCAATGCTTGTTCTGAATTTGGTTTAACAATTAACACAAAGAAGACACAGATTATGTCACAAGGTGCACATAGTGTACCATCAATCTTTATTGACGACGCCGAACTGGAGATAGTAGACCATTTTACATATCTAGGATCAGAGGTAAATAGCAAATTATCCCTCGATCAGGAAATCAACATCAGGATTGGCAAGGCAGCAACAACAATGAACATGTTAGCAAAAAGAGTCTGGGAGAACAGGAAGCTTACTGCCAAAACAAAAGTCCTCGTCTACCAAGCCTGTGTCCTTAGTACTCTTCTTTATGGCAGTGAAACCTGGACAACTTACTCACGCCAAGAGAAACGTTTAAACAGCTTTCATATGCGGTGTCTGCGAAGAATACTTGGTATTAAGTGGCAAGACAAAATCACAAATACTGAAGTATTGGAAAGATCAGGTTGTGTGACGGTGTATTCCATGCTCAGTCTTCGTAGACTTAGATGGATAGGACACGTTAGGAGGATGGATGATGGTAGAATACCAAAGGACATCTTTTTTGGTGAATTACAGATGTGTAAGAGATCTCAGGGTCGGCCTCTACTACGATACAAAGATGTGTGTAAGCGGGACATGATTGATACAGGCATTGATAATGCACAATGGGAGCACGTCGCCGCTGAACGTGTTGCATAGAGGGCAACTATCAGAAATGGAATAAAGACAAAGGAGAAAATGATTGCAGATAAAGCACACACAGAGCGTGAGAGACGTAAGATGGTGCAAAATGGTGGAAATGACCATGTTTTCACATGCACCTACTGTGGGCAAACATTTGCAGCAAGAATTGGCCTTACCAGCCACACTCGTCACCGCCATGGATCGTAGTTATTGCCATATGACAGTTATTAAGCCTTTTTGAAGCACAATGTACCAAACTATCGTCTGTCAAGACGGAAAGGTGCCAATGGATCCTATCAATACAGCATTGTTGCTAATACAGTTGTTATCCCTGCAATACAACATTACCGCTAATATTACAATTGTTATCCCAGTAATACAGCATGAGTATAAGTGTACCTCCTCCACATACCTGTCTACTAACACCTCTTCATAATCACGTGGGAATCATACCAGTTATATTTGCTATTACCTAGAATGCAACTGATTTCTTCCTTTTGTTATTACCTAGAATGCAACTGATTTCTTCTTTTTGCTATTACCTAGAATGCAACTGATTTCTTCTTTTTGCTATTACCTAGAATGCAACTGATTTCTTCCTTTTGCTATTACATAGAATGAAACTGATTTCTTCCTTTTGCTATTACATAAAATGCAACGGATTTCTTCTTTTTGCTATTACCTAGAATGCAACTGATTTCTTCCTTTTACTATTACCTAGAATGCAACTGATTTCTTCCTTTTGCTATTACATAGAATGAAACTGATTTCTTCCTTTTACTATTACCTAGAATGCAGCTGATTTCTTCCTTTTGCTATTACATAGAATGCAACTGATTTCTTCCTTCTGCTGTTACCTAGTATGCACCTGATTATTTTCATTTTGTTATTACTTAGAATGCAACTGATTTCTTCCTTTTGTTATTACCTAGAATGCAACTATTTCTTCCTGTTGCTGTTATCTAGAATGCACCTGATTTCTTCCTTTTGCTATTACCTAGAATGTTCCTGATTTCTTCCTTTTGCTATTACATAGAATGCAACTGATTTCTTCCTTTTGCTATTACCTAGAATGCAACTGATTTCTTCCTTTTGCTATTACATAGAATGCAACTGATTTGCTATTACATTTTTTCATTTTGTTATTACCTAGAATGCAACTGATTTCTTCCTTTTGCTGTTACCTAGAATGCAAATGATTTCTACCTTTTTCTATTACCTAGAATGCAACTGATTTCTTCCTTTTGCTATTACCTAGAATGCAACTGATTTCTTCCTTTTGCTATTACACAGAATGCAACTGATTTCTTCCTTTTGCTATTACCTAGAATGCAACTGATTTCTTCCTTTTGCTATTACATAGAATGCAACTGATTTGCTATTACATTTTTTCATTTTGTTATTACCTAGAATGCAACTGATTTCTTCCTTTTGCTGTTACCTAGAATGCAACTATTTCTTCCTGTTGCTGTTATCTAGAATGCAACTGATTTCTTCCTTTTGCTATTACCTAGAATGCAACTGATTTCTTCCTTTTGCTATTACACAGAATGCAACTGATTTCTTCCTTTTGCTATTACCTAGAATGCAACTGATTTCTTCCTTTTGCTGTTACCTAGAATGCAAATGATTTCTACCTTTTTCTATTACCTAGAATGCAACTGATTTTTTCCTTTTGCTATTACATAGAATGCAACTGATTTCTTCCTTTTGTTATTACCTAGAATGCACCTGATTATTTTCATTTTGTTATTACCTAGAATGCAACTGATTTCTTCCTTTTGCTATTACCTAGAATGCAACTGATTTCTTCGTTTTCTTTTTGTGCCTTCTATCTTGATATTTGGCATAGGACCGCAACCAACACTCCAAGCTCCCCCATCTTTATCTATCACGCGTCGCTGTGTCCATGTGTTTCCCATATTATTCATTTCAGCTTTAACTTTTCTTCTCCGTATGTTTTTGTGTCTTCCTCTATTTCTTTTGAAAGTGATTTGTGTCAGGAATATAAATGTTATTTCTAACCTGTTCTGCTGTATGGCAGCGAATCTTGGCATATGGACGAACAAGTTAAGGTGACCTTATAGACAGCGGAGATGTGGTTTCTAAGACAAATGTTGTGAATACATTAAACGGACAAACCAACTAACAGCGATTGTTTTGAAGAAGCCAATGAAAGTATGCCGGCTCTATGACAAAGGGGTTACGAAGCGTTTCATAATCCCGCATACCACGTTCGAAACACAGTTACTGGCGATTTGGCAGCAGACCGCCTTGTGTTGGTTTTCATACAATGGTATGAGTTTCGATCGTTCTGAAAGCAATGGCAAACTACTGAACGTAAATTTGCCAAGAAAAAAACAAACAAGCAAAGATACTCGACTAAAGACGGTTGATCGGCGGCCTGACAATCCGTCATCATAAAACTCCCATCTGTTACAGAAACAGATTTCTGGCTCCAAATGTGTGACGCTTGGCGCAAACACAAGAGAACCACGGCTTCTGCCCTATACGCCATCTTAGGCACGAGAGGAAAGACAAAAAAAAAAAAAGAATACTGAGGTTAACTGTGCCGTCCTATAAAGCATATGCAACTAACTTCAAAGGAAAGTAGAATATTATACGCAATGATAAGAAAAAGGCTCTGTTATTTGATAATACAATTATAAGAGAGGCATTGAAGAACATCGTGACGATTAGAAACATCAGCGGTAGAAGAAGCAGAGGTAGACAAAGGAGAATGATGTTGGATGGACTGAGACGATGGCATGGGGGAAATAGCATTATAGGACAGATTCTATAACATCTAGGGCCGAGCTTTCTGGAGGTACATGGACGCCTGCGCCACTTCGCATGGCATGTTGAAGGAATACAAAACTGGAGAGCAGATAGGAAAGAACATAACAATAAGAAAGAAAATGCTATTGTTTCTTAAAGAGAGAAAATGACAGAAACATGGACAATAGAGCGACATATATATTAGTTATAAGTACAGCTAGTCTGAGCAGTTAGCGAAGTTGATAGACAATTGCGCTCATAATATCATGAGGTCATATCGACTTGTCTGCACCTGGGCTAGTCGCCTGCTAAGTGACGAGAAATTTGTCATCTATTCCTCCGTGCATTTAACCGTACAAAATGTGATTACCCAATCACATCACAGACGCATAGGAGAAAACTGCACCTGGAAACTCTTCTGTGTTAATAATCATAACTGTCTTTGAATAGGTCAGTCTGTCTGTCAGTCTGTCTGTCTGTCTGTCTGTCTGTCTGATGCCCCCCTCTCTCTCATCCACCTCTGTCTCTCACACTCCCTCTGTTCCTCACCTCCCTCTGTCTCTGTCACTCTCCCTCACCCTCCCTCTTTCTCTCACACTCTCACTCTGTCTCTCACCCTCCCTCTGTCTCTCACCCTCCCTCTGGCTCTCACCCTCCCTCTGCCTCTCACCCTCCCTCTGTCTCTCACCCACCCCCTGTCTCTCACGCTCCCACTATCTCTCATCCTCCCTCTATTTCACCTCTCTCACCCTGTCTCTCACCATCTCTCGCTCTCACCCTCCCTCTCTCTCACATCCTCCCTCTGCCTCTCTCTCACCTTCCTTCTCTCTCACCCTCCCTCTCCCTCACCTTCCCTCTCACCCTCCCTCTCTCTCACCCTCCTTCTTTCTCACCCTCCCCTCTCTCCCCATTCCTTCTTCTCGTTCTCGCTTTCTGTCTTTCCCATTCGCTGTCTTTCTCGCTCTCTCTCTCTCTCTCTCTCTCTCTCTCTCTCTCTCTCTCTTTCTCTTTCTCTCTCTCTCTCTCTCTCCCCCCCCCTCGTCCTCCCTCTCATATAAGCACTGCTGTCTTAACACGGATGAACAGACGTCATCAAACTGCCAAACGAGTTCTCCCCCACACAAACAGGTTAAGTAACCCTTCTTAGTACAATCAATCAATGATAGCCCAGACCACGTCGCTATACAATCTTTCTAAACAGCACTTCCACAAACGACGCATTCTCCCAGTTTCCTATCTCTCTCAATAAACATTGCACCTTCTGTGGAAACCAGCGGGTGATAAAGATGCGAACTTCAAACCCCACTTCTTCCATGCTTTCTTCTTTAAGGAATACATACGTTCAACAAAAGACTCTTTGTTGGGTTACGCCTAACATAATCTTTGTAACCTCAAAGATAAGATTACAGCATATTGAACGTGGTTTCTCGAGGGTGGAGATTTGGAAGGATATAAGAAATTGAAATCTGTCTCTTTGTTGGTTTTCAGGATAAATTTAGCCTAATAATAGCGAGATTTGAGTGTTTGATATTATTGCGCATACATCTACATCAACATAATTATCTCTCTACCTACATGTCTCTATAATTGCATGCCTCTCTAAATATTAACTATTCTGCGTATCTAGCTTACTATGTATCTACATGCTTCTCTACCTACCTACCTAGGTCTCTACTTTAAGAACTTAGTAATGGATAAAACAAATAGTAAGGATATATGGAAGGCAATTAACACCTTGACAAACAAGTATAACTTCCGAAATTCTTTACCATCAAATCATATTACATGCGACCAATTCAGTAATTTTTTTCAAACTGACATAGACCAGTTGAAGGCTTCAATACCTAATTCTCCTTGCAACTTATCTTTACTGTCATCGTTTTGCGAGTATAGATGCTCCGGCGATATTCTTTCCGACATACCGCTAATGACAATCACTGAGGTATTCACTTACCTCAGTAAGCTAAAAAACACAACCTCATCTGGGTTAGATGGAATCAGCAACCGGATTCTCCGTTGTGCTGCGCCAGTGATCTGTATATCACTAACCTATGTATATAATCAGTGTCTCACCAAAGGCCACTTTCCATCAGCTCTCAAAATCGCTAAAGTGTACTCTCTTCTTAAATCTGGTTCATTGGACAATGATCTCCCGAACAATTACAGACCCATTTCCTTACTATCATCACTATCTAAGCCACTAGAAAACACATCCATAAAGTAACATTACAGTATTTAGTTCGCAACACGCTTATTGTTGACAACCAATCAGGATTTCGACCAAAATATTCTTGCCATACGGCCCTAACAAACATGATAGAAAATTGGCACCAGAATATAAACAACAACAGTCTATGTGGAACTGTGTTTATTGATTTCAAGAAAGCATTTGATATGATAAACCATGTTATTTTAATTAAAAAACTTGAGACAATGAAAATTGGCCCTAATGTAGTCACTCTAATATCATCTTTTCTATCAAACAGAAAGCAAGTAGTATCACATAATGAATGTCTGTCTCATATCACTACCTTCAATATTGGAGTACCGCAAGGCTCTATTCTTGGCCCTCTATTGTTTGCCATATATATTAAAGATCTACCTTTGCATCTTTCGTCGTCCTGCGATCTATTTGCAGACGACTGTACAGTGTACACAAATGCTGAAAACTGTATTTTATTGGAGTCGTCTTTACAACAAGAATTAAATAATGTAGTTAGGTGGAGCTATTCAAACCGTATGCAAATTAACATCACTAAAACAAAATCAATATTACTAACAACCAGACAAAGACTTCAAACTCTAAGCTCACACACGTCACTTCAACTTCACATCGATAACATGCCAGTAGAAAGTGTAATTGAGCACAAAACATTAGGCATAATCATTGATAGAAACCTAACGTTTAATTCCCACGTTCAAGCGCTTATTAAACAAACAGCGAAAAAAGTCTACCAACTCGCTAAAATTAAAAACTTCCTTGATGAGGACACAAGGAAACTATTCTATACTTCTCATATACAGACACACTTTGACTACTGCTCTACAATCTGGGACGGTTGTTCTAATTCAAACACCAAGCGACTTTACTCACTCCAGAAACGGGCCATGAGTCTAATTTATAACAAACATTTATCTGACAATCCTAGCCTGTATAAACGCCTTCAGTTACTACCACTCCGCAAACGCCTGCTTTTCAATAAAGCTAAACTAATTCACAAAATCCTGCATCGGAATGCCCCAAATTACTTTTGGCCATTGTTTAAATATAATGCTAGACACAGTAAACGTTTAAATATATTACACATTCCGAAGCCTAGGATTGACTTATACAAAACAAGCTTAACGTACTCTGCAGCTCAGCTGTGGAACAATCTTCCACAATAAATCAAAGACATCACCAATCCCTATTCATATAATCGCAAATTACTCGAACACTATCTCAGTACGGATTATCTTCCCCCTTAATAATAGAGATAATAATAATAATAACAAAACCCTAGTATAACAGCCAGTCCTCTTTTGGTAGGCCAGTATATTCCACATGGCTAATAACAAGTGTCAGACCATTATCTAATTTTACTGTGTCGTGTAGTTTTGATGTTCGCATTTTTGCCCATGCCTTTATAATGCATATCTTTTACATTGTTGCTGTTCTCTGTTAGCCTTGAATGATGTGTGAATGAAATAATGTATGAAAGAGAGTGATAGAAGGGCAGAATGTTAGACGGGCCTGCGTGCCCAATTCTTAACCCTTTGAAAATAAAGGTTGTTCGTTCGTTCGTTCTACCTACTGACCTACGTCTTTACCTACTGACCTTCTTCTCCACCTGCCTAACTAGGTTTCTACCTACTTCCCTCTCTACCTGACTACCTCTCTACCTGACTACTCTTCCCATTCTACAAGACTACCTCTCTACTTGACTACTCTTCCCATTCTACAAGACTACCTCTCTACCTGACTACACCTCTACCTGACTACCTCTCTACCTACCTACCTACCTCTCTTTACCTATCCATCTCTGTACTTAACAGCCAACCTTTGTACCCACCAACCTCTACATCCATCAACCTCTATACCCAGCAACCTCTATACCCACTAACCTCTTCAGAATGCCAGACGGGCCTGCCTGCCCAATTCTTAATCCTTTGATTGTTCGTTAGTTCTCTCTCTCTCTTCTCTCTCTCTCTCTCTCTCTCTCTCTCTCTCTCTCTCTCTCTCTCTCTCTCTCTCTCTCTCTCTGTCTATTTTTCTACATATCTACCTACCTGGTCTGCGTGCCCAATTCTTAACCCTTTAAAATTAAAGTTTGTTTGTCCGTTTAGTCCTACCTATTTACCTACCTACTTACCTACCTCTCTACTTCTCTACCTACCTACCATCTTACCTACCAAGCCTATCTCTTTATCTCTCCACCTATATATAGTTATACTTATCTAGCTTCTATCTTATCAACATTTCTATCTATCTAGCTACCTACATTTCTACCTACCTAACCACCTCACTCTTTCTCTCTCTCTCTCTCTCTCTCTCTCTCTCTCTCTCTCTCTCTCTCTCTCTCTCTCGTCACATGTTATACTTGTTCTTACCTAGCTCTACCTATCTCCTTACTAGATATATAACTCTCTACTTACCAGCCGCTCTACCTGTCTAATTACCTACATACACACCTCCCTGCTTGCATACAAGCATACCTACAATCCTACCTGTTTATCTACATAATACCTCTCTACCTACTTATCTCTCAACCTTACTGCATCTTTCCGCGCCTACATCTCTCCCTATATGCTTCTCTACCTGCCTACCACCCCTACACTAAAGTATACCCAAACTATCCTATAAAAATATAAGTATAGCCTTACTATACTATAAAAATATAAGTATACCCTTACTATACTATGAAAATTTAAGTTTGCAATTGCAATGCTATGCAAACTCCAAGTATACTCTTACTATAATAAATGTAACGATACCTTTATTATACCACACTCAAGTATACCTTTACTATTCTAGTCACGGCACCAAACATGGAGGTTGGGCATTGAAACTGTTAACGCCTCTGGAGTGTTTATGCTCGTGGCTACTATTTTCATTCGCATTTTCCCCATGGTGGACTGTAAGTATGGTAAGTATACGGACTGTTGTATGGTTCCGTCGCCCTGCTACTGAGTTGAGTGCGTGGCGCGACACTGTGAGCTGTGAATTTCGTGTGAAATGCTTTTACATCTGCCTGAGATTGTTTGGAGCGTGTACTGCATGTTCGGAGCGATGGCGGCTGGCTGTTGCTCAGAACTGACCGGCTTTTGTCTTATGCTGAAATATGTGGCTGCTGATCTTCTAGTGACTGCCGCTTTCCATCGACGATGAACTGTATTTCCGTGGAGGACTTTTGTGTTGGTATTCTGGCGACGGCATTATGTACAATAAAATGCTTTTAAATCTGTACGTGGTTGTTTGTGGCGTGAACTGCATGTTCGGGGGAAAAAAATGTCGTAACTGGCTCAGGGTCACCACTTTTCTTTGACAGACAACATCTAGAAACGGAACAAACAACATCTAGAAATATCTAGACTGTGTAGGTGAACATCTAGAAAAGCATCCGGTTGGAAAAATGACTGCCGCTTCCATCAATAATGGAAATACTTTTGTGTTGACATTCCGGCGGCTGCATTATGCACAGAGAAATGCTTTTACTATCTGTTCGCGGTTGTTTGTAGCGTGATCTGTATGTTCGAGAAAAATGGCTTAGCTGGCTTTGTCGCAAAACGGACTGGTTTTGCCTTATGCAGTAATGTGTGGCTGCTGATTTTCTAGGGACTGCCGCTTTCATCGAAGATGAACTGTGTTTTTCGTGGAGGACTTTTGTGTTAACATTCTGCACCTGTGCGGGCTGTTGGTTGTCGAGACTCCTGTCTTTTCCACTTTTCACATGGGGCAATGAGGAGCTTTTTATGTTATATTCACTGGCGCAGAAACGAAGCATATTGGCGAGGACCCGTTGCTGTGAAGTTTGAACCGCGACTAACTAACTAACTAACTAACTACCTAACCTAACCTAACCTAACCTAACCTAACCTAAACTAACTAAACTAACTAAACTAACTAAACAAAACTAACTAAACTATATGTAGTTCTTACTATACTATACAAGCAAGTATAACAATGTTTGCATATCCTTTACAGGACATTGCTGTCAATATCAGCATCTTTCAGCTGATTATTGATTTCTTGGCAATATTACGCTCAGTAGTTTGCCATTGCTTTCTGAGCGGCCGGCTCACATACCCCGTAAGTTACCGACGCGATTCGGACCACTGCTGATTCTCACCGTCGTCACGTTACTTACGAGAGTATACGAGATTACGGAGAAAAGTCGCTAACCTCTAGGCCAGGAAGCCGGCACAAGCAAGTATACACTTATTATATTTTACAAACATAACTATACCGTTGCTATACTATAGAAACACTAGTAACTTATTGACCAATAAAAAGATGTCATTTGCTACGAGAAAAAGCGTGCTGAGGTGCTATAAAGAACCTGTACTTTTTGTATGGTTGTGAAAGGTGGACAATGAGCAGACAAGCTGAAAGTTGATGGCTGTGTAAATGTGGTTTCTGAGGAAAATGCAAATATACCATGGACTGACAGAAAAACTAATGACCATGTCCTATAAGAAACAAATGAAAACCGTAAACTGATTGGAGAAGTTAGACGTAGACAGTGACAATTTTTTGGACACGTTATGAGAAGAAATAAACTGATGACAACTGGCAGGATAGAGAGGGAAAGAACAAGGGTAAGCAGAGAAGTAAATACCTGGATGGCTTGACCAAGTGGTATTGTCGAGACAAGAACACAGAGCTGATCCACGACTCTGTGTGAGATGGCGAAAAATGACTGCCCATGCTTATTGCATGGCACAAGATGATGATGAGTCCCTACTATACAACTTCACGTATACTCTTCAGTGAGTGGAATGGCTTAGTCGTATGACGTCCACCCCCACTTCTAGTAGATCTGGTACTATTCATGGCGTAAACGTTGTGCTAAGAAAAAGACAGTACATACCCACTGATCCATGGGAAGTGGTCGAACACATAACCTTCTCGGATATGGGCGAAATCTTTTAAGGGCCCGTGTATAATTGTCGCATGTTTAATTTAATATCCCTCTGCAGATGGAAATCAAAAGAGCTAGTGACTACACAGAGCAGATTTTAAAACTGTAAATCCCACCCACAAAGATTTATATTTATAGCATGCGTTTTTCTGGTAAACGCTCGTGGATGTTCACAGTTTTGTGTGCTGTGATCGGAGATGTCTTCTATGATTTATTGAGGCATTTATTTGAGGCATTTATGGACTACCCGTATGCAATGAAAGTTATTCTTTACAATAGAAATAAACGTAGGCGGTATATACTTGTCAGAGTGATCCACGTGTCACTTGGATGTTATCTGTCCCGACGGATGTGTGCGATCTATCTGTCACTTGGATGTTCTGTATCCCGTTTTATGGGATTCATATGTCCATTGGATGTTCTTTATTCCAACGGATGTAATCCGTATGTTACTTAAATGTTCTGCATCCTGACTGATGTAATCCATATCTCGCTTGGATGATCGCTATTTGAGTGGATGTAATCAACATCTCACGTGGACTCCCTGTATCCCGCCGGATACGGTCCATACGCTACGTAGACATTTTATATCCCTACTGGTGCGATCCAGATGTCATGTAAACCTTCTCTATCCCTATGGATACGACCTATATGCCATGTGGACATTCTGTATCCCTACGGATACGACTTATGTTGTTTGGACAATCTGTATCCCGAGGGATGAGATCTATATGTCACATGGACGTTATTTGCCCTATTGTACCCGATCCATATGTCACATGGATGTTATCTGCCCTATTGTACGGGATCCATATGTCTCATGGACATTATCTGTCATATTTTACACGATCCATATGTCTCATGGACATTATCTGTCATATTGTACACGATCCATATGTCTCATGGACATTATCTGCTCTATTGTACACGATCCATATGTCTTATGGACATTATCTGCCCTATTGTACACGATCCATATGTCTCATGGACATTATCTGTCATGTTGTACACGATCCATGTGTCTTATAGACATTATATACCCTATTGTACACGATCCATATGTCTCATGGACATTATCTGTCATATTTTACACGATCCATATGTCTCATGGACGTTATCTGCCCTATTGTACACGATCCATATGTCTCATGGACATTATCTGCCATATTGTACACGATCCATATGTCTCATGGACATTATCTGTCATATTGTACACGATCCATATGTCTCATGGACGTTATCTGTCATATTATGCACGATCCATATGTCACATGGACGTTATCTGCCCTATTGTACACGGTCCATATGTCATATTGACGCAATCTGTCATATTGTACACGATCCATATGTCTCATGGACATTATCTGCCCTATTGTACACGATCTATATGTTGCATGGACATTATCTGTCATATTGTACACGATCCATATGTCTCATGGACATTATCTCTCCTATTGTACACGATCCAATGTCTCATAAACGTTCCTTGCCCCGATAAACTCACCTGGCAGAAAAACGATATTCCCAAATTTCGGTGAACTTCCTAATCAATAAGTTTACCAACAAGACTGTCACGTCCCAGCTTTTTGTCGTATTGAACGACAGAGTGGGAGGGGTAACCCAACAACAGATACATCTCACCCTATTAATGAAGTGGTTAACGCAGCAGCCTTCAAATCGATTGGGTTTGGTTCGATCAGCGGTAGTTGCCGAGTCGAGTTTCTTCCTACCACTGGCGTTCTTGACTACACCGGTCCATTGACTAAAATTGTACATTCCGAGTTGAATTTTGTCCATACGCAGGAAATATATGATCTCTTCCACTACACATCTGTACATTCCGAGTTGAATGATGTCCTTACACGGGGACTATAGGATCTCTTCGCTACATGTACATTCCGATTTGAACGTTGTACTTGCACAGGAACTATAGAATCTCTTCACTACATCTGTACATTCCGAGTTGAATTTCTTCCTTCCATCGAATGGTCAAAGGTATTCCCACCCAATTTAGTTTCTATATGGTAAAAGGTATTCTTACCCAGCTTAGTTTTTAGATGGTCAAAGGTATTCTCACCCAACTTAGTTTCTATATGGTCAAGGGTATTCTCACCCAAATTAGTTTCTATATGGTCAAAGGTATTCCCAGCCCGCTTAGTTTCTATATGGTAAAAGGTATTCGCACCCAACTTAGTTTGTATATGGTCAAAGGTATTCCCACCCAACTTAGTTTCTATATGGTCAATGGTATTTGCACCCAACCTAGATTCTGTATGGTCAAAGACATTCCCACCCAGCTTAATTTCTATATGGTCAAAGGTATTCCCACCCAATTTAGTTTCTATATGGTCAAAGGTATTCCCACCCAATTTAGTTTATATATGGTCAAAGACATTCTCAGCCAGCATAGTTTTATATAGTCAAAGGTATCCCCATCTAACTTAGTTTATATATCGTCAAAGGTAATCCCACCCAATTGAGTATCTACACCAACAATGGTATTCTCACCCAACTTAGTTTCTATATGGTCAAGAGTATTCTCACCCAACTTAGTTTCTATATGGTCAAAGGCATTCCCACCCAATTTAGTTTCTATATGGTCAAAGATGTTCCCACCCAATTTAGTTTCTATATGGTCAAGGGTATTCTCACCCAGCTTAATTTCTATATGGTCAAAGGTATTCCCACCCAATTTAGTTTCTATATGGTCAAAGATATTCCCACTCAGCTTACTTTCTATATGGTCAAAGGTATTCCCACCCAATTTAGTTTATATATGGTCAAAGACATTCTCAGCCAGCATAGTTTTATATGGTCAAAGGTATCCCCATCTAACTTAGTTTATATATAGTCAAAGGTAACCCCACCCAATTGAGTGTCTACACCAACAATGGTATTCTCACCCAACTTAGTTTCTATATGGTCAAGGGTATTCTCACCCAACTTAGTTTCTTTATGGTCAAAAGTATTCCGACCCAACTTAGTTTCTATATGGTCAAAGGCATTCCCATCCAATTTAGTTTCTATATGGTCAAAGGCATTCTTAGCCAGCATAGTTTTTATGTGGGCAAAGGTTTTCCCATCTAACTTAGTTTATATATCGTCAAAGATATCCCCACCCAATTGAGTATCTACACCGACAATGGTATTCCCACCCAACCTAATTTCTATATGGTCAAAGGTATTCCCACCCAACTTAGTTTCTATATGGTCAAAAGTATTCCCCCCCAACTTAATTTCTATATCGTCAAAGATATTCTCACCCAGTTGAGTGTCTGCATCGACAAAGGTATTCCCACCCAACATAGTTGCTCTAGGTCAAAGGCATTCTGAGGCAGCTTAGTTTTTATATGGTCAAAGGTATTCCCACCAAACTTGATTTCTATATCGTCAAAGATATTCTCACCCAGTTTTGTGTCTACATCGGCAAGGGTATTCCCAGCCAGCATACTCTCAGAAACCACATCACCTTTCCCCCAAGTTCTTTCTCATCTCTTCATTCCCTTTTCAGGATTCACTGCCATACAGCAGACATGTTCGATTTAACACTTTATCTAACATTGCTTTAAAACGCTTTATTACATAAGGGTATATTTCATCTTCTGATATGCATCTGGTGTTACATTCTAAAATTGATACGATTCATGAAATTCTATTCTATTCTATTCGATTCGATTCGATTCGATTCTATTCTATTCTATTTTCGTGAACCGATTGTCGTAGCCCGGAATCGAACCCACAACCTTTGGAGCTCAGCTCGAGGCAGTCGCCGTAACCACTCCAAGGCGGAGACTATTCGGATCTCAGATAAAACACAACAGCTGGACCGCATTGTTTCTATCTTAGCGAAATCCAGGTCAAAATAAATGGAATGCAAGGATTCTGTGCTATCTCACCCAATAAAGGAGAAATAGCGTCACCCAAGAGGGACACGCAACTCTAGAAAAACCATGGTCAAATCTCGCACGTGATGAAGGCCGCCTGGAAACAACACACATTTTAATTCTCCTCCACACTCACTAAATGCTGTTTGTCCCATTTCTATATTGGTTCTATTTCCAGAGTCAACAGATCTTGCAGATTTACTGCAGGAATCTGTTAAAGATGTGTCCAAATTCAGGCTGAGTGCTTTTGTAAATCAAGGGACGGAACAGTTAAACTCAACATTGACAAACTTTCCTCACTTTGCAAACTTCGTATGTAGTGAAGGTTAAGGCAAAAGATTATGAAAACAATTAGCATAATTTAAAATATGCAGTAATTATAGCCATAGTGAACAGAAACAGTCATAAAAACTATTATTACTACCTATAGAGTATAGTACATTGAGGTGTTGGGCGGGGCGGGGGGGGGGGGGGGTTCTTGAGCTTGAATAATTAAGGCCGCCTCCTAGTGCAGTCGCCGCGAACTGTGCAGGTTAGGGCTTTCTTTTTTCGACAGAAAAAAAAATCCGTCACCTGACCGAGGATTTGAACACGGGCGGGAAGCCGGCATTCTAGCCACTCGGCCAGGCACTCATCATGCAATATTAACCAAATGATTCTAAACGTGATAGGATATTAATTATTAGCAATAGTGATAGAATTCTGGTCTTCACTATGGAAGATAGGCGGTTGAGCTGTTAAGGCCTCTGAAGTGGCTACGGTTTCCTTACGCATTTCCCTCATGTTGGACTGGTAATCCATCTCCCTGATACTGAGTTGAATGCTGAGAGCTGTGAATTTCGTGTGGAGTGCCATTACATCTGTCCGCGGTTCTTTATAGTATGGATGGATGGATGGATGGATGGGTGGGTGGGTGGGTGTGTGTGTGTGGGTGGGTGTGTGTGTGTGGGTGTGGGTGTGTATGTGTATGTATGTATGTATGTATGTATGTATGTATGTATGTATGTATGTATGTATGTATGTATGTATGTATGTATGTATGTATGTATGTATGTATGTATGTATGTATGTATGTATGTATGTATGTATGTATGTATGTATGTATGTATGTATGTATGTATGTATGTATGTATGTATGTATGTATGTATGTATGTATGTATGTATGTACGTATGTAGGTATGTATGTATGTATGTATGTATGTATGTGTGTGTGTGTGTGTGTGTGTGTGTGTGGGTGGGTGGGTGGGTGGGTGTCTGCCTGTCTGCGTGCCTGCCTGTCTGTGTCTGTGATTGTCTGGGTGGGTGGGTGGATGGATGGATGTTATATCAAGAGTTTTGCACAGTCAGGATGTCTTTAAGTCATCAGAAAGACCCAGTAGCAATCCCAGAATAGAATGAGACGTGAGGAGGCACCCTGAGTAAACAGCCTGTTTTTGAGTAGTAAAGGAAGGAATTACCTTATTCATACAGTCTGGTTCTATAAAGCAGTGTTGACTGCTGCACTTAGTCATGTGCAGGCAGATTCAACACCAGCGACTAGATATGAACACCATCGGGAAGACACTATGAGAGAAGTAAGAGGAGTCAATATTTATAAACATGCATTAGAAGGAATAATCCGACTGTATTGCGACTCCCAGTTTGTGTGCTGGAATTATTATTCTTCTGTTCCATGCTTGTGAAGACCAGTCTGAACATAGTCCCAGATGATACCAATGAGTGACTCTCGGCATTGTTTTTTCCTACACTGGAATGGATATATCAAAGGATGGCTCTTTGCTGGTCCCAGGTCGGCCTGTTTGCATTATCACCAAGTGTGGGATGGCCTGTCGACCTGAGACTGGGTGTGTGTAAAAGCCTTGTGGAAAAGAGCTGAGATTCTGAATTAAAAAAAAAAAAATAGAACAGAGATGCTGGACACTCGTCATCTTTTTCATTGTATTCGATGATGTAGGGAAATACCTTCTACCTAGTCTGATGAGGAACTCCTGAAAGTTTGAGTGACCTAGGTCTCAGCTTCACTAGGACACAGAGCCCATTAGCACAAGTGTGCTCTTGATTCGGTTCCTGGATAAGAGGGATTATGATGTGTTCTAAAGCCAAATTGGCAAAGGATATTAGATGGGTAGAACACAACTGAGTGCATTCTTTCGGTCCCTGGATAATGGGGTTATAATCTGCCTTGCCTTGGAGAGGAATACCTATCAACAGAACAGAAGAGTAAAAGAGAGAGTAGGACTGATTAATTAGCCTAGTGATTGAGTTCTGAATTTGTGGTGTTTTATTTGGTTTTTTGACAGATGTCAATGGTTTATGAATCTGTGAATTTGTCAAATTTTGGGAACCAAATAGGGCTTGTTGTTTTGGTATTATTGGCATTTTTGGTTGGGATACATTGAGTTATCAAATTGGGTTATATTACATATCATCACATGGACTTTCCAAACTCAGTACTGTTAATACAACTATATAGTTACTACAGATTTTGATTTAATTCCTGGTGAACAAGTTTGTCCCAATGTTGATGTTTACATCAATTGCTTGTTGATGTTTGTTCAACAGTGGTTGTTTTATATGTTGTAAACAATCAATGTTACTCTGACACTATATCAAATTCAAAAGGTGATCGAGTGGGAGGGGATAAATACACATAGATACCATTCCCTGATCACCTTACTTTATAGAAGTGCGTGAGAATGTAAATGCATCCCATCTGGGATCCCCTAGACAAACTAAGCAAATATTCTCATATATTGCATCTATATCCCACACTAACAAATTAATATTGATAAATGAGAAAGATCAATAAGAATTGTTTTTTTTTTTTTGTTTTTTTTTAAAGAAACGAACCAGTATAACAACGTGGAGAAATCAGAGGTGTCACACTTCGTTCTTGGTGATAATATCAAGACGTTCTTACGATGATATGTTCATGATATTGTCGTGTGATGGTCGTTGTGTAGGTAACGATACTCATGGTGTGTCAATGGAGATATCTAACTGTCTTGCACTATAACTCACCCCCGCAGTGCATATTCACCAGGCATTAAACAAGATTCCGTTGGCGCACATAATCCTTTATTACAGAAATAAGACGGACAAACGGAACATGTTTATACATCCAGAAATAATGTAATCCATAGAATATAAATATCCTCCTCACAATTTAACCAGCACACATCAATGCCTTCTCATGGCCTGCTTCTTATCAAATCCACAAGACAGGTAATCCAGCTACTATCCACGGCTGGATCTCCCACAATACAACCCACACCTTGGGTTGGAGCCACTGCTCAACTATCCAACCCACTCTGGGTTTAGACCTGTCTTCACAACTGGGAGAACAACACAACACGGAGATCTCTAACTCCGCTTCTCCTTAGACTACCGACCAGTTCGGCATCTACACATTAACTGTCCTTCCCCCATCCCCCTGGGAGATTTTCTCTACCCTCACTATTTTATTTCTCGGGACTGGCTGTTTTCTCATAGCCAGGTCAGTCACTTTACTGTCTCCCACTCTCATCTCCATTCTTTCTCATGCCCGGTCACTCAACTCAATGTCAATTACCCAGGCTTATGTCATCACCCCCCTCTTAAAAGAAAACTTCGTTTTCAAATATTGGGAGACTAAAACTTACTAAACATGTGACCCAGACATATTGCCTGGGTAGCCCTAAGTATGGCTCCACCTCACTTCAGCTACTACCCTAAATAATACATCAAATGCTTATAGTACATTCCCATATTCCCCACACATAAATACAAACAACTTTCTATCTTGTGTACCAATGCATGAACTAATACATCACATAATAATAATACATAATAGGAAAGCATTATACTTATGTACCCACAGGTCTCTTACTACTTCACGACCACACAATACTATTTGTGTACCGACCCTATATCCGGTGGTTCTGTTCTTGCATCAACCCACCTCTGATTCCTGTCGATGCTGTGTCTACCTTTCATGTACCCATGACTCATGGTACCTCCACAATTACAACATCTGTTTGATATCCCTAGCCCTGGGTCAGTAATGTCGCGAACACTCTTTTGACCTGACTCAACTTTTCTATCTGCATATTGCACCGTTACACTTGAGTCTCTGTTTAGTCTGAACTCTTTATTTAATCTTGGCCCATATATCTGGCACCTTTCTTTCTGCTGCATACGCCTTATGCCTATGTGCCCTGCACATGCACTATCCTGAGCTGTTCTAGTATATCGGTCTCTATGTGCTAAAGATACTGCTCCATGCCCACGTGCAGTTCTGCTATCTGAAAACCTGCGAGTGAGAACATTGTTCTTCCTCTCGAAGCACCATCTACCTTTCTTTGACTGCCTATGTTCTACTCTCCTACACCCTTGGGAACATTTGTTCAGAGTAGTATCTTGTCTCTGGGAGCCACTAGCACTATATTTGGGATCCATTCTCATCTCCTCAGCTATACTATCCTTGTCCTGAGTTCCTGTGTCTACTTCAAGTGCCTCTTCTACCTCAGCTATACTCTCTAATTTAGGTTCTCTTGTGGTAACTACCTCATTACTGCTTACGCTATATTTTTGGTCCCAATAAACTACTTCCTCTTCTGTACAATCTTTAACTCCTATAACATTTCCTATGATCAAATCAGCCACCGGTGAGTCCAAAACACACGCTGTCACTCTTCCATTGATATATGGTGTTTTTACTGTTATTATGGCTAATGGGTAGAACTCTACTGTCCCATTAAATGTTATGGATCTAATCTTTTTCCCTGTATAATCCGAGGGATGCACTAAACTCTTTCTCACCCCGATGGACGTACATCCGGAATCCCTAATTGTTAACGCTGACCTATCATTAACAAACCCATGATGCATCTTCAGACTCCCTCCTTCATGTACTGCTGATCCTGCTTTCACTGTATGACCACATATTAGGACTGGCTGACTGTCTTTTTCAAAAAGAGGTTTGCACCCACTACAATCTTCATTGTTCAGCGTCTCAATTACTTGCGCTGCATTTGAGTGCTCTGTTTCTCTCATCCTACATTGATGGCTGAAATGCCCCTTCCTTCCACATTTGAAACAAGTGATCTCCTTCCTTGCGTTACTTGTTGGCTCACTGGCTGGCTGCACGTCACACTCCGCTGCCTTGTGTCTCCAGCTCCCACAATTCCAACATCCGGCATAATTTGGACGTCTCTGGAAATTCCCTCTTCTATATGGATACCGTCCTACTCTACCAACATTGTTTCCTCGGAAACAATTATCTTGAAGTTCTTGCTGCTCACCTTTCTGTGCTGAATCCACACTTTTCGCCCTTGGTCTGATGACTGGATTCTGGTCCTGTTTAGTGTACGCTGCACAGACTATTTCCTCACTCATTAGTTTCCCAATAGAACTGTTAGGATGTGCAGTCATATAGTTTTGCCCTAACTGAGAAATTGTGTCTATATCCTTTGGCTTCCGTTCCTCAAAGAACGCCACTAAATTAGAATTGCATGCAGATACTACCTTGTCTCTTAACATTAGATCTACTAATTTATTAAAATCTTTCCCTACTTCTGCGAGCTCCATCCATTTGTTAAATGTGTTCTTTACTGTGTTAACAAAGTCTGTGAAATCTTGATTTGTCTCTGGCACTAACTGTCTAAACTTTGTTCTATATCCATGTTCAGTTAGTTGGAACTTTGTCAGCAAACGTTGTCGTAAGATAGTGTAGTTGTTTCTTTCTTCTACAGGTAAATTGAACATGGTGTCTAGTGCCTTACCCGTAAGAAACTCGCCAAGTCGCATCGCATACTCCTTCTCTGGAATACCTAACGCTTTGGCTGATGCCTCGAACCTGGACAAATAATTTTCAAGTTGGTCCCGGTCTGTAAAATATGGCAGTTTTAGTCTCTGTGACGACTGCGAAGGTCTTCTGCTTTCCTCACTTTAACCTTTCGATGATAGTTCTAATTTTCTGAGTGCAATTTCAGCTTCCATCTTAATCTTCTCTTTCTCGATTTCCACCGTTTATGTGTTTTAACTTTTCAAGTTCCATTTGTGTCTCTCTCTCTTCCTGTAGACGCTTGTTTTCTATTTCAGCTAGTTTTACTTGTGTCTCTTTCTCTTCCTGTAGACGCTTTGCCTCGCGTTCATTCTGCCTCTCCTCTCTTTCCGTCTGTTTTTGTTCTTTTTCTTCTGCATACTCCTGTAGCTCTTTACCCTTCAGGTCTATTCTTTCACCTGCTTCAATATATTCCATTAAAGTAGGCATCTTGTACTTGTGGACACGTTGCTATCTGTCAGCCAACTATAAATGTGAAGACTCTGCTGTTAGTCTTTGTGTCACTTCCCTAAGTACACCAGCCCTCCCTGTGTACGTAAATTCGTCGTGCTAAAATATCACTCTGTACTCACCCAGTCACTCTATAAGCACTAGGTAGTGAGGGAAAATATCCTCCCTCGCATATATCTATACCAAATAGTTGTATAACATTTCTGGAAATATTGTTAAACATACATATAAATACATATACAAACAAATGGATGATAAAACTAAGTGTTTTCTATAAAAACGTTAGACTCACAAGCGAAGTACACGGAGAAGGTGATCACACAGAAATAAACCACAGTAACAACCACAAGCTTGTGTAGGGACATCCACAGTGCGCGTAATATATAAACTGACACAGACCACTAGACAGCAGAAATTACGAAAGAACACAATAATAACATATATCCAACCACAACAAATATCATATGTAAATATAACGAAAAGAAGAAAGAGAAGAAAAAAAATTATAGCATCAATTTATACACAGATCTGACGTTAAACACAAACTGGCACGTTATATAATTCAGGACCGTCCCTGCAGAACCAAATAAACCGACCTTTCGATTTTCTTCCCAAAAATTATATATGGTGCACCTCAGACATGAACTTTTCGCCCTGTCTCCCGGCCTTCGAGAAACAACACAAAAATCCCCTACACTTGACACACACTGGATCACATACAAATAATTGCGTAACATCCGACAACAATAAATATGACGATGGGAGCAAAAAAAATAATGTGCAAATGGTTGGCCGACAAATATGTGCCTATAATCCGTCGCCAAAAGTTCTTATTTTGTTCGTTTTAATAGTTATTCGCAATCCGCTGGAAATGTCTACGACACTAGATTTAAAAATGACTGATTGATTTGTTGAGTGGTTCCTGAATTCGCGTTGTGATCACAAGTTCCAACTGTCGGAAACGTTGACGGTAATAATAATTATCCAAAGTGTTCTTTCGATATGTTGTTACTTTGGTTGCGGAGATGGTGCTTTGCTGTATCATAAATGTTATGGATTTCCGTTACCCGACAAGATTCACCAAAAAGAAAAGGAGAATGGCAGCCAATGTTCAGCGCTTTAAATCTTGATATATAAATCCTTATTGGCAAAGAAATACAACCATGGTTGCGATGATACGATTAAAACTGTTTGCTCATAACAGAATAATGATGACAATTGTAGAACAGTTCAACAAAGGCGAAACATAAAATCTGGCTTTCTTTCAAAACAACCTTGTTTTGTTCATTCATAATGAGTCATCTTGACCACACTAGGCCGTGGAAATTTTCCTGAGTACCTTTCCTCCTTCCACCCCCAACTCACAATGTCACCTCAATTTCTCTTTATCACTCTCAGTGAAAAATTCCTCCGTAAAAACAGTTTGCACACAAACTTGACAGCCCCACTCCGGCTGCTCTTTTTCACTTCGTGGAAAGTCACACTTTCCACTGCTGCCCTAGCACGGCTGTGGTAGGGGTTAACGTAACTCTCCCCCGTACCTGGACGCTGGTGTCTCACCCCTTCCTATTAACTGCGTCGAAAAATCTTGACCAGTCAACTTGCGACAACACAGTGCGTTCCCTCGCACACACACACAAATTCTCACCACGCACAGGATGTTGTGACGAAATTGCTCGCTGTCTTCAATCTTTGGTTCAATCGTGTTCTGTCAAACCCACACACACTAGGACTGACCGCACTTGTTGCAAACACCGTTTTGTCCCCGCGACATTTACCTGTGCTGTCCGCTAGCACTTCTGTCTCTTGACCTATAAACACCTGCGCCTGGCCTCTCAACCCGGCATTCCATGCTGTTTGTGACTAGACACCCCTGTCACTGCAATCGACTCTGCCGGTTGATCTGTGCTGCGTTAAATCTCTGACACCCCCTCTCGTTTCAGCGATATGGTTGGTATCCAATTCACCTGTAGTGAACTTGATGTGAACTGACTGTTCGCTTGTGATTTCTGCCGCGTATTTTTTTTTCACGCGCGCTGACAGTTTTTCTTCGATGTGGCGTCTTACACCCACAAAAGAGTTGCTGTTAATCTCTTGACGCAGTACTGTCTAAATTGATGGAACGAAGTCACAGATACTAACTCCACTCTCAGCGAAGAGCCACCAGATGATCAATATATCCCCGTCGTCCTTGACCGGAGGAGACCCCAGAATGTCACACGTCGTTCTTGATGATAATATCAAGAAGTTCTTACGATGATATGT
This sequence comes from Cepaea hortensis, assembly GCA_963921405.1. NCBI lineage: Eukaryota > Metazoa > Mollusca > Gastropoda > Stylommatophora > Helicidae > Cepaea > Cepaea hortensis. The sequence continues at coordinate 277,777,436 of OY992876.1, forward strand.
TCATGATATTGTCGTGTGATGGTCGTTGTCTAGGTAACGATACTCATGGTGTGTCAATTGAGATATCTAACTGTCTTGCACTATAACTCACCCCCGCAGTGCACATTCACCAGGCATTAAACAAGATTCCGTTGGCGCACATAATCCCTTATTACAGAAATAAGACGGACAAACGGAACATGTTTATACATCCAGAAACAATGTAATCCATAGAATATAAATATCCTCCTCACAATTTAACCAGCTCACATCAATGCCTTCTCACGGCCTGCTTCTTATCAAATCCACAAGACAGGTAATCCAGCTACTATCCACGGCTGGATCTCCAACAATACAACCCACACCTTGGGTTGGAGCCACTGCTCAACTATCCAACCCACTCTGGGTTTAGGCCTGTCTTCACAACTGGGAGAACAACACAACACGGAGATCTCTAACTCCGCTTCTCCTTAGACTACCGACCAGTTCGGCATCTACACATTAACTGTCCTTCCCCCATCCCCCTGGGAGATTTTCTCTACCCTCACTATTTTATTTCTCAGGACTGGTTGTTTTCTCATAGCCAGGTCAGTCACTTTACTGTCTCCCACTCTCATCTCCATTCTTTCTCATGCCCGGTCACTCAACTCAATTTCAATGACCCAGGCTTATGTCAAGAGGAAAGGCACTGGAACTTCATTAACCCCTCCCCACGACGCCTAACGGCTTAAGTGGAAGACAACAACAACAATAACATAATAAAAATGAGCTTAATAAAGTCACCACAGTGACATGAATAGCCAGTAGCAACGGAGTAAGCATCGTACATATCGTCGGCGAACGGAGAAATGGATGACAGCGGCAAAGAGGAACCCTGCCAGGCTTGTACCAGGTGGAAATGTCCAAGCTGCAAAGAACCATGTAATGATTACACAACAATATGAACCACATGGATGCTCCGTGGCGAAGTGGTAAAGTCATCTGCTTCGCGTTCCGAAGGTTGCGGGTCGACTCCGGGCTACGTCTTTCGGTTCACGATTGCATTTTTCTCGGAGACTCCTGGGGGGTCGTTGCTGTAGCTACGGAGTTCGTGCTTTATGCGAAGCTTTCGGCAGGACCCCTGTAGGAAGAGATCGAGCCGTCCATCCTCTCGATTTTTAAGACTTTTATTTTATGAACCACCACAGTTTAACTAAGGCTGAAGAAGCTGGTCGAACAAGGCGAAAGAAGAATAGGCTGGCCGAGGGACTTATCTCCCATTGCAGAAATTCTAATATGCAGTTCAAATTGGGCCGGCTTCGTGGCCTAGAGGTTAGCGACTTTTCTCCGTAATCTCGTATACTCTCGTGGGTAACGTGATGACGGTGAGAATCAGCAGTGGTTCGAATCGGATCGATAACTTACGGGGTATGTGAGCTGGCCGCTCAGAAAGCAATGGCAAACTACTGAGCGTAATCTTGCCAAGAAATCAACATACAGCTGAAAGATTCTGGTGTTGGCAGCGATGTCCTGTAAAGGATATGCAAAAAAAAAAGAAGTTCAAATTGAATGCAAATTTTTATTAGTACTCTTCTTTATGGCAGTGAAGCCTGGTCACCTTACTCACATCAAGAGAAACGTTTAAACAGCTTTCATATGCGGTGACTGCGAAGAATTCTTGGTATTAAGTGGCAAGATAAGATCACAAATGCTGAAGTATTGGAAAGATCGGGTTGTGTGACGGTTTATTCCATGCTCAGTCTTCGTAGACTTAGATGGATAGAACACAGGAGGATGGGTGATGGTAGAATACCAAAGGACATCCGTTTTGGTGAATTTTTTTTTAAAGTTGCATATCCATTACGCCGGCTTCCTGGCCTAGAGGTTAGCGACTTTTCTCCGTAATCTCGTATACTCTCGTAAGTAACGTGACGACGGTGAGAATCAGCAGTGGTTCGAATCACGTCGGTAACTTACGGGGTATGTGAGCCGGCCGCTCAGAACGCAATGGCAAACTACTGAGCGTAATCTTGCCAAGAAATCAACAATCATCTGAAAGATGCTGATGTTGACAGCGATGTCCTGTAAAGGATATGCAAACGATATCCCTTACACAACGTTGATATACGGGATTACGGAGAAAGTCGTTAACTCCTTCGCTAAGGAAAAGATCTCGGGGTCAGCCTCTACATGGTACAAAGAGTGTGTAAGAGGGACATGAATGATACAATCATTGATATTGCGTGTTGATAACAAGTCGCCCTTGATCGCGTTGCAGGAACGGAAAAGATCAGGAGCGAAATAAAGACAAAGGAAACAATTAGTTTCAAACAGATCAGACACTGTGCGTGTAACATGTCTGATGGGGCTTGATGGGGGAAATGACCATGTGTTCGCATGCATTCAATGTGGACGAACATTTACCAAGCGAATTGATCTGATCCGTCAAAATCGCTAACGCCATGGGTTTTAGTTATCATGTCCTTTTTGAAGTACAGAGTAACAAACTATCGTCCGTCAAGACGGCCAGGTGCCTAAAGTAGTTCAGATTGTACGCAAACTGACCTTTCAACAAAAACAATTCTCATATTTAGCTGCATTTTAAGATTACTGTATTAACAATAACAAATAATTGCATGGTTCGTATCTTCGTATTTCGTGAAGTCAGAAATAACTTTACTCCCCGTGACCACCCGTGACCAGAGTGTATAAATCCCTGAAAACCCCTAAGGCCCGTGCGACACAAGAAACAGATCAGGTCACTGTGACAATAGCGTAGGATTATCAGTCCACGGAAACCCATGAGACTTCTCATTTTTACGTCTCATCACCGAGGGGTCTCTATGGCGTAGAGTTCAAGCCGCCTGTCTCGTCCGTCCCAAGGTCGTGGGTTCGTTTGTGGACTCCATCATTCGGTTCACAGAGGCCAGTTTCTCGGAGAGCTCTGGATGTCATCGATGCAGATCAGCAGGAATTTGTGATCTGTGTAACGCTTTAGGCAATCCGGGTGGTAAGGAGAGACCGAGCCTTATGGGCTTTAACCGGAGCAATGAAGTTAACACTCTTCTCTTTAACACCCTCCCACCCCATCTCTCAAACGACACCCCTGTGATCAGTTCCTGAAGTCCCTTGGGTCAGTGAGGTCAGTGACGTCATATGAGAAAGGAATTAAAAAGCATTGATTTTCATAAACACTTGTAGAAGACAGCGGACAGAGGTAAAGATTGGAGGAGCTGGTCATGCAATAATTGCAAGCTGTCATGTGTGCATTGTGCCTAGCAGTACACTGTACACAAATACAGCTGTTATAGTGTGTGTGTGTGTGTGTGTGTGTGTGTGTGGTGTGTGTGTGTGTGTGTGTGTGTGTGTGTGTGTGTGTGTGTGTGTGTGTGTGTGTGTGTGCTTGCTGTCTATCCATGGGTGCTTATATGCGTGTGTGCCTATGTGTGACAGCGTGCATGAGTGTGTGACGATGCATGTTTCTGGGCTTTATGTGTGTATAAATGTGTAAGTGTGCGCGTGCCTTACGTGTGTATCTACTTTCCTACGTTATATTGTATATATATATTAGGGGCGTTCATTTGAAATCCGTTCGTGCCGCACCGCGCATAATTGCGTACGTTGAACATGATCATGTCATAGTCATGTGATAAGTACTGAACAATGAATCAAAGAACAAGTGCTTATCGTCCCATGATGGATAGGTTCTGTTTCTGACCGTTGAGAAAATGGCCAGGTTGATCCAAAATCCGTCTAAAGAAGCTCAAAGAGTAGTGATTCAGTTTCTTTCATTTGTAGGATGTAGACCAGTGGACATTCATCTAAGAATGCAGGCAGCGTACGGTAACAAATGTGTGTCGAAGACAACAGTGACAGACTGGGCACGAATGTTTCGGAAAGAACGTCAGTTCATGAGAGATCTTCGACAGCCGGGTCAAGCAAATATTGCTGTAACAGAAAAAAACCATCGCCAGAATTGATGCAGCAGTACAGACGAACCGTTGTCGAAGCATACGTTCGCAAGCGAAAGAAAGCGATGTGTCAATTGGGACAATTCAAAAGGTCGTTCGTAAGAGACTGCAATATCGGAAGGTGTGTTCACAGTGGGTACCATGGATGTTGACCGACCACCAAAAAGAGGAACGCATGGGATGTTGTTTGAACCACTTGCTGCGTTACAGAGTGGGGGGGGGGGGGGTGATGCAATTCAATTTGCATAGTGGCAGGCGATGAATCATGGTATCACCACTTTGCGCCGAGCAGCAGAAAAGAGAGCATGCAATTGAAGCATGCTGGATCACCAAAATCCAAAACATTCAAGTTAAGGTTTCCGCTGGTAAGATTATGCTGAGCGCATGTTTTGACTATGAAGGGCTAATGTTGGCCAACTTTAAAGAACCTGATGTCAACGTCAACTCCACCCACTACTTTCAAACACTAGACAAGCTGCAAAAAGCCATCAAGAATAAGCGACCCGGCATGCTTTCTCGCTGTGTGATTTTGTTGTACGATAATGCTCGTCCGCATGTCGCAAAGATTGTGCAGGAAGCATTAGCAAGGAAGAAGTGGGAAATTCTGCAACATCCAACCTATAGTCCTGATTTGTCACCATGTGATTTTCATTTGTCCGGACCTCTAAAAATAGCTCTCAAGGGGCAACGATTTCACACAGATTCAGACATAATGAACGCGGTAAACACTTTTATCAACGAGCAACTACAATCTTTTTCTTTTTCTTTTTTTTTGCGGACGGTATTCTCCGACTACATAAGCAATTGGATGCTTGCCTGAACGCCTACGGCGACTTCTTCTGACCAACCCACGGTGCATAATTCATTCAAAATGAATGCTTTGTTTAATTCTACCACACCTGTTAATGTTTCTTTCATGCTTTTGTAATAAAGCCATTGGAACGGGTTTCAAATGTGTCGTGAAATCACTGTGGATTAACCATCAGATGATACAGATAATACAGACAGTCTGATTCACAGCTGCAGTTGTTTACTACGAGTGGTCGGGAGATGAAACAGCACCGACGTCCTTGAGAATTCCTGGGTAGACAGAAAATATGTTAAGGTTATTTTGCCGACCAGCGGGATCAAAGAGAGACGGGGGCTGCTGTTGAGAGAAAAAGGGGAAACTACTCTGGTGACATTTATTAAACAACAAGCTGACCCTGCCCGGCTTCGCCCAGACCCTGGTGGGGAGCATCTCATTTAATTCATATAAGTAGTCATATAAGTTCCCGTTCCCGACTGTCTGTCTGTCTGTCTGTCTGTCTGTCTGTCTGACCCGGCCCGGCATTGCCCAGCTCCTGGTGTGGAGCATCTCATTTAATTCATATAAGTAGTCATATAAGTTCCCGTTCCCGACTGTCTATCTGTCTGTCTATCTGTCTGTCTATTTGTCTGCCTGACCCTGCCCGGCTTCGCCCAGTCCTTGGTGGGGAGCATCTCATTTAATTCATATAAGTAGTCATATAAGATCTCGTTCCCGTTACCGACTATCTGTCTGTCTGTCTGTCTGTCTGTCTGTCTGTCTGTCTGTCTGACCCGGCCCGGCATCGCCCAGCTCCTGGTGTGAAGCATCTCATTTAATTTATATAAGTAGTCATATAAGTTCCTGTTCCCGACTGTCTATCTGTCTGTCTGTCTGTCTGTCTGTCTGTCTGTCTGTCTGTCTGTCTGTCTGTCTGTCTGTCTATCTGTCTGCCTGACCCTGTCCGGCTTCGCCCAGTCCCTGGTGGGGAGCATCTCATTTAATTCATATAAGTAGTCATAAAAGTTCTCATTAAATTCATACAACAAAAAAAGTAACTTAAAAGAATGTCCTTCCACACACCATCCATTATTTTTAATGAAAACTCTTTCTAATCACGTCCATGACTACAGTAACTTCTTAAGCATAAAAAGATGAGTTACAATGTTATGCATTGTGCATTATTTTTATGAAAACTTTGAAAATGCCGTAAAGATTGTATCATTATTTATTATAACTCATATGCCGGTACATAGCTATGGACAAAGAGTTTATAAATCTTTGAAAACGATGCCACAATATGACTATAAATTATACTGAAAAGTTATGCCCCTTGAAATAACCTTTACAGAGTTAGGTCCCCTGAGATATATGAAATTATAATGAAAAATGAAAAATGAAAAAATATTGGTTAAGCAGCCGATTTCACACTAAAAAAAATATGACAGTGGGCTGCGCTGAAATGAAAGGAAGAAGTGTTGAAAATTTCATCTCAATCGGATGGGCCGTTCGCGAGCGCATAAAGGACATATGGACAGACGGAGATTGCCTTTTATATATAAGAAAGGGAGATAAGATTTCTGAAAATGGATAGTCTGCCCTTGGAACCATCTGATGTGTTGACATCAAAGACTTCACTAGAACATTCAAGGCTCTTTGACAAAAACAGGACTTGTTTACAGTTAGTGTAGACCAGAAAGTTAAATAGGATTGACGTGTTTCGTTGCCGCAGTTATGAAGTTCGGAGAGCTCTACAGTGTTAGATTAATTAAAGATTAAATAACATGTGTCTTTATGGCAAATTGTAGAGGCCATCCAGGAGTAATGCGATGTTTCATAAGGTACTCTATATAGTGTATTTAGGCATAATTAATATAAGCAGTAGCCTTGTCAAAACTAGCTAGAGTGAAGTAAGAATTAGCTCTGCTAGTGAGAATAAGTGTAGTGGGTTGGGAGATGGGGGAAATGTCCAATGGTGGGATCTTCCAGTGGGGTGCCTACTTGGGTTCTGCACTCTGTCTATTGGTCTTTCCTTGTCTTAACCTGGTTCAGATTGAGGGATGAGCAACTCTGATCCTTGACAGAGTTTAGTTCACTGATAAATCTCTGAGCAAGGCAGTAGACCTACATTCAGCTAGTAGGGATCAGTATCAGGCGGCCTTCACCAGATGTGGTCTCTTTCTCTAACAGGTTCCCCTACGTCTATGAGGAAGCTCTACACTGGGTTTGATGGAGGTCAACTCTTGTTAAGAAGAACATCAAATGAACATTCACTTTGTTTTATAAGTTGAATAAACACCCAGAAGAAAGTATAGTCAGCACTGTTTATGCTAGGCCTAGGATCCAAAGGGTCCATACGAAACTGGCTCAGTTGAGCTAAACATTATAAACGATTCATTTACAATAGGGATTCACCCAGGTTGGGTGATACTCATTTCTTCACCACATACCACTGAACACTAGTGAATAGAAAAGAACATGGAACATGGCGTTCTCGTGGAATAATTTAGTCCAGTGAAGAAGTACTTTAGAACCGTTTGTGTGTAACAATCTATAAAAATGGATTAGAACAAATGTGAGACCTGTGACATTGAAACCTAGTTTTCACGATACAGAGATCCGTACTTATCTGAGTTATAGGGAGCTTAGTCTTTATAGTGAGTGACAGATTCATGATTAATGTTATACAATAACTATTTTCGGAGGATCATACATCTAGTCGACCCAGTGGATCCCGGAGACAGTCAACGTCTTGAAGAAGAGACGCATCAATGGGTGAGGTGTTCTTATGCTAAGCTATCATGCTGTGGCGTACCCTTGCTATGATGATCATCTGACTTGGCTCCTGATCTGCTTCTCTGAATCTACAGACACACTAGAACGACGTACATTCTACACATTACACACACACACACACACTTCTCACACACATACTCTTTGCTTTAATAAATTATTTTGTATTTATTTGTTAAGGCTAGAGTTGTTGAGTATGTTGTGTTGGGGAAGAGTGAGAGGGGGCATGATCTAGGGGTGAGTGAGAGTAAGAAAGAGGTGTCTGCAGACTGAAGGAGTTTTGTGGACGGATTCTGGTGGGTTCTCTAGGACAATAATATTGGGTTAATAAAAATGTGGGTGTTGATACCCCTCACTCCAGGGACGACACTAAAGTAATAAAGGATTACTACGACATTTATTGGCCTCGTAAACGGGATCTTTGGACAGCGGGATCTCTCGTAAACGGGATCTTTGGAAAGCGGGATCTCTCACAAACGTGATCCTTGGACAGTGGGATCTCTCGTAAACGTGATCTTTTGACAGCGGGATCTCTTGTGGTCGGGATCTGTTGACAGCTGGATCTCCTGACAACGGGGTCCCTTGACACGGGATCTTTAGTTAGAGGACGGAGATATTGGTAGAGAGAGAATCCAGCTAGAGTGAATGTGGATAGGGGTTAAGACACATATCTTACCTGTTCACACTTCACACGTCTGCATAAGTCTGTGGTCCTGATTCTGCTCTTGTCACTGGGTGATTGTGTTGTGATGTGGTCTTAAATATATAGATTAACTGTAATTGTTCATTACCTATATATTTATCTTACAGATAATCTTCACTCTATCTGCCTAATTACCTCTCTGAAAAATGGCCACTCCTAAACTAACTACGACAGAACTAAGGGCAAAGGGGGAAGAAATGGGTTTGTCGGGTTCTGCACTAACAGATTACATACAGGAGGTGGAGAGAGAGTTTCGTGAAGCAGAAAGGGAAGATCGAAAGGCCGAGTTGGAATTGAGAAGGATGGAGTTAGAACAAGCTGCTAAGAAATTGGAAGCAGAACAAGCTGCTAAGAAATTGGAAGCAGTGCAAGCCATGAGAAGGCTGGAAATTGAAGCTGAGCAGGCAGCTAAGAAACTTGAAGTTGAGGAAGCTTCTAGGAAACGGGAAGCCGAGCAAGAAGCTCAGAAAGGGGAGCACGAGTACCGGATGCGGGAACTTGAGATTAAGAGGCAATCTAGTGGGGAAACTGAGGGAGCAGTGGGAGGTTCCTCTCTCCCTGGCTCAACACCAGCAGGTTGGCATAGTTACCATGCTATGAAGTTTCCGCTAGCAACCTACGAGGTGGACAAAGAGAAGATTGACCAGTACCTTCAACGCTTCGAGGCTATGTCGGTCGCGATGGGTCTGGAGCGTGACAAATGGAATCTTAAGCTATCCCATGGATTACGCGGGACCAGTTTCGAGGTTTATTCTCGCCTGCCACCAGGACATGAGAACAATTATGACGAGTTGAAGACGGCTCTGCTGAAACGATTCGAGGTTACGTCACACACCTACCGGAAAAAATTTCGAGCAGCGAAACGAGAACCGGGAGAGTTGTTTGCCGCCTACAGTTTGCGTCTGAAATCCTATCTCCATAAGTGGATGGATTTGGCTGGGTTCGCACATGAATATGAGAGTCTGGAAGAGCTCATGGTGGTCGACAAGCTGAAGAAGCAAATGTCGAAACCTCTCAGGATATTCCTGGGAGAACAAAGAGCGGAACGTATTGACCTCGTGACAAAATTAGCAGAACGGTTCGTCGAGGTACATGGGGAGGCAGGGGAAAACCTTTCCACCAACACCAAAAGTCAGGAGAAACAGGACAGGAAGAAAGCTAAAAACGCAGGAACCAAAAAGGCGGAACCTTATGTAAAAACTTCAGAGGATAGTTCAGAGAAGACGAAGGAGGGAAGCATGAGCACTTCGAGCTCTACACCAAAACGACCGTGGTCGGAGAAGTGGTGTTCAATTTGTAAGTTGCCCTCTCACAATGCGAAGGACTGCAAATCGAAGGCTAAGACCCCTCACTCCGCAGCATGTCAAGTGACTTCCAAGGAGGTTGTCACTGAAAATGCCAAGGTCAACAAGGAAGCTCGCCACCAGGAGAGCTCACTCAAGTCCGGCACTAGAAAATCTAGGACAGGGAAATGGTGCAAAAACTGCAAGTCAAATACGCACAATGCTATTGACTGCAGGGGAAAGTCAGGAGACTCTCATTTCACCGTGTGCCCAGTGGAACCTAAGGTGGAGCCCACTAAACAGGTCGAGGCCGAGGAAGAGACTCCAGACCAGGAAAAACCACCTGTAGTGGAATTGGTCGAGGTTAACGGTCGTCAAGTGGAGTGTTTGTACGACACAGAACTGGACGGGGAGGCCGTGATTTCTGCGGATCTGGTCCATCCAGAACAATTCACAGGTATGACCATGGAGATACAGCCTGCACAGAAGAGTGCTGTTGCCATGAAATTGCCCATTGCTAACGGGGAGATTCGGTCAAGATATGTCACCGGCACAACAAAGGCTGCTGTATTGACCGATCCCATTTTTCCCGTAATCCTCGGTTACCGGTATGTATTTCTGGGAATGCCCAGGGAGCCAATCTATATGGGAGCAATACAGACTCACTCTCAGACGAGAACGGATGAGGCAGAAGCAAATGTGACTAACCCACTGCCGGGGGAGCTACGAACTGCCCAGAGTGAGGATGCTACTCTACGTCCTTGCTACAAAAAGCTGCAGAAAAGTGCTGATCCACCCAAACGGGGACAGTACTATATGAAGAATAGGATACTCTACAGGAGAGCCGGGAGGGGAGACAACCTACACGGTCAGTTGGTGGTCCCGAAGGCCCACTGCTCCCAGATTCTTCATATGGGTCATACCATCTCATTTAGTGGGCATATGGATATTGCCACCACGATGCAGCGAATTTCCAGCCATTACTATTGGCCGGGATTGACAGGTGATGTGCGTCGGTATGTGAAGTCATGCCCTGAGTGCCAGAAGGTGGCACCAAAACACTGGACAGCACCGGTGGTCTTGGGTGAGATGCCCATCATGAACTCTCCTTTCGAGAGGGTAGCCATCGATATCGTGGGTCCACTTCCTAGGACTAGGAAGAGGAACATGTATATACTCACAATGGTGGATTGCTGTGCAATGTGGGGTGAAGCCATACCGTTGACCACGATTGACTCGAAACGAGTGGCGGACGCACTGATGGAGGTCTTTACCAGATTAGGCTTCCCGGATCAAATTCTGACGGACAATGGGTCCCAGTTTTGTGGAAAACTCATGGAGGAGATAATTAGAGTGTTCCACTCTAACCACATACATACCAGCACTTACCACCCTCAAGCCAATGCACAAGTAGATCGTTTCAACGGCAAGTTGATGACAATGCTCCGGAAACTGGCCCAGGAAAAACCTGATAGGTGGGATGAATATATCCCATCAGCACTTTTTGCCTATCGGGAAGTTCTTCATGGCTCAACAGGACTACCACCGGCTACGTTGCTGTTTGGTCGTCCATTCAAAGGATCGTTGGAAGCCATGTTGAGGAGTTGGACTGAAGAGGGGACGTCAGAAGAAGTGATCTCCTCCTATAAATACGTGGAGGAGCTGAAAGAAAAACTCCACAAGGAATGGACTCTGGCGAATCAAAACTTGAAAAAGGCCAGAAAAAGACATGCGGCTTACTACAACCGTAGGTCTAAAGACAGATCTCTAGAGGTGGGAGACAAAGTCTTGTTGCTACTCCCAACGGGAAACAACAAACTGGAGATAGGTTGGCAAGGACCATTTCCTGTGGAAAGGGTGATATCCAGAACCAACTATCAACTGAAATGGGAACCAACGAGGGCAAAGGAATATCCTCTGGTACACCAGGAAACCTACAAGGATGTGCAGGTGAACCCTGATCTGACCGCCCAGGAGAGGGAAAAGATTGCCCAGGTTCTCGAGTCTCATAAGGAGATACTGACTGATAAACCAGGACGAACGAGGTTGGTGGAGTTCGAGATGACTTTGACCACACGAACCTGTTCGCCAAAAGGTTTACCCAGTGCCATTCTCTAAAGAAAAGGCCCTGGGGGAGGAAATTCAAAAACTGTTGGAGGATGACGTGATTGCGCCATCCACATCCCCATACAATGCGGGGGTGGTTTTGTTACGCAAACCAAGTGGAGAACACCGGTTGTGTATAGACTACCGACTGCTGAACAGTCATACATAATTTTAGGTGGAACCTTTGCCGAATCCAACTCAGTTATTCGCGAGGCTCCATAAGGCAAGGTATTTCTCAAAGGTGGATCTGAGTCGTGGGTATTATCAGATTCCGGTCAAACCAGAGGTTCGATCCCTACTGGCCTTCAGTACCCCCAGTGGACACTACGAATTCAAGGTCATGCCCTTTGGACTCAGCAATGGACCTAGTGTGTTTACGCGCATGATGAGGACTTTACTAGATCCCTTACAGGATCAGTCCATTGTATCATTCATGGATGATATTCTGATTTCCAGTGACAGCTTGGATGACCTTTTGCAATCCTTGGCGAGAGTTTTTAATAGACTCAATGAAGCAGGGCTTACCGCTCGTCCAACCAAGTGCATGATTGATTACCAGACTCTTGAATTTCTGGGTCATACCATTACTCCAGGACAAATTGTCCCAGAGCAAAAGAACCTAGAAAAAATCAGAAATGCACCAAGGCCAAAATCGAAGAAGGATGTGAGATACTTTCTCTCGTTATGTGGGTTTTACCAAAAATGTATCCCACATTTTTACTGAAATGGGAGCTCCTTTGACGGTAACCTTGAAAAAAGGATTCCCGGACCAAATCGTTTGGACACCAGAATGCGAGACTGCCTATCGTCATTTGAAGGAGGCCTTGATCAGCAAACCTGTGTTACAGCTCCCTGACCTTTCCAAACCATGTGTGTTGAGAACGGATGCGAGTGGGATTGGGATTGGGGCAGCTTTGTTACAGGAAGGAAAAGACGATGCTTCAGTTTTGAAACCTGTAGCATACGCAAGCAAGAAACTTCTCCAGGCTGAGAGGAATTTATTCGACCGTCGAGAGAGAATGCTTGTCTCTCGTATGGGCCGTCCAAAAATTCCAGCCCTATTTGTATGGAGTTCAGTTTCGGGTCCAGTCGGATCATCAGCCCCTGATGTTCCTGGCTACTTCTCAGAAGCTCAACGCCCGTTTAATGCGGTGGTCGTTGTTACTTCAACCTTACAATTTTACAGTGGAGTATATTCCTGGGAAGGAAAATGTTGGAGCGGATTTTCTCTCAAGACATCCAGCTACTGAAGAAGAGGAATGAATCATCTGGATCGAACTCACAGTGGAAAAGAGTGAGATGGACTACTCTCTTAAGAGGGGGCCTATGTCGTGAAATCACTGTGGATTAACCATCAGATGATACAGATAATACAGACAGTCTGATTCACAGCTGCAGTTGTTTACTACGAGTGGTCGGGAGATGAAACAACACCGACGTCCTTGAGAATTCCTGGGTAGACAGAAAATATGTCAGGGTTATTTTGCCGACCAGCGGGATCAAAAAGAGACGGGGGCTGTTGTTGAGAGAAAAAGGGGAAACTACTCTGGTGACATTTATTAAACAAAAGGGAGATAAGATTTCTGAAAATGGATAGTCTGCCCTTGGAACCATCTGATGTGTTGACATCAAAGACTTCACTAGAACATTCAAGGCTCTTTGACAAAAACAGGACTTGTTTACAGTTAGTGTAGACCAGAAATTTGAATAGGATTGACGTGTTTCGTTACCGCAGTTATGAAGTTCGGAGAGCTCTACAGTGTTAGATTAATTAAAGATTAAATAACATGTGTCTTTATGGCAAATTGTAGAGGCCATCCAGGAGTAATGCGATGTTTCATAAGGTACTCTATATAGTGTATTTAGGCATAATTAATATAAGCAGTAGCCTTGTTAAAACTAGCTAGAGTGAAGTAAGAATTAGCTCTGCTAGTGAGAATAAGTGTAGTGGGTTGGGAGATGGGGGAAATGTCCAATGGTGGGATCTTCCAGTGGGGTGCCTACTGGGGTTCTGCACTCTGTCTATTGGTCTTTCCTTGTCTTAACCTGGTTCAGATTGAGGGATGAGCCACTCTGATCCTTGACAGAGATTAGTTCACTGATAAATCTCTGAGCAAGGCAGTAGGCCTACATTCAGCTAGTAGGGATCAGTATCAGGCGGCCTTCACCAGATGTGGTCTCTTTCTCTAACAGGTTCCCCTACGTCTATGAGGAAGCTCTACACTGGGTTTGATGGAGGTCAACTCTCATTAAGAAGAACATCAAATGAACATTCACTTTGTTTTATAAGTTGAATAAACACCCAGAAGAAAGTATAGTCAGCACTGTTTATGCTAGGCCTAGGATCCAGAGGGTCCATACGAAACTGGCTCAGTTGAGCTAAACATTATAAACGATTCATTTACAATAGGGATTCACCCAGGTTGGGTGATATTCATTTCTTCACCACATACCACTGAACACTAGTGAATAGAAAAGAACATGGAACATGGCGTTCTCGTGGAATAATTTAGTCCAGTGAAGAAGTACTTTAGAACCGTTTGTGTGTGACAATCTAGAACAATGGATTAGAACAAGTGTGAGACCTGTGACATTGAAACCTAGTTTTCACGATACAGAGATCCGTACTTATCTGAGTTATAGGGAGCTTAGTCTTTATAGTGAGTGACAGATCCATGTTTAATGTTAAACAATAACTATTTTCGGAGGATCATGCATCTAGTAGACCCAGTGGATCCCGGAGAAAGTCAACGTCTGGAAGAAGAGACGCATCAATGGGTGAGGTGTTCCTATGCTAAGCTATCATGCTGTGGCGTACCCTTGCTATGATGATCATCTGACTTGGCTCCTGATCTGCTTCTCTGAATCTACAGACACACTAGAACGACGTACAATCTACACATTACACACACACACTTCTCACACACATACTCTTTGCTTTAATAAATTATTTTTTGTATTTATTTGTTAAGGCTAGAGTTGTTGAGTATGTTGTGTTGGGGAAGAGTGAGAGGGGGCATGATCCAGGGGTGAGTGAGAGTAAGAAAGAGGTGTCTGCAGACTGAAGGAGTTTTGTGGACGGATTCTGGTGGGTTCTCTAGGACAATAATATTGGATTAATAAAAAATGTGGGTGTTGATTCCCCTCACTCCAGGGACGACACTAAAGTAATAAAGGATTACTACGACAAAATGAACGCCCCTAATATATATATATATATTGTGCGCGCGCTCCCACGGGAGTCCGGTGTATGCCTTTCTGGGCGCGTGTGTATTTGTGTGTTTGTGTTTATGCGGGAATTCCCATGGATGTGTACGTGTGTGTAAGTATGTGTTTATGTGCACAATTTGTGTGTGTACTTAAGCATGCGCTTTCATGCGAGCGAGCATGTGTTTGTGATGCATGTTTTTGTATTCATGCACACATACACGGATTTATGCATCCGTGGAAGGACATGTGCAGTGTGTGCATTAAATCAATGATGGAAAAATAAGAAAGTTATAAAACTTATACGTTGGACCATGTGAGGTTGATTGGTTGGTTGGTTGGTTGGTGGGTGGGTGGGTTTGTTGGTAGGATGGCCTAGATGGGTGGTTGACTGCGTGGATGGCTTGCTCGGTTGGTTGGGTGGACTGGATGAGTGGGTACTTTGATGTATGTTTGAATGCGGATATATGGACGAGAGAGAGAGAGAGAGAGAGAGAGAGAGAGAGAGAGAGAGAGAGACCGACAGACATACAGAGAGAGAGAGAGGGGGAGGGAGAGAGAGAGACAGAGAGAGAGAGACAGAGACAGAGAGAGACAGAGAGAGAGAGAGAGAGAGAGAGAGAGAGAGAGAGAGAGAGAGAGAGAGAGACCGACAGACATACAGAGAGAGAGAGACAGAGAGAGAGACAGAGAGAGAGAGACAGAGACCGACAGACATACAGAGAGAGAGAGACAGAGAGAGACAGAGAGAGAGAGAGACCGACGGACATACAGAGAGAGAGAGAGAGACAGAGAGACAGAGAGAGAGAGAGAGAGAGAGAGAGAGAGAGAGAGAGAGAGAGAGATAAAATGAGTATGTATGTATAACTTCTGTTAGTGTGTTTGCGATTGTCAGTGAGCATATGTATGTAAGGGAGTGTTTATTTATGTTATTGAGTGAGTGCTTAACTGTGAGAGTTTGTGTTAATGATTTATTACGTTTGCTGGTATATATGTAATAGAAACACGGAGCTGATCCACGACTCTGGTGATCGAGTGAGATGGCAGAACATGACCGCCTATGCTTACCGGCATGGCACATAATGTATGGATGGATGTATGTGTTTATGTATGTGCGTATGTATGTGTGTCTGAATACCTGATACGTCTAATAACATATTAATATACATTATGTTCACAACTTTCATTTCACGATGTTATTTTTTTCCCTGTTTGAATGTAATATGCACAATAGATAACTGATGGAAGAAAGATGAGTGATTTGATGGGCCGAATGTAAGGCGGGCCTGCGTGCCCAGTTTGAGACCCTTTGAAATTTGAGTTCGTTCGTTCGTTCGTTCGTTGTCGATTGGTTCGTCATCAGATTATTCTCAAACAACATCAGACCATTCAGTCCCATAAGTGCTCCGATCCCCTCCTCGGGATCTCCTTCAGTTTGTAGCGGTCGACGACACCAGTTCTGCGCTGGGTCACAATTCTTCTCAGGCGTCCTGCGCTCTTGTCTGTCTTCACTCGTTGTGACTTGGTGTTCTTGAAGTTATGATCGCATAAACAGAAGTACAGTCTAACATTAGAATCGCTCAACATAGCCTGGATGGGTACTTAGCTCAGAAAACAGATTGCTGACGAAATTGTATCTCTCTCTCGATGCTGTTTACCTGTCTGCATACCATCTGGTTGCTAACAAAAACAGGTACGCCTATTTAGGTCAATCATAATTTAGTAAACCAGGTCAAAGAAGCGAAGTACATATAGGGTGGGTGCCATACGGTGATTCATGGGTGCGCATTTACAACCAGCGGTTAAGTGGCTCACAAGTGAATCTGCGGAAGCTATTCCGTGCCGGCTGGTCTAAAAATACAGGCCTAACACCATATACCGAAAACGTCTCGTGGTATGAAATTGGTTCCTTTATTTATTTTAAGAATTGTTCACTCTTTGATCTGTTGATTCATATTGTCTGTTCTCTTGTCCCGTTGATTCTAGTTGTCTGTCCCCCCCCCCCCCCCCGCGTTGATTCATATTCTCTGTTCTCTTGTCCCGTTGATTCTAGTTGTTTCTCTCCCCCCCCCCCCCCCCCGCGTTGATTCAAGTTGTCTGTTCTCTTGTCCCGTTGATTCTAGTTGTCTGTCTCCCCCCCCCCCCCGCGTTGATTCAAGTTGTCTGTTCTCTTGTCCCGTTGATTCAAGTTGTCTATTCCATAGTCCCGTTGATTCAAATTGTCCGTTCTTCTGTCCCGTTGATTCAAGTTGTCCATTCTTTTCTCCGTTGATTCTAGTTGTCTGTTTTCTTGTCTCATTGACTGAGGTTGTCTGTGCTCTTGTCCCGTTGATTCAATGTGTCTGTTCTCTTGTCCCGTTGATTCTAGTTGTCTACCCTCTTATCGCGTTGATGCGAATTGTCCACCCTGTTGTCCCGTTGATTCTTCTTCTTCTTCATTTTCTTCATCTTCTTCTTCTTCTTCTTCTTCTTCATCTTCTTCATCATCATCTTCTTCTTCTTCTTCTTCTTCTTCTTCTTCTTCTTCTTCTTCTTCTTCTTCTTCTGCGTTCATCCGGAGTTTTTTTTTCGGACGTGATTGCGTTGTGCCTGTTTACAGCAGAGCTGCGTTCTTGCACCGTTAGGCCGACACATCGGACTTCTGCGGGCATTTGTTGACCGGGTTAACCTTCCCGGGGTCCCGCTGATTCAAGTTGTCTACCCTGTTATCGCGTTGATGCGAATTGTCCACCCGCTTGTCCCGTTAGTGCGAATTGTCCACTCTGTTGTCTCGTTGATACGAATTGTCCACTCTGTTGTCCCGTTGATGCAAATTGTCTACCTTGTTGTCCCGTTACTGCGAATTGTCCACGTTTGTCCCGTTGATGCGAATTGTCCACCATCTTGTCCCGTTGATGCGAATTGTCCACCCTTGTGTCCCGTTGATTTGCATTAACCGCCCTCTTGTTCGTCGTGTTTTTTGTTTGTCTTCCCCCCCCCCCCATTTCCCCTCTTCTACTCCCCCCCCCCCCCTCTCTCTCTCTCTCCCTTTTTCTCGGCTCCCCCCCCCCCTCCCCCATCTTTCCCTCACTTTTTTTTTTAAGTTTTAACAGTCCTGTCCCGTCAATACGAGTTGTTCAGTTTTGCCCCCGTTAGTCCGAGTTGCTCAATGTTATGTCCCACCGATTTTAATTGTCCACTCACTTGTGCGACTTGAGAATTGGGGACTGGAATGATTTGCCTCTATCGGAGCAGCCAAGCAAAGGACTCATTCCAAACATGCCCTTGAGCTCTCTGACCGGTGAATGCAAGGCTTGGGTGCTGATTATTTACCATATTCGTGGGCAGAAACTGTGAATCTCACAGTCTCGTCTCGTTCAAAATGTGAACCCTAGTTCAGCTTCATCCCGTTGGAGACCACGCTCGATCATCCTAAACTTGGGGGCGTAAATTACAAATACCTCTGAAGTCGGAGTGGGTTCGCGCGATGGCGATGGACACTGTTAATAGGGAAAAGCTAACCTACACGTAAAATCCAGTCCAACACTACTAGAAGTAGTGTGTATGAACTATGCTTGAGTTCAAAGCGAGCGAGCGAGCGCCAAAAAACAAAAACATTGCTCGATGGTTTATCTAAACTGGTGCCTGCCGCGATGTCCCACAGCGAGGTGGTCCGTAGTCAGTATTGTATTCTGCATGGTTATTACCCGATATCCCTGAATTGTGTGGTCTTTGTCAGGCTTCGGGAAGGGAATCAGA
Organism: Cepaea hortensis; assembly: GCA_963921405.1. Lineage (NCBI taxonomy): Eukaryota > Metazoa > Mollusca > Gastropoda > Stylommatophora > Helicidae > Cepaea > Cepaea hortensis. Next base: position 277,795,982 of record OY992876.1, read on the forward strand.
TAGCTGTGTAACCACTCCTCCTGTAGGCTAGCACTCCCTATACTGTTGTTGTACATATCTAGGAGCCATTTTCGACTGCCGACCTGGGAGCCATTTTAGACTGTGTCAACCCCAGAGCCATTTTAGACTGTGTCGACCTGGGGGGGGGGGGGGGGGGGTGGGCATTTTAGGCAATGTCCGACCTAGGAACCATATTAGACTGTCGACCTAGGAGCCATTTTAGACTGTCGTCCTGGGAGCCATTTTAGACTGTCGTCCTGGGAGCCATTTTAGACTGTCGATCTAGGAGCCATTTTAGACTGTCGACCTGAGAGCCATTTTAGACTGTTGACCTGGGAGCCATTTTAGACTTTCGACCTCGAAGCCATTTTAGACTGTCGACCTGGAAGCCATTTTAGACTGTTGACCTGGGAGCCATTTTAGAATGTCCACCTTGGAGCCAGTTTAGATTGTCGACCTGGGAACCGTTTTAGACTGTCGACCTGGGAACCGTTTTAGACTGTCGACCTGGGAACCGTTTTAGACTGTCGACCTTGGAGCCAGTTTAGGCTGTTTCAACCACCTGGGAGCCAGTTTAGGTTGTTTTGACCTGGGAGCCATTTTAGAATGTCGACCTGGGAACCATTGTAGACTGTCGACCTGGGAGCCATTTCAGACTGTCGACCTGGGAACCATTTTAAACTGTCGACCTGGGAGCCATGTTAGACTGTCGACCTGGAAGCCAGTTTAGGCTGTTTCGACCTGGGAGCCAGTTTAGGCTGTTTTTACCTGGGAGCCAGTTTAGATTGTCGACCTGGGAGCCATTTTAGACTGTCGACCTTGGAGCCATTTTAGACTGACGACCTGGAAGCCAGTTTAGGCTGTTTCGACCTGGGAGCCATTTTTGACTGTCGACCTGGGAACCATTTTAGAATGTCGACCTGGTAACCATATTAGACTCTCGACCTGGGAACCATTTTAGAATGTCGACCTGGGAACCATTTTAGACTCTCGACCTATGAGCCACTTTAGGCTCTCTCGACCTGGGAATCCAGGTCAATTGTAAAATTCACTCGATGTGGGTTTGAACCCTTGACCATCAAGCCGGCAGACCAGCATCTGACTATCGCATGTCAGGTTACAGTCTTGCTATTCGTTGCTGCCTTTATGGGCTCCTGTATCACAAGCCAAGACCCTTAAGTAAGGCCTTAGTAAATTAATAATAATAATAATAATAATAATAATAATAATAATAATAATAATAATAATAGATGCCGTTATTGTACACAGTGAGCAACCATGGTTAGAATTAAATTGTAAGAAGACACAGATTATGGTAGTCACTAGAAAGAAGGAAATACCTCAATGTAATATACGAGTAACTGGGAATATTCTAAAGCAAATGAATCGGTACAACTAACTTCATCACATCTGATGGGAAATGTCTTGAAGATATTAGAACAAGAATCGCTATGGCGAAGGTAGCCTTTGCCAGGTGGAAAACAAACTGACCAATAAAAAAGATGTCAATTGCAACGAGAAAAAGTGTTGAGGTGCTACATAGAACCTGTGCTTTTGTTCGGTTGTGAAGCGTGGACAATGAGCAAACACGCTGAAAAACATCTGATGGCTTTGAAAATGTGGTTTGCTAAGGAAAATTCGAAGAATACCAAAGACAGACAGAAAAACCAAGGACCAAGTCCTACAAGAAACAAATAAAAATCGTAAACCGATTAGAGAAATTAGACGTAGACATTCAAAATTTTTTGGTCAAATTATGAGAAGAAATACATTAGAGAACTTGGTGAAAACTGGCTAGATTGAGGGGAAAAGAACCAAAGGAAAGCAGAGAAGTAAATACCGGGATGGCTTCACTACGTGGCATGGTCGGGACAAGAACAGAGAGCTGAAACACGACACTGGTGATCGAGTGAGATGGCGAGAAACGACCGCCCACGCCGAACTGCATGGCACATGATGATGATGATGACTAACATTAATGTGGGTGTTTATCCTGAAGGTAAACTGTTACATTCACTTCCAAACGTTAACTTGCTGATCGTCAAACTCCTTCGTTCCCTTATCATGTTTCTTTACCTATTTTACCCCGACTGCCGGTCCAGTGATTAACTGTCGACACAGCTACCTACCTACATACCTACCTACCTACCTCCCTACCTACCTGTCTATCTTCCTGCTTGCCTGTCTGCCTACCTTCCTGCTTGCCTGCCTACCTAACTACCTACCTACCTTTCGACCTGCCTGCCAACCTATCTACCTCCCTACCTTTCTACCTGCCTGCCTACCTACCTACTTGCCTACCTGCCTGTCTGCCTGACTACCTATCTACCTTCCTAACTACTTACTTATCTACCTACCAACCTACCACCCAACCTGTCTGTCTGCCTGCCTGCCTGCCTTCCTACCTACATACCTACCTACCTAATTACCTGTCTATCTGCCTGCCTGCCTACCTAACTATCTACCTACCTTTCTACCTGCCTGTCTGTCTGTCTACATACCTATCTACCTACCCATCTGATTTGTTTGTTTTAAAAAAAATTACCTCTACCCCACACCTTCCATTTTTCTGTCAATAAATTTGTCAAACCCTCTCTATCAATAATGTGCCAATCCTTCTCTCTGTCAATAATTTGCCAACCCTCGTCTATGAATTTGCCAACCGCTCTGTCAGTTTATATATCAATGTACCAGTCTCCTCCTTCAGTCTACGAGTTTGCCATCCCCTATCTCTGTCAATGCTTTTGCACCCCCCCCCCCCTAATCCCTTAATCGTCTATGAATGTACCAGTCCCCCTGGCTGTCTATTAATGTACCAGTCTCCCCTGTCTGTCTATGAATGTACCAGTCCCTCTATCTGTCTATGAATATATCAGTCCCTCTGTGTGTCTACGAATGTACCAGTCCCTCTGCCTGTCTATGAATGTACCAGTCTCTCTGTCTGTCTATGAATGTACCAGTCCCTCTGTCTATCTATGAATGTACCAGTCCCTCTGTCTGTCTATGAATGTACGAGGGGAAGTTAATAAGCAAGCCACAAATTGCTGTAGAAAAATAACTAAATATGATAACAACATGAAATCTGTTTATTTTTATACATACATTGTCCTTTTATTTCTCAACATAATTTCCACCAACATTGATGCACTTATCCTATCGTTTTATCAGTCCTCCCAAACTGGCTGCATAGAACGTCACATTCACCTTCGGCGTCATTCGCGAAATGACAATCGATCATGCATTATGCTGTATGCTGAACCATGTGAGCACCTTAATGCAGATGCTACAGAGTCTCTCGTTACTCGCCTGTCACCTCTAATCATCTCCTTCACCCGCTGCACGGATGCTTCTGATGCAATCTCAACAGGACGACTAGGTCGGATTTCATCAACAATTTTAGAGCGTCCTTGAGAAAGATTTTCTACCCAGCTATACACCGCTTTACGGGACAAACATTTGTCAGCATAAACAGGAAGCATTTCCTTATGAATTTCCCTTGCAGGCAGTCCTTTTGCCCACAAAAAAAAGCACAGCAGCACGTTGCTCTTTGGTTGTACACTTCGTAAGTACAGTCGCCATTTTGTTTATGCGCTGCGCATGCGCATGAGACACCTAGTGCCACCTGACGAACGGGAATATAAAGTTCGATATTGCTGTCACATAATAACACGTGTAGAAAAAGCCAACTACATTTACCTGCCATCCCACAGAACTGTGTGATTTACTTATTGACTCGCCCTCAAACCTGCCCCTCTGTGTGTCTATTAATGTACCAGTCCCTCTGTCCGTTTATGAATGTATCAGTCACTTTGTCTATCTATGAATGTACCAGTCCTGTCTGTCTATGAATGTACCAGTTCCTCTGTCCACCTGTTCGTCAACGTATGTGCCAGTACCTCTCTCCACTCGTCTCTATATGTCTCCATGGTGAAGTGGTCAAGCCGTTTGACTCGGGCTCCGAAGGTTGTGGGTTCGATTCCGGGCCGCGTCCTTCAGTTCACGGGTGAAATTTTTCGGAGACTCCTGTGGGTCGTCGCTAGAGCTACGGAGATTGTGATTTGTGCGACGCTTTCCGCGCTGCGGAAAGAGACTGGGCCAGATGGGATAAAACCTGGTGCAATGAAGTCGACCCTGTCGACTTTTAAGCGACTTTTTAAACGTACCAGCTCGTCTATCAATGTGTCCGTCTATCCATTCATGCGCCAACCAACAGAAACCTAAAATTTTGCATTGTTGAACCAAACAATCTACCACCATTTGAACTGTTCCAACATGATTAAACCACACAGCCATAACACCCATCATCTCCTCATTGTTTTGTTTCAATGTTTTCCTTATCCTCTTCATTTTTTGTCTTTATGTGAATTCGTTACATAATTTGTTCACCATATTTCTGACGCTATCAGTTTGCCTTCTGTCTCGCCGATTGAAGCGAAAGAATTTGGAAATCAATTCATCTCGTCTGCGATGAGTTTTCGCTTTACCAGTTTTGGCAGACACCAAGTTTGGTTCTGCCAATGAATAAACGAGCCTTTGAAATATATAATTTATTTTGATAAAACTATTCATCTTCATCATGTGCCGTGCTGATAAGCGAGGGCGGTCAATGTTTCGTCATGTTATGACTGTTCTGAGATAATTGTATCGATTCACTCGTTTAAGAATATTCCCATTTACTTGTATATTACATTGTGGTAAGTCATGCTTCTTAGTGACGACCATAATCTGTGTCTTCTTATAATGTAATTCTAACCCTAGTTGTTCACTGTGTGCAATAACCGCATCTACTAAATGTTGCAGGTCCTGTTCATTGTTTGCAATCAATACTGTATCAACTTCATATCTAATGTTATTGATGTTTCTTCCTCCAATGATAATTCCTTTTATATATTATACATTTCTGAAAATATTTTCACATTAATGTTATGCGGGACGGTAAAAAGAGACTTTTCCTAGACTAGATACATCGTCCTGCCAGTATTTCGAGCTTATCCGAGGGGGCTAGGCTTTTGATCCATGTCAGCATCAGAGGGGTTGGGGGGGGGGCCTCCGTGACGAAGCGGTCAAGCCGTCTGCCTCGCGCTCGAAGGTTGTGGGTTCGATTCCGGATTCCATCATTCCGTTTACGAGTGCAGCTTTCTCCTCTGGGCCGTCGCTGGAGCTACGGCGTTCGTGCTTTGTGCCACACTATCGGCCGGCCGTCTTGAGGAAACAGACCGAGATATATGAGATAAAACCCCGGTGCAATGAAGCTGCACCTCTAGCCTGTAAATCCTTAAATGTGACGGCTGTATATCATCCTTCTATATTTGTTATAACACAGCAACATTAACTGAAACAAAAGCAGCAAAGACAATAAGGACAACAGAAGCATCAATGACATCACCACAACCAACAATAAGGACAGCAAGAGCAACCATAAAAATCTCAAGAGCAACAATAACAGAAACAACAGCAAACACGACAAAACAGAAATAGTGTTTACAAATAAAAACATTATGACAGCAATAGCAACAGATCCAAGTAAAGGTTGCCTTCGCGGTATTGACCATATTTTTATTGACCACTGATTTTCGATTTCTCAATAAAAATATCGGGTTGGCAACATGTACCCAAACAGCCTTACGGCATGGAAAAGAATCGTGTAATGTTTTTTACACAGCTGCAGCCAAAAGCGCAACCAGTGGCCTACAAATACCATAGATGCCCGGTATCTGGCGTGGCTATGTGTTTCTGGCAGCCAGACACAGCAATCACCTTGATCGATAATTCCGCGCCAGAGTTTCTCTTCCACCCACATATCACAAGGTTATCTGAGGAGATGCTCCTGCTTCTCGCCCATGTTCTGTGTGCTATAGTAGTGTAGTAATTAGTGGTTTCTTTACCAAGGTAGGAGCCAGCATGAGGTGAATGTATGGAACCACATGAAGGTCCAGTGTGACACGGGGCTACTGCTTGACATAACGGGCGGCGTGAAATGATGTAACGGCCCGGCATTGAGGACGGCGTCAAGTGATGTACCCACGTGGAATAACGGTCGGCGTGAAATTATGTAACGGCCTGATAGAGAGATCCATGAGTAGTGATGTAACTGTCTGACATAGAGGTGGGGTGAATGATGTAACAGCTTGACATAGAAGTCGACGTACAGTGATGTAATGTTCTGACATTACAGTCGGCTTGAAGTGATGTAAAGGTGTGACATAGAGATGGGCGTGAAGTGATGTTAAGGAGTGACATAGAGGTGGGCGTGAAATAGTGTAAAGGTGTGACATAGAGATGGGCGTGAAGTGATGTAAAGGTGTGACATAGAGATGAGCGTGAAGTGATGTTAAGGAGTGACATAGGGGTCGGTGTGAAGTAATGTAAAGGTGTGACATAGAGATGGGCGTGAAGAGATGTAAAGGTGTGACATAGAGGTGGGCGTGAAATGGTGTAAAGGTGTGTCATAGAGGTGGGCGTGAAATGGTGTAAAGGTGTGTCATAGAGGTGGGCGTGAAATTGTGTAAAGGTGTGACATAGAGGTGGGCGTGAAATGGTGTAAAGGTGTGTCATAGAGGTGGGCGTGAAATGGTGTAAAGGTGTGACATAGAGGTGGGCGTGAAATGGTGTAAAGGTGTGACATAGAGGTCGGTGTGAAGTGATGTAAAGGTGTAACATAGAGATAGGCGTGAAATGGTGTAAAGGTGTGACATAGAGGTGGGAGTGAAGTGACATGATCTAAAGGTACGGCGTGACCTAGTGATACGGCCCACTTAGAGGCTGCTGTGACTAAGATGAGCGGCGTGACGAAGAGGTTTAACACTGAAGAGGTTTAACACTGAAGAGGTTTAACACTGAAGAGGTTTAACACTGAAGAGGTTTAACACTGTGTATCAGTTGAGGCATGACACTTAGGTACGGCGTGACTATTTTGTATAAGGTGACTCTGTGACTACGGCATGACTCTGGGCTCGATGTGCCTTGGAGGTACGGTGTGGTTTAGAAGCGATGTGTGGTTTAGAAGGTCTGCGGGGATTATGGATTTGCAGTTATGGAGAGCCAATTAAATTGTGAAAATCACAACTTATATCTTAACATAGCAAAAACAAAGTTAATGCATACAGAAAAAAAACTACTATGCAGAAAGAAATATGTGTTAATGAGGTAAAATTGGAGGTGGTGGAAGTTTCGAATATCTTGAGTCATTGATTACCAACAATTGTGACAATGAAAGAAATTCACAGGCGAATATATATTGCTTTTCAAAGACTAAAACAACTGAATAAATTGTGGAGTGGGACAGATAGAACTACAAATATTAGATCTTTAAGAGCATGCATCTTTCCCATTGCAACATACACTTGTGAGACCTGGACACTTACTAAACAAGCTGAACAGCGCATAAATGCCTTTAGATATAAATGTTATAGATGAATTATAAGAATATCTTGGATAAAGAAAAGAACAAATGCATCCATACTTCACGAGCTGAATATTGAAGAGGGTTGGCTATTAAGGACGATAAAACAAAGAAAATTGAAATATTTTTATATAAGAGAAGATGGGTGCAAGATGTGGCAGATGATCTCCAGATAGGTGTATCGGACGAGGGACATCTTGCTTATGATCGAGAGATTTTCCGGAAGGTTGCTATGGGAGCGAGGTTCTGCAAAGGACATGCTACTGAATGAATGAATGAGTTATATAGAGGGCTGGCATGATTTAGATATGAGCATTTATTTAGGTGTTATATGTGACTTAGAGGTTTGAGTGACATGCATGACATAGTGGTTGGTCGGACTTAGAATTAGACCTGACACAGAAGTTTGATGCCTGATTTAGATATTTGGTGCCTGTTTCAGTGGTTTGGTGCCTGTTTTAGAGGTTTGGTGCCTGTTTTAGATGTTCTAGATTTTACTTCTAGTTTTGTATTCCTTGATGCGAAGATTACAGCGTCCAGTCTACTTTTGTTTTAAATCTTTTCTTCCTCCTTTTTTTCGTTTCTTCCTCCCTTCTTTCCTTTCTTCCTTCTTCCTTTCTCGTGTATTTCTTCCTATTTCTCCCTTCTTCATCCTTCATATTTATTTCTTCTGACTTCTTTCTTCTGTTTGCCTACCCACCCTCATTCTCAACTTTTCTTTCGCTTTATCTTCTTTTCCTCCCACTCTCCGTGTCATGCCTTTCAGAGTCAGGCTGGCAAGAATATCCTGAGCTTAGACCCCGCGTGGGCGGCCTGCGGTGTTCTGTTCCATTCCTCTAATCCAGCTCTTGAACTGTCTGGCCTGCGCTCAGTTCCCAGATGTCTAAATGTCAGTACCGTCTGTGAAGGCTAGCATGGCCGGACGGGTAAGAGCTCTCACTCTTAAACTTTCGGTGTGCTGTTGCCGAGGTAGCAGGTTCAACCCCTAAACCGGACAGTTAGATTAAAATGTTGACTTCTCGTCCTTGACTTGGGGACGTAAATTACAAGTACCACAGAAGTCGAAGTGGGTTCGGCTGATGGCATGGGGAATTCACACGCAAACATCAGTCCTATGCACTAGAAGTAAAAGTCTTATATGGACTACGCATGAGTTCAAAGCGGCTAATACCAAATCAAAAGGACCACATGTGATTAAAAGTTACTAGCGCGTCCCTGGCATGACGTCACATAAATCAACACCATCATGTATTGGCTGTTTGTGACTTTTCTATACATTTTTACATTCGGTAGTTTGCCAAAAAAAAGCCCATAAACAGACACTCTCCCGCTGTTTATACTTCACCTCGACACCGCAAGGTACAAGAGGAACATGATGAGATGATGAGAGTTTGCCAAAAGTTGATGGGATATGAGCCAGAGAAGGCAGAGAGATAAATACCCGGGTGGCTTGGTCATAGAGCACAACCGGGACAAGAAGACAGCCCTGGTCCAAGACTCCGATGATCACGTGAGAGATCGGCATGGATCATGATGATAAGTTTGACATTGCTTACTGAGCGACCGACACCTCATACAATCAAGACCAACGCAAAGCGATCTGCATCCCGATAGTCTGCCGCTAATTTCAAACCTTAAAATCCGTATGTCGAGGACTTGTGAAGCGCGCTGACTGCATTTGCGACACAGCGCCGTCTGAATAATGTGTCTTAAAAAATATTTTGTAAACTGGTACTTAAATGTTAAATCTAATTTTTGAAGTCATGCAGTGCGTATTATTACCAGGTTAGAATGGGTGTGTTAGGTTACTGGTGTGGTTATCGACTTGTAGATAAAAGCACTCCGGTATTCCTCGATGAGTCACCAGATGTCCGACTGGAATAAACACATCTGGTGCGGTGCCAGTTGTAACTACATTTGTATTTTTCCGTGTGATTGAAGAGTTACGTTGGTAGGTTGGTAGATAGGTTGGTAGGTATATAGATTAGTATGGAGGTAGGTTGGGAGGTTTGTAGGTAGGTATGTTGGTAGGTGGGTGGGTAGGTAGGTAGGTAGGTAGGTAGGGAGGGAGGGAGGGGGAGGGAGGGAGGTTGAGAGGTTGTTAAGGAGGTAGTTAGATTGGGAGGTTGGTTCGTAGGTAGGTTGGGAAGTTGGTAGGTAGGTAGGTAGGTAGGTAGGTAGGTAGGTAGGGAGGGAGGGAGGTAGGTTGAGATGTTGGTAAAGAGGTAGTTAGAGTGGGAGGTTGGTTCGTAGGTAGGTTGGTAAGTTGGTAGGTAGGTAGATAGGTAGGTAGGTAAGTTGATGGTTTGGTAGGTAGGCAGGCAGGCAGGTAGGCAGGTAGGCAGGCAGGCAGGCATTGAAATTGGGAGGTTGGTAGGTATGTAGGCAGCAGGTAGGTTGTGTGGTAGGTAGGTAGATAGGTTGGTTGCTTGCTTGTTTGAGGGGTTAGTTGTTTGGTAGGTTGAGAGGTTGGTAGATATTTGGTTGTGTCGTCTAACTGCTATTCACAAACTTGGATTTGTAACAACCATCCCCAAACTCGGATTTGTAACTACTATCCTCAAACTCGCATTTGTAACTGCCATCCTCAAATTCGGATCCTCAAACTCGGATGTGTAACTACCACCCACAAACTCGAATTTGTAACTACCACCCACAAACAACCTGTATGTGTAACTACCACCCACAAACAACCTGTATGTGTAACTACCACCCACAAATAACCTGTATTTGTAACTACCACCCACAAACAACCTGTATGTGTAACTACCACCCACAAACAGCCTGTATTTATAACTACCACCCACAAACAACCTGTATTTGTAACTACCACCCACAAACAACCTGTATGTGTAACTACCACCCACAAACAACCTGTATTTATAACTACCACCCACAAACAACCTGTATTTATAACTACCACCCACAAACAGCCTGTATTTATAACTACCACCCACAAACAACCTGTATGTGTAACTGCCACCCACAAACAACCTGTATGTGTAACTACCACCCACAAACAGCCTGTATGTATAACTACCACCCACAAACAACCTGTATGTGTAACTACCACCCACAAACAACCTGTATTTATAACTACCACCCACAAACAGCCTGTATGTGTAACTACCACCCACAAACAACCTGTATTTATAACTACCACCCACAAACAGCCTGTATGTGTAACTACCACCCACAAACAACCTGTATGTGTAACTGCCACCCACAAACAACCTGTATTTATAACTACCACCCACAAACAGCCTGTATGTGTAACTAACACCCACAAACAACCTGTATGTGTAACTGCCACCCACAAACAACCTGTATTTGTAACTACCACCCACAAACTTGAATTTGTAACTACCACCCATAAATTTTGATTTGTAACTATGTAAAAAAAAAAAATTTTCTGTTGCCAAAAGGGATGTAAAATACAAGAAGAATAAAACGATTGGGAAAGATTTGCAGTTTAAGATAAAAATTTGATCACAAAACAAGAATAGCGCACACATTTGGCTTGTGTTCGAGGTTTCTCGCTGGCTCGGCGAAAATAATGGCGAAGCATACAATAAACAATGAACTATGTAATCGATAAGAACAATAAAAGCGACATTTTCTGAATACGTTTTTGACGTAACGATATGAACAATAAAAGCAGCATTTTCTGTATGCGAATTTGACGTTCGTTGAGATGGTAAGACAGCCTTGTGGTTGATAACTTAGTCTCATGTATATATTTGTTACGTCATTGGTTGAGTTGTATTGTTTGTAGATAAGTTAGGTCGTTAATTTAGTTGGGTCGTCTATACTTATGTTAGGTGTTTGGTTTAGTTATGTCGTCTATTTCCATTGTTACGTCATTGGTTGAATTGTGTTGTTTGTACATATTAGGTCGTTGGTTGAGTTGTGTCGTCTAGACATATGTTAGGTCGTTGGTTGAGTTGTGTCGTCTAGACATATGTTAGGTCGTTGGTTCAGTTGTGTCGTCTATACATATGTTAGGTCGTTGGATTAGTTGTGTCGTCTATACATATGTTAGGTCGCTGGTGTAGTTGTGTCGTCTAGACATATGTTAGGTCGTTGGTTGAGTTGTGTCGTCTAGACATATGTTAGGTCGTTGGTTCAGTTGTGTCGTCTATACATATGTTAGGTCGTTGGTTGAGTTGTGTCGTCTAGACATATGTTAGGTCGTTGGTTGAGTTGTGTCGTCTAGACATATGTTAGGTCGTTGGTTGAGTTGTGTCGTCTAGACATATGTTAGCTCGTTAGGTGAGTTGTGTCGTCTATACATATGTTAGCTCGTTAGGTGAGTTGTGTCGTCTAGACATATGTTAGCTCGTTAGGTGAGTTGTGTCGTCTATACATATGTTAGGTCGTGTGTTGAGTTGTGTCGTCTAGGCATTTGTTATGTCGTTCGCTGAATTGTGTTGTCTAGTTAGGTCGTTGGTTGAGTGGATTGTCTATAAACATTTCAGGTCGCTTGTTTTGTGTCATCTATAAATATGTTAGGTCATTGTGTGTTTTGAGATACGACGGAAGAAATATAAACAACATACGACGGAGAACGATGGACACCGGATGGAGGAGGATGAGGGAATAACATAACAATCGGAGGAAATATAATAAAGAGTGAAAAGGGAGTAAGGAAGGAGGTGAGGTGAGTAAGGGAATAGGACAGAGGGGAATAAGGATTAAGATCAAAGAAGAAGAGAGGGACGGACAAAGGCAAACGGAGATCAGCATGGCCGAATAGATAAGAGCGTGTGCTCATAAACATCGGGTGTGCTGGTACCGAGGAAATGGGTTCAACCCCTATACCGGACAGTTGGACTAAAATGTTGACCTCTCGACCTTGACATGGGGACGTAAATTACAAAATACCTCTGAAGTCGGAGTGGGTTCGCCTGATGGTGAGGGACACTGTTAATAAGGAAAGCTAATGCACACGCAAAATGTATTCCAGCACTACTAGAAGTAATGTGTCTGGACTATGCTTGAGTTCAAAGCGAGGAAGCGCCAAAAATAAACAAGGCAGGCGGCAGAAATGTGCCCTTGTACGATATAGTTTTAGAACTGCCAATGCTAAGGACCGCCATCATGAATGCTACCTCGGTTTCTCTTAATGAAGTGCACTCGTGCAGAACGAGATTTTGGCGAGAGGCGGCGTATAGGGAAACTGGGAGTACTCCACCGTGACTTCATCAAATGGATTGCCCGCTTCTGTCTGGGCTCTAATTTAGGGCCGCTCTGACCCTGGGGTCCTCGTTTGGGCCGACCCTCTTTCTTTCGTTCTTGCTTTCTTGGTCTATTTCTTTATTTTCCATTCGTCTTCCTTAATGTCTTAGTGTATTTCTCTGTTCGTTCCTTTTTTTTTTTTTTTACTTTCTTCTTTCCCTTAAGTCATGTTATGTCTGTCTGTATGTCTGTCTGTCTGTCTGTCTGTCTGTCTGTCTGTCTGTCTGTCTGTCTGTCTGTCTGTCTGTCTGTCTGTATTTATTGCAGTGTAGTTCTTTGCCTATTCCTTCTTTACAATAAGAAAGAGGCAAACAGCTTTATTTGGTCATGTGATGAGAAGAGAGGTATTGGAGAACATCGTGACAACTGGAAAGATCGAGGGAAAGAGAGGCAGACCAAGAGAAATCATACTGGACGGATTGAGACGGTGGCATGGAGGAGTATAATTAGCAGAGTTGATCCAGAACACCAAAGACCGAGATCTGTGGAGAGCCATGAACGCCTACTCCAGCCGACAGGACGCCTGATGATGATGATGATGATGATGATGATGATGATGATGATGATGATGATGATGATGATGATGATGATGATGATGATGACCCTTCCTCAGAAATAAATGGGGAGAACCGTTGAGGCCACTAAGACGATTAAACAAATAGACACACATAGTATTATTTGGCGCTCACAGAAGAAGAAGAAGAAGAAGAAGAAGAAGAAGAAGAAGAAGAAGAAGAAGAAGAAGAAGAAGAAGAAGAAGAAGAAGAAGAAGAAGAAGAAGAAGAAGAAGGAAATAGAGATTAGAAGATGCACTAGACAACAAAAAATTCCTCAGAAAGAACGAAAGAAATCTAAGGAGGAAGACAATGACAGAGACAGACTAGTGAGATTGTCAATGTGAGAAATAGAGCGAACGAACGAACAAACAAACTTTATTTTCAAATGGTTAAGAATTTGGCACACAGACACGCCTAAAATTCTGCCCTTCTTTAACTCTTACATTATTTCATTCATACAGCATTCGAGGCTAACTGAAAACAACAACATGAAGAAAACTATGCATTATAAAGGCATGGAGAAAATGCAAATATCAATACTACATTCCTCAATAAAATTATTGAATGATGTGGCAATTGTTATTATAGTGTGTTTTTTTTTGGTTGCCTCAATATAAAATTCAATATCTCAGTAACGGGCTGAGATAAAATGTTGAGATTTAGTATATAACGTTATCATTATGTCCACCCAACAAAACAATTTTTGTTCTGGAGATTTTACAGCAGATTTTAAAGTTAGCTTATATACGGTATATTAATTATGACTTAAAGATTACGACCATGATTTTAACAGTTTTACAGCTTCCCCAAGATTCGACCCAAATTATTCAAAATTTTCACGTGACTTTCGTTTTCAAACAAACAGCGCGAAGATTCAGAGGCGTCTCCAAATGTGGGTTCTTTCATGAAACGTGATTATATAAATAAACTAGCTGACAAGGCCCGGTTTCTGGTGGAAATCAATCAATCAATCAATCAATCTATCTATCTGTCTGTCTGTCTGTCTGTCTGTCTGTCTGTCTGTCTGTCTGTCTGTCTGTCTGTCTGTCTGTCTGTCTGTCTGTCTGTCTGTCTGAATGTCTGTCTGAATGTCTGTCTGTCTGAATGTCTGCCGGTCGGCTGACCCATCCACCTACCCACCGACCCACCGACCTACCGATATCTATCTATCTATCTATCTATCTATCTATCTATCTATCTATCTATTCTATCTATCTATCTATCTATCTATCTATCTATCTGCCTGCCTGCCAGCCCGACCACCCACCCACCGACAGACCGACCGACCTACCGATATCTATCTATCTATCTATCTATCTATCTATCTATCTATCTATCTATCTATCTGTCTGTCTGTCTGTCTGTCTGTCTGCCTGACTGCCTGCCGGCCCACCCACCCACCCACCGACCGATCGACCGACGTACCGATATCTATCTATCTATCTATCTATCTATCTATCTATCTATCTATCTATCTATCTATCTATCTATCTATCTATCTATCTATCTATCTAATCTAATCTATCTAATCTATATGTCTGTCTGTCTGCCTGCCTGCCGGCGCACCCACCCACATACCGACCGACCGACCGACAGATATCTATCTATCTATCTATCTATCTATCTATCTATCTAATATATCTATCTATCTATCTGTCTGTCTGTCTGTCTGCCTGTCTGCCTGCCTGCCTGCCGGCCCACCCACCCACCGACCAACCGACCGACGTACCGATATCTATCTATCTATCTCTATCTATCTATCTATCTATCTATCTATCTATCTATCTATCTATCTATCTATCTATCTAATCTATCTAATCTATCTAATCTATCTGTCTGTCTGTCTGCCTGCCTGCCTGCCGGCCCACCCACCCACATACCGACCGACCGACCGACAGATATCTATCTATCTATCTATCTATCTATCTGTCTATCTGTCTATCTATCTATCTATCTATCTATCTATCTATCTATCTATCTAATCTATCTAATCTATATGTCTGTCTGTCTGCCTGCCTGCCGGCGCACCCACCCACATACCGACCGACCGACCGACCGACAGATATCTATCTATCTATCTATCTATCTATCTATCTATCTATCTATCTATCTATCTATCTATCTATCTATCTATCTAATATATCTATCTGTCTGTCTGTCTGTCTGTCTGTCTGTCTGTCTGTCTGCCTGCCTGCCGGCCCACCCACCCACCGACCAACCGACCGACGTACCGATATCTATCTATCTATCTATCAATCAATCTATCTATATATCTATCTGTCTGTCTGTCTGTCTGTATGTCTGTCTGTATGTCTGTCTGTCTCTCTGCCTGCCTGCCGGCCCACCCACCCACATACCGACCGACCGACCGACAGATATCTATCTATCTATCTATCTATCCATCTATCTATCTATCTATCTATCTATCTATCTATCTATTTATCTATCTATCTAATCTATCTGTCTGTCTGTCTGCCTGACTGCCTGCCTGCCGGCCCACCCACCCACCAACCGACCGACCGACCGACCTACCGATATCTATCTATCTATCTATCTATCTATCTATCTATCTATCTATCTATCTATCTATCTATCTAATCTAATCTAATCTATCTGTCTGTCCTATCTATCTAATCTATCTGTCTGTCCTATCTATCTAATCTATCTGTCTGTCTGTCTGCCTGCCTGCCGGCCCACCCACCCATTAACCGACCGACCTACCGATATCTATCTATCTATCTATCTATCTATCTATCTATCTATCTATCTATCTATCTATCTATCTATCTATCTATCTATCTATCTATCTATTTATCTATCTATCTGCCTGCCTGCCGGCCCGACCACCCACCCACCGACAGACCGACCGACCTACCGATATCAATCTATCTAATCTATCTGTCTGTCCTATCTATCTAATCTATCTGTCTGTCTGTCTGCCTGCCTGCCCACCCACCCACTAACCGACCGACCTACCGATATCGATCTATCTATCTATCTATCTATCTATCTATCTATCTATCTATCTATCTATCTATCTATCTATCTATCTATCTATCTATCTATCCATCTATCTATCTATCTATCTATCTATCTAATCTATCTGTCTGCCTGCCTGCCGACCCACCCACCCACCCACCGACCGACCGACCCACCGACCGACCGATCCACCCACTCAGCCAGCCAGCCAGCCAGCCATCCATCCACCCACCTATCTTTCTGCCTACCTACCTACCTTTCTGTCTGTCTGTCCGGGCCGCATCATTCATTTTATTCGGAGACTGCCGAGGGTCGTCGCTGGAGCTACGGAGTTCGTGCTTTGTGCGACGCTTTCCGCGCTGCGGAAAGAAACTGAGCCATATGGGATAAAAACCCTGTGCAATGCAGCCGATTCTGTCGACTGTAAGCTACTTCTTTGATTGCACCCACTCCCATACGAATCCAGATACGCCTTTGTTTGTCATCTGAATTTGCAGGTCCTCATTACCGTAAACATAACATTTTTAACAAGAAATCACTAGTTGTTAAGCAAAACATCAAAGGAATGATGCCGCTTTTAATGATTTAAGTTGTTTTGGGACCTATCAAAGACATATTCCTTGGGTGGGGGTAAATATAAGACGGCTGGAAAAATTTCATAACGATGCAACAGATAGTTTTCAAAATAATTGATCTTGAATGACGGCATAAATTTCCGGACAGACTATAGCTATCGGGATCATACTGGTGTACTAAAAGGGAACTAACTGACTGTTATACTAGGGTTTTATTATTATTATTATTATTATTATTATTATTATTATTATTATTATTATTATTATTATTATTACTATTATTATTATTATTATTATTATTATTATTATTATTATTACTATTATTATTATTAATATTATTAAGGGGAAGGTAATCTGTACTGAGATAGTGTTCGAATAATTTGCGATTATGTGTATAGGGGTTTGTTATGTCTTTGATTTTTTTTTTTTAAGATTGTTCCACAGCTGGGCTGCGTAGTACGCTAAGCTTGTTTTGAATGTCTATCTTGGGCTGCGGCGCGTGTAATATTTTAATCGCTTACTGTGTCTAGCATTGTATTTAAACAACAGCCAAGGCTAATTTGGGCCATTCTGATGTAGGATTTTGTGAATTAGTTTGGTCTTATTGAAAAGTATACGTTTGTGGAGTGGTAGTAACATAAGGCGTTTATGTACGCTAGGATTGTCAGTTAACGTTTTTACTATAAATTAAACTCATAGCCCGTTTCTGGAGTGAGTAAAGTCGCTTGGCGATTGAAATGTGAACGCCGTACCAGATTTTATAGCAGTAGTCAAAATATGTCTGTATGTGAGAAGTATAGAATATCTTCCTTCTGTCTTCATCGAGGAAAATTTTTATTTTGCCGAGTATGTAGACTTTTATTGCTGTTTGTTTAATGAGCGCTTGAACGTGGAAATTAAAGGTTAGGTTTCTATCAGTGACTTTGTACTCAATTACACTTTCTACTGACATGTTATCGATATGAATTTGAAGTGATCTGTGTGAATTTAGAGTTTGATGTCTTTGTCTGACTGTGAATAAAAAAAAGACATTGTTCTAGTGATGTTAATGTGCATACGGGTTGCTTAGCTCCCCATAACTACATTATTTAATTCTTGTTGCAATGACGACTCCAGCAAATTAGTTTCCAGCGTTTGTATACATTATACAGTTGTCTGCAAATACATCGCAGGACGACAAAAGATACAAAGGCAGATCGTTAATATATATATGGCAAATAATAGAGGGACAAGAATAAAGCCTTGAGGTACTCCAATATTGAAGGTAGTAGTGTGAGAAAGAGATTTATTGTGTGATACTTCTTGTTGTCTGTTTTACAGGAAATATTTTATTAGAGCCACTACATTAGGGCCAGCTGTCATTGTTTCTAGTGTTTTAATTAAAATAACACGGTCTATCATACCATATGCTTTTCTGAAATCAATAAAAATCGCTTCACAGAGTGTTTTTGTTTATATTCTGGTGCCAATTTTCTATCATGTTTGTTAGGGCCGTATGGCAAGAATATTTTGGGTGAAAATCCTGATGGCTGTCAACTATAAGCTTGTTTGCAAACTAAATAATGTAAGGTTGCTTTACGGATGTGCTTTTCTAGTGGCTTAGATGGTGATGATAGTAAGGAAATTGTTCTATGATTGTTCAGGAGACCATCATCCAATGAGCCAAATTTAAGACTTTAGCGATTCTGAGAGCTAGTGGAAAGTAGCCTTTGGTGACACTGTGACACTGGTTATATACGAGTACATAGGTTAGTGACAAACAGATCGTTGGCGCAGCACAACGGAGAATCTGATTGCTGATTCCATCTAACCCTGATGAGTTACTGTTTGTTTAGGTTACTGAGGTAAGTGAATACTTCAGTGAGTGTCATTAGCGGTATGTTGGAAGGAACGAACGAACGAACGAACAATCTTTATTTTCATAGGAATAAGAATTGGGCACGTAGGAATACTCTGGGAGCATCTTTTCTCGCAAAATGATGACAGTAAACATACGATTCAAGGAGAATTTGGTATTGAAGCCTTCAACTAGTCTATGTAAGCTTGACAAAATAAAAAAAATTTAATTGAAAATATTGAATTAGAGAGAGAGAGAGAGAGAGAGAGAGAGAGAGAGAGAGAGAGAGAGAGAGAGAGAGAGAGAGAGAGAGAGGAGATGGGAAGGATGAAACTTAGATTCATCTATTTTAATCTGCGTCTTACAACTCAATGTGTTTCTGACGGTGTATTTAATTATTGAGAACTTGGAATGGAGATGCATCAAAGCTGTCAGCCCAACACCCTTCCACAGACAGAACGAGAGAAAGTTATGGGGGAGGACGGTGACAGAGACACAGAAGAGAGACAGAGAGACATACACAAACACACACACACACACACACACACACACACACAGCGAGAGAGAGACAGACAGACATAAATTGACGAGAGAGAGACGAGAAAGAAACGAGAGTGAGAGACGAGAGAGAAACGAGAGTAAGAGACGAGAGAGAAACGAGAGTAAGAGACGAGGGATAAATGAGAGTCGATGAGAGAGAGAGAGAGAGAGAGAGAGAGAGAGAGAGAGAGAGAGAGAGAGAGACATGAAATCGACATCGGATAGCGAGATTAGAAAGAGAAGCGAGAGAGAAACGAGAGTCGGAGAGGGACAGAGAGAAACAGACAGACGAAAGAGAAAGAGAGAGAGAACTAGATGAGAAAGAGACGAGGGAGAAATAAAAGTGAGAGACCAGAGAAGCTGAAGTGAAAGACGAGAATCGAGGAGAGAGAGACTGAATAGTGAGACAAGAAACAAAGACAAGAAAGCGAGACACTGTCAAATTAAAGTTGTGAACAGAAACAATGCACATTGCTAGGTTATGAAACACAGAGACAGGGAAACAGGGACAGAGAGAGAGAGAGAGAGAGAGAGAGAGAGAGAGAGAGAGAGAGAGAGAGAGAGAGAGAGAGAGAGAGAGAGAGAGAATAGATATACAGAGGAGAGAGCGACAAGAGAGATACAGAGTGGAGAGACAGACAGAGAAGGAATAGGAAGGAGATCAGAAACAGGGAGATGAGGGACATGAAGATCAGAGACAGGGAGATGAGAGACAGGGAGATGAGAGATAGGGAGATGAAAGACAGAGAGAAGATACAGAAAGTAGAAGGGATAGGGAGTGAAGGGACAGGGACAGGGAGAGGAGAGGCAGAGAGAGAAGAAGCATACAGAGAGAGGATATACATAATAGACAGAGATAGGAGAGACAGAGAGATGAGAGACACAATTACAGACACAGTTGGGAGACACGGCAAGTGAGAAACGAAAGTCGTGTCTCTAAAAGCGTTTTGTATCCAATGGAGCGAGAGGGAGGCGGGGGTACGTGGTATCTCTAAGCCACTCCCGCTGATGCCTTTGCCATCACAATCTTCCTTCCCACTGTTATTATTGCTGCTTATCCTCATCATCAAGTGCCGTGTCGACTGGCGTAGGCGTTCATGACTCTCCACAGATCTCGGTCTTTGGTTTTCTGGATCAACTCTGCCGTTGTTATTCCTCCATGCCACCGTCGCAATCCATCCAGCATCATTTCTCTTGGTCTGCCTCTGCCTCTCTTCCCCTCGATCTTTCCAGTTGTCATGATGTTATCAAGCGCCTCTCTTCTCATCACATGACCAAAATAAACTGTTTGTCTCTTTCTTATTGTTGTATATAATGTTCTAGTTTCACCAGCCTCTTTGAGGCATTCGCCGTTAGTTACTTTGGCGGTCCAAGGAATTCGCAACATTCGTCTAAGGAACCACATCTCTGTTGCTTCCAATCTCTTCCTAATTTGTTCTTTTATATTCCAAGATTCACAGTCATATAGCAAAACAGGTTCTATATAGCACTTTAGCACTCTCTTACATTCAATGATAGCGACTTATTGCATAAAATAGTCTTCATTTTTTTAAATGCGGTCCTTGCTCGCCCTATTCTGCTCTTAATCTATGTTGTGCATCGTCCATCTGATGTTATAAATGTCTCTAGATAGTTAAAACTATCCACTTGGCGAAGAATTTTCCCTTCTATCTCTATTTCACATTTGGCTTATCCTACTTGTATTTTTGATTCTACTTTTATTACTGGTGATCGAGTGAGGTGGCAAAACATGACCGCCCACGCTTATCGGCATGGCACATGGTGGATGGATGGATCCTACTTTTATTACTGCTGATTGTACTTTTATTATTGCGGATCCTACTTGTATTATTGCGGATCCTACTTTTATTATTGCGGATCCTACTTTTATTATTGCAGATCCTACTTGTATTATTGTTGATCCTACTTTTATTATCGCAGATCCTACTTTTATTATTTCAGATCCTACTTGTATTATTGCGGATCCTACTTGTATTATTGCGGATCCTAATTGTACTATTGCAGATCTTACTTATACTCTTGCGGATCCTACTTGTATTATTGCAGATACTACTTTTATTATTGCAGATCCTACTTGTATTATTGCAGATCCTACTTGTATTATTGCAGATCCTACTTGTATTATTGTAGATCCTACTTCTATTATTGCAGATCTTACATGTATTATTGCGGATCCTACTTGTATTATTGCGGATATTAATTTTATTATTGCAGATCCTACTTGTATTATTGTTGATTCTATTTTTATTATTGCTGATCCTACTTTTATTATTGCGGATCCTACTTTTATTATTGCAGATCCTACTTGTATTATTGCAGATCCTACTTGTATTATTGTTGATTCTACTTTTATTATCGCAGATCCTACTTGTATTATTGTTGATCCTACTTGTATTATTGCAGATCCTATTTTCATTATTGCTGATCTAATTTATTATATTAGATTCTACCTTTATTACTGCTGGTCCTAATTTTATTATTACTATCCGTTTGTTTATTACATATTATTTTCATTGTATTATCGTTTGTTGTTACCCTTTGTGTTCAATCCCTACTATTAAATATTTAATCTTTCAGTGCTATTAGGCTCCTAATATTGTTATATTAATGGCCCCATCTTCTCTCTCGCGATGACTGGCGTATCCTCTGCCCATCCCCTCATCAACGCATTTTGTTTGATACAGTTATAAACAGATTTATTCAAACATGTTTGTATTCAATGGGCAACCTTTTGCTGTAATATCCCCCAGAACATTTTATGATATTAAAATATGGCGCCATACTTTGGGTCTTCACACAGCTTTTGATAGACACTGCCCAGGATCTATACATGTTTGTTACTTATCTCTCTTCCCCCCCCCCCCCAACCTTCCCTCTTCTTTTTTGTCCACTAACTGTGAGTCCAGAGAAAGAAGAATGCCGACATTCTACCAGATATGAACAGCGACGAAAACTGGCTCATAACCAGTAGCAAGTATCGGAGAATGAAATACTGTGGATATATTGAACGTGATAGTCCCCATCATCATCATGTGCCCCGCCAACTGGTGTGGGATATCATGTCTCTCCACAGATCTCCGTTGTTGGTGTTTGGGATCTGTTCCTCCATGCCACCGTTTGTCCATCCAGCATCGTTTCTCTCGATCTGCCTCTACCTATTTTTCCATTGATCTTTCAGGTTGTCACTGTGGTTTCCAATGCATCTCTTCTATTGACATGGCCATCATCATCATCATCAAGTGACATAGTGTAGGCGTTCATGACTCCCCACGGATCACGGTCTTTGGTTTTCTGGATCAACTCTACCGTTGATATTCTTCCATGCCACCGTCGTAATCCATCCAGCATCATTTCTTTTGGTCCATCTCTACCTCTCTTCCCCTGGATCTTTCCAGTTGTCACGATGTTCTCCAATGCATCTCTACTCATCACATGACCCAAAACAGTTGTTTGCCTCTTTCTTATTGTTTTATATAATGTTCTAGTTTCATTATTCTCTTTCAGGCATTCGTTGTTAGTGACTTTCGCAGCCCAAGGAATTCGCAACATTCGTCTCAGGAACCACATCTCTTATGCTACTAATTTGTTCATTTACATTCCAAGATTCACAGCCATACAGCAAATCAGGTTCTATATAGCACCTTAGCGCTCTCTTTCTTACATTCAATGATATTGACTTATTGCATAAGATATTCTTCATTTTCTTAAATGCAGTCCTTGCTTGCCCTATTCTGCTCTTAACCTCTGTTGTGCCACTTCCATCTGATGTTACAAATGTCCCTAGGTATTTATAACTAACCACTTGGTGAAGAATTTTCGATTATATCTCTACTTCACATTTGGGTGTTACCTGTTTCTTTGATATCGCCATTATTGCTGTGTGTTTTTTTATGTTCAAGGAGAGTCGTTTCTTTGCACTTTCTGTTACTACAATGTTGACATGACCAACAAATGTAATTTGTCTCTTTTTATGGTTAGTCATTTTGTTCCAGTTTAATTAGTCTCTTCCAGGCTATGGTTGTTAGTTACTCTGACAGTTTAACGAATTTGCAGCGTTGGTCTCAGGATCCACATCTCCTTTGCTTCTAAGTTCTTCCCGATTGTTCATTTACGTTCCATGATTCGCTGTCATATAGCAAAACAGATTCTATATAACATTTCAGAACTCTAACATTCAATGATAGTGGTGACTTATTTCAAATATACTTGTCATTTTCTGGAATAAAACTTTTGCTTAACCTGTTATTTGTAGGGATAATATCCTTGCACTCCGGACAAGTCCATAGGTGCTCAGATCGTACCAGCTCCCCCCTCCCTCAACATAAACATCAGCGTCCGGCGGCTAATAGTGCCAGTTCTGTTCTCGTTCTCCCGGTGTGCCTCTCGTGTCTAGTTGTGTCAGTTCTTACTTCCACGTCCCTCATTCTGGACAACGATGTGGATTCACTGGTGTCAAAAGTCCCCCGCTCTCAACATCTCTCTGAGGGCGTTAATAACATCGGCACGATCCATGGGCTAGCCATCTGTAGAGAGGTGCAGAGCCAGCAAGTTTATCAGCTCGTTCATTTCCCTCAAACTCTGGCATTTCCTGGGTCGAAGATGAAGATGACGCTACAGACAACAGACCTCAGCAGCGATTCAAGTCCACTGTCTACACCCAGGTACTGCCTCGACCTTTCCCTAAGCTCGTCTGCTTAGTCTTAAACGTGAAACTGGTTTGGAAGAAAACAGAAACAACAGTGACAGTGGACATGATTTCTGGAAGAGGCTGTGGTCGGCCAGCAAGATTATGATCATAGGTCATTGAAGACATCTGGGGCAGGAAAATCCATGAAGCAGGGAATATGGCAGTGGAGTGGGAATCTTTGATGGGCAGTTATGAGAGTGAAGTCCTGCAAGAGACCTGTTGCACAATGATGAGTGTTTAGAAAATGTGATATTAATCACAGGCGTTTTTGTCAGCAACTGCAGGGCCGAGTTTGATCAATAACATGTCACGTGTCGCACCAGACATCTCCCTAGCCAGGAGGCCTGGCAGGTCATCTAATTTACTACTCCCTTCTTCTCCTCTTGCTTCTCAACCTCTTTCTTCTTGTTCTTCTTTCTTCGTTCCTTCTTCCCGCCTCCCTGCTTTCTTCTTCTTTCTTCAAACTAACTTTTCTTCTTTCTTCCATCCGTATTTCTTCTTCTTTCTTCAATCTGTGTTTCTTCTTCTTTCTTCTTTTCCTTTCTTTCTTATTTTTTCTTCCTTTTACGTTTTAATTCTGTCTTCCTCCTTCTTTCTTCCTTCTTTATTGTTTCTTATTTCTTATTTCCTCATTATTATTATTATTATTATTATTATTATTATTATTATTATCTGTTTCTTGTTTCTTCTTCTTCCTCCTCCTCTTCTTCTTCTAAGACAGCTAATGAAGAATATGCCTACAACCACGCATGCTAAGCAGCCCTTTGTAGACCAGTTCTTGCTTGTTTGGCTGTTGACTGTTGGTTGTAGGCTGTTGGATGTCGTCTGTTGGATGTTGGCTGACTTGTTTACTTCAGCAACCCCCCTTAGTCGCCTATGACGACCTACACAGGAGACTATAGTGTTAGAATTATTTACTTACCCATTTGGCTTCGGTAATACACGGGCGATCTCACTGGCCTGTTATTGCTCATTACAAATAAAATAATTCCAGCACACTTTGAAAATAGAACCAAATTTTTTTTTTAAAAACTCTGATTCACCTTACAAATGGACTAATCCACGCACACTTTGAACAAAGACCAAAAACCACTGATTCACCCCACAAATAGACTAACCCATGCACACTTTGAACATAGACCAGACACCGCTGATTCGCTTCGTAAATGAAAATATCAACGCACACTTTGAACAAAGACCAAACACCGCTCATTCACCTTACAAATGGACTAATCCACACACACTTTGAACAAAGACCAAAGACCACTGATTCACTTCACAAATGGACTAATCCACGCACACTGTGAACATAGACCAAACACCGCTTATTCAACCACCAAATGAACTATTCCACGCATACTTTGAACATAAACCAAACACCGCTGATTCACCTTACAAATGGACTAATCCACGCACACTTTGAACAAAGACCAAAGACCACTGATTCACTTCACAAATGGACAAATCCACGCACACTTTGAATATATACCAAATACCGCTTATTCACCTTATAAATGGACTAATCCACGCATACTTTGAACATAAACTAAACACAGCTAATTCACCTCATAAATGGACTAATCCTGGTTTAGCGATCTTCCCACTCTGTAGTCGGAACCTGCCAGGGCTAGGTGATGTGTTAGGACTACTTTATAGGTCTGAATGAGGAATCAGTTACGGGTGTTTTCCTCACTTTAGGGGACGACGAACGCTAACGTGCAGCTATCGTCTGGACGATTGTTCCCTCCTGTGTGGATCTTATTCAATGTCTGCATGCCTATTTTCTTGTTATTAATGTTGTTCTTTGTTTGTCTCGTCCTCTCCGCTCTCTGCCGTTTCCACTCTTCACTCTTCTGTCTGCCTCTTCCTCTCCTCTGTCCACCTCTTCCTCTTTCTCCAGTAGTGTGCCCTGCAACACTCTCAGTTGAGTTGACTTTACTCAAGGAACGATATCACTACACTCGGAACATTCGTATAAGCACTCCGTCCTCTTCTTCAAAAGCCAGTGTAGAGCCCCAATGCTAATCTTACCAGTTGCAGTTGGATTATGTGTCCGCCTGGACTTTGCACGGAGTATAGAGTATTCCGCCATACAGAACACATTTATGACGTGGTGGTAAATATGAAAGCGTTAAGTAAGTAGGGAACCAAATATACAGGTTTAGAAAGCCGGTAGGGAATTTACTTGATCCTAGGAAAATTATGTTCATAAATCATGGAGGAAACTGGAGGAAAGGCGCTAGTCACAGGCGCTAGAAGGTCAATAACCCCTCCCGGCCAGGCCTTAAGGCATAAGCGGGAGATAATAACATTGTCGGCCATATCATCTGGTAATTCCCTGTCGTACCATGTCTCTCCAGGTTAAGATGATTTGTTTGTTTTTCCGCACTGCACACGGCAACGGGTCTTAACCACATCTTCCTCCTAGTGCACCAATGCTCCACCCAAAGGTGATTACCCAGTCAGTTTGTCCGGCTCCTCGTTTCCCAACCCACCAGCATGTCCTGAAGAAAAGATTCAACAGATGCTCCCTACCTTTGATTTGTTTAATTGAATCATGCCACTCTGCACGAAGATTGCCCATCTTCGCCCTTCCCAGCATGCCATGTGAGTCCACTAGACTCAGACATGTATATACTGTTTGTTCTCCTGCCAATGGTAAACCGCAGTGACCGCCTCAATCTCCATTCTCATGCTTCTTTTGCCCCTTTGTACCGAGCCATCCGTGCAGATGATCATATGACCTGGCTGAGAATTGTCGTGAATAAGTTGCTGCACCTCTCGTTCAACGCAGTCTGACGGATAAACCCTGAACTCCCGGTCCAATACCATTATGACTCTGCACAAGGATGACTTCCCTCGGGCATTCCGATACTCCTCTCCCAATGTTCTCAAGCCTTCTCTCTCTCTCTCTCTCTCTCTCTCTCTCTCTCTCTCTCTCTCTCTCTCTCTCTCTCTCTCTCTCTCTATCTCTCTCTCTATCTCTCTCTCTCTCTCTCTCTCTCTCTCTCTCTGATTGTGTCCTCTGCCTCAACTATCCATAATTTAAACAAATTCGGTGTCAAACAAAAGAGTAGGTTTGGACCAAACATGGTACCCAATCAAATGAACAAATATTATAATGTAGAGCAGTCAAGCTGAAAAACATCTGATGGCTGTAGAAATGTGGTTTCTGAAGAGAATGCAAAGAATACCATGGACAGATAGAAAAACCAATGACCAAGTACTACAGGGGACAAATGAAAATCGTAAATTGATTAGAGAAATTAGACGTAGACAGTCTAAATTTTTTGGACATGTTATGAGAAGAAATAAATTGGAGTACTTAGTGACAACTGGCAAGAACAACGAGGGGAAGAGAACTAGGGAAAGACAGAGAAGTAAATACGTGGGTGGCTTAACCACGTGGCATGGTCGAGACAGGAACACTGAGCTGATTCACGACTCTGGTGATCGAGTGAAATGGCGTGTTATGACCGTTCACGCTTACCGGCATGAAACATGATGGATGGATTATAATGTAAATTTCCATTCACTCAGCGTTAAAATTGCGAAAGATAGCGTGAAACAATACAAATATTACGATGACCCTAGTATGCCGATATATCTTCCGTCTGTCCAAATGGGAGTTCGCATTTGACGATATAGTATCCTTCGTCACAGAATCAGTTAATATTATAATCCTCTGGCTCTCTCCGTTTTGTATTTCCTCGCGACTTATTGTGTTACTAAGCCATGCATCATTTTTTTTTCTTTATGGAGTCTCATTCGTCTAGTTGTATTGTCCATAATGTGTTCGTCAATTTTCCAATGCAGCTTTTGGGGCTAGCAAACTGCAGACACGAAAATAATATCCCCGCGACTTTAATTATAAACCGGAAGTTCACGTCACGTGTTGTTAGTAAACAATTCAATGTTGAACCGGCACAACGCGGGCCGGAAGCTGGAGGATCTTCTCTTACATGATTCAGCTGATCCGCTATCCGTGGCGAAGGTGTTACGGACGCGGTTCGTGATCAAGCATATCCGCGTTCGAAATACAGCTGCGCGCGGTTTGGCAGCAGAACGCGTTGCGCTGGTTTTTTACGAAATGGTATGGGTGCCGGTCGTTCAGAAAGCAAACTACTGCACGTAAACTTGCCAAGACATCAACAACAGCAAACAATGCTGGTGTTGACTGCAAATGTCCCGTAAAGGATATGCAACTAATTCACAGCTGGTCGCGTGTACGAACGACATGGTTTCCTAGAGGTGGGAACCCAGCTGCAGAAACGCTCATGCTGAAACACTACCATTGGACCAATTCGCCGGTCAATTCCTCTTTCTATAGTCTTCATTCATTCATTCTTCCTTTCTGTTTTCTTTCTTATTTACTTCTTTCCTTTCATCCTTTCTTCCTTCCTTTATTTCTTTGTATGTTATTTCTTCTTCCTTCCTTCCTCTTTCTTCCCTACTCCTTCCTCCTCCTGCTTTCTTCTTCAATGTACCCATCGCCATCTCCACTGCTTTTCTCCTATCTTCGTCCTCCTTTCTTCTCTACTCATCCCTGTTTCTCAGTCTTTATTCTCTGCCCTTTTCTTCTCCCTCTTTTCTTTATCCTTTTTCCTTTTCCCCCATTCTTTCTTCCTCCTTTCTTCTTCCTCTTTCTTCTTTCTCCTTAAGTTTTCATCCTTCGTTTTCCCCTTTCTTCTTTTGCATTATTTCTTCCTTCGTCAAACTTCCTTCATCGGCCTCCCCCTCTTCCTTATGGGGTGAGGGTGAGTGGTTTTGATGGTGATAATGTAGCCACTTGGGGGAGTGGGGGGGGAGGGGGGGGTCCTCTCTCCGTGATTATATGTTGTGTTTTGAGTATGTATTTTTCTAATGAAGGTTAGTCGTCGCAACTTACTGTGTTTTCCTAATTATGCTATGCAAAGCTGCATTACGTTGTGTTATTTTATATTTATAACATTTCCACAGCTTTACCGCGCTTCCGCTTATATTAGTCATACTTAAACTAGATATTAGCAGGCTTGTCCATGGGAAACATTTTTCAGTCCCATCCCATCTCATCCAATGGTGATTTATGCCTGTCCCGTCCCATCCCATCCCATGGGATTCCCATGATAATATTAATATGGAATACAGTTCAAATAAAATTATTAAATTTATGAAAGTTTAGGGTTAGTGTCTACTAAATAGGACTACATGTACAAAGAGACATGTAAAACAACAGAATTTATTAATTTTAATATTCAAGAGTATTTTACTAAAACAAAGTTTAATCTAATTATGACAATTCAGTGACATTCTGACACTCTCATTCTGTTTCTGAGTCACTCTGCTCATTCAGGACATTATCAATTTCCTGCTGATCGACTGTTTCTAATAATTCAGTTAATCCAGGTAATCCCTGAACCATTTCCACAATGTTCATGTTACATGCAAATCTGATATACACAGGGCTGGTAAAATCCGTTTTCGTAACTTACTCAAAAACAATCCAGCTGCACTAAATAAGAGCTCTACTACTGCTGAGGACACTGGTA
The DNA here is from genome assembly GCA_963921405.1 of Cepaea hortensis. Lineage (NCBI taxonomy): Eukaryota > Metazoa > Mollusca > Gastropoda > Stylommatophora > Helicidae > Cepaea > Cepaea hortensis. The sequence goes on from OY992876.1 coordinate 277,825,346, forward strand.
TGGCCAAAACAATGTTCGCACTTGCTTTTAGCAGTGAAAACCTATGTTCATTTTTCCAATAATTTAATGGTTGTGAAGTTAGTTGCCGTAATTTTTGAAACATGGTGACTTGATCCTCAAGGCATTGTTGGATGTGATGTAATTAGTTCGAAAACTGTTTTTTGCCACATATTTGACAATGTTGGTGGTGGTTTTCTTACTTCCCACTGCTTGGCTTCAAAAAATCTTTTGATGTTAGTAGAACCACCGGAACCACATTTCATGCTATGCTGTATTGCAACTCCATAACCATTTTGATTAACTCATTTTTCATTAATCAACTTATACCAACTGTAGAGCGTTTTGCACTTTGCACAGCAAACAAATAGTGCTAAAATACTTTCAAATATTTTAACTGCTTTAACATTAGCTATTGAAGACTTTACAAGTTCTTTTGGAACATCAGTCAAGTGGCATACTCCCCCACTAAACATCTTAGCAACAACAGTTTTAGTAAGATCCTGGAACTCATATTTTTGGTTGGCCATTTTGGGGTACCGTAGGCTTACATATCCTGCACTCAGTAACACCGTGACTTCAAGTGACTGCCTTCACAAATTATTTGAAATTATGTCTACTGTATATTTATAGACTATAAATATAGTACCTAATATTCAACCAAATAAAAATACTGCAAATAAGCAACAAAACAACTTCAATTAAGGCAGATTAAAACTAGCTTCGTATTTACAAATCGCCAAAGACAACAATCAACAATTACAGCAACAATGGCTGATTAGCAGCGCACATGCACGCAATTATTTATTTATCCGGTGTCCCACCACGAGATAAAGAATTTATACAAATATATATATATTTTAAAAAAAAAAAAAAGGATAAAAGGCTTTAAAAAGGTGTGTTTTTTTTTTTATGTGTCCCATGGGAAATACAAATGTGTGCTGTCCCATCCCATCCCATCCCATTCCCATGGGTATCCCATTCCATGGACAAGCCTGAATATTTTATTAGAGGAACAGGCAGACAGACCATCGTAAAGTTAATTCAGTGGTAATTGAAAGTATTCTCTTAAACCTAGATCCTTGTTATGTTTCAAATTGAGAAATTGAATAATAACAAAGCAAAACATTCTTACCTACACAGCCACGAGAAAAGATAAATGCCGGCATTCTAGAGCAGACACTAGGGCGACGAAACCCTCCGACGGACTGAACAACCGGATTAAAGACATACAGTGCAGATCAACGTTCAGGTAGACATACCTGATACATTGAGACCGGCGTGCAGATGGACATACATCAGGTAGAGACAGGCGTGCGGATATACATATTAGGCAGATACTGATGTGGGGATAGACAAATTAGACAGAGACCGGTGTTAAGATAGACATACATCAGGCAGAGACAGACTTGCAGACATACATCAGGCAAACACCGACGTGCGGATAGACATACATCAGGTAGGCACCGATGTGTAGATAGACATACATCAGGCAGACACCGACGTATAGACAGACACACATCAGGCAGAGACTGACGTGCAGATAAACATACATCAGGCAGAGACCGACTTGCGGATAGATATACATCAGGCAGAGACCGACTTGCGGATAGACATACATCAGGCAGAGACCGACGTGAAGATAGACATACGCCAGACAGAGAGACCGACGTATAACGGTATAGTTATACAAACTAGTCGTATAGAATATAGGAAGTGAGAAATGGATAAGCAAGAAGAGACTAGAGACAAACAGGAGTTATATTTGACAGCGGTTAAGGCCTGTTGTTTCAGGCAGATATTTAAGCAAGCATGCAGACAAATATGTAGATAGATAAGTAAGCAATGTTGATAGATAGGTAAGCAAGCATGTAGGTGGACACGTAGGTAGATAGGTGGAATTGAGGGTGGGGTGGGGGATTGTGATAGAATGCTAGATAGGCATGTACATGGTAGTAATGCATTTTTGTTGGTAAGCAAACAGGAACCACGGAAGTGGGTACATATATAAGGAGGTAGGTAAGAAGAGAGGTAGGCAGGGGAGAGAGGGGGGTATGTAGGGAGGTAGGAAAGCAGGGAGGTGGATACCAAGACAAGTAAATATGCAAGCAGACAGATAACCTCGCGCTCCGAATGTTGTGGGTTCGATTGCCCTGTCGTTCGGTTCAAGAGTGCAATTTTTGTCGGAGACTCCTGGGGGTAGTCGCTGGAGCCGCCGGAGTTTGTGCTCCGGGCGACGCTTTCGCCACCGTGCTGAAAGTGAATATACGTATGAATAGCGCCTGTGTGGTTTCCGAACCCTATATAATGTCAGTATGTATATATATATATATATATATATATATATATATATATATATATATATATATATATATATATATATATACTAGCTGACCCTGCCCGGCTTCGCCCAGACCCTGGTGGGGAGCATCTCATTTAATTCATATAAGTAGTCATATAAGTTCTCGTTCCCGTTACCGACTGTCTGTCTGTCTGTCTGTCTGTCTGTCTGTCTGTCTGTCTGTCTGTCTGTCTGTCTGTCTGTCTGTCTGTCTGTCTGACCCGGCCCGGCATTGCCCAGCTCCTGGTGTGGAGCATCTCATTTAATTCATATAAGTAGTCATATAAGTTCCCGTTCCCGACTGTCTGTCTGTCTGTCTGTCTGACCCGGCCCGACATCGCCCAGCTCCTGGTGTGAAGCATCTCATTTAATTTATATAAGTAGTCGTATAAGTTCCTGTTCCCGACTGTCTATCTGTCTGTCTGTCTGTCTATCTGTCTGCCTGACCCTGTCCGGCTTCATTAAATTCATACAACAAAAAAAATGTAACTTAAAAGAACGTTCTACCACACACCATCCATTATTTTTAATGAAAACTCTTTCTAATCACCTGCATGACTACAGTAACTTCTTAAGCAAAAAAAGATGAGTTACAATGTTATGCATTGTGCATCATTTTTATGAAAACTTTGAAAATGCCTTACAGATTGTATCATTATTTATTATAACTCATATGCCGGTACATAACTATGGACAAAGAGTTTATAAATCTTTGAAAACGATGCCACAATATGACTATAAGTTATACAGAAAAGTTATGCCCCTTGAAATAACTTTTACGAGTTAGATCCCCTGAAATATATGACATTATGATGAAAAATGAAAAATGAAATAATACTGAGTAAGCAGGCGATTTCACACTAACAAAATATCACAGTTGGCTGCTCTGGACTGAAAGGAAGGCGTGTAGAAAATTTCATCTCAATCGGATGGGCCGTTCGCGAACAAATAAAGGACATACAGAGATACATAAATACATACAGAGATACGCTCCTTTTTTATATATAAGATATATATATATATATATATATGTGTGTGTGTGTGTGTGTGTGTGTGTGTGTGTGTCTGTGTCTCTGTGTGTGTCTGTGTCTGTGTGTCGGCCGTCCCATGATGCATGGGTTCTGTTTCTGACCGTTGAGAAAATCGCCGGGTTGATCCAAAATCCGTCCAAAGAAGCTCAAAGAGCGGTGATTCAGTTTCTTTCATTTGAAGGATGTTGACCAGTGGACATTCATCGAAGAATGCAGGCAGCGTACGGTAACAAATGTGTGTCGAAGACAACAGTGACAGACTGGGCACGAATGTTTCGGAAAAGATGTCAGTTCACGACAGATCTTCGACGGCTGGGTCAAGCGCATATTGTTGCCATAGAAAAAACCGTCGCCAAAATTGATGCAGCAGTACAGATGAACCGTTGTTGAAGCATACGTTCGCTAGCGAAAGAATTTGCTGTGTCAGTTGTGACAATTGAAAAGGTCGTTCGTAAGTAGCTGCAATATCGGAAGGTGTGTTCACAGTGGGTACCACGGATGTTGACCGACCACCAAAAAGAGGAACGCGTGGGATGGTGTTTGAACCACATGCTGCGTTACAGAGTGGAGGGTGGTGCATTTCTCTTCCGCATAGTGGCAGGCGAAGAATCATGGTGTCACCACTTTGAGCCGAGCAGCAAAAGAGAGAGAGCATGCAATGGAAGCATGATGAATCACCAAAACCCAAAAAAAATTCTTCAAGTTACACGTTTCCGCTGGTAAGGTTATGCTAAACATTTTTTGACCATGAAAGGCTATTGTTGGCCGACTTTAAAGAGCCTGGTGTCAACATCAACTCTACCCACTACTTGCAAACACTAGACAAGCTGCAAAAAGACATCAAGAATAAACGACCCAGCATACTTTCTCACGGTGTGATTTTGTTGCACGATAATGCTCGTCCCCATGTGGCAAAGATTGTGCAGGAAGCATTAGCAAGGAAGAAGTGGGAAATTCTGCAACATCCAGCCTATAGTCCTGATTTGTCACCATGTAATTTTCATTTGTTTGGACCTCTAAAAAAAAAAGCTCTGAAGGGGCAACGATTGCATACAGATGCAGACGTAATGACCGCGGTAAACGCTTGGTTTAGTGAGCAACCACAATCTTTTTTGCGGACGGCATTCGCCGCCTACCTAAGCTATGGGATACTTGCCTGAATGCCGACGGCGACTTATTCTGACCAACCCATGGTGCATAAATCATTTAATTCTACCACACCTGTTAATATTTCTTTCATGCTTTTGTAATAAAGTCATTGTAACGGGTTTCGAATGAACGTCCCTAATATATATATATATATATATATATATATATATATATATATATATATATATATATATATATATATATATATGAATAGCACCCGGGTTGTTCCCGAACCCTACTTAATGTCAGTATACATATGAATAGTGCCCGTGTAGTTCCCGAACCCATAAAGGAAACAAGGAATAGTACTCCTCTAATCTACCTTGAAGACCGTAAGGGACGACCAAGGAGGGTTGGCACGGCACTGGCTATCCCATCCCCTAGAAAACTAGCGACAAAATCCAACGAATTATGAATAAGTCTACAGAGCGCCTGGCGTGAGTTGGTTATGGGTTAAAAGTCCCATCGAGAAAGCCACATGAAGAGAAAGATTGAGCAGGAGGAAGGAGGAATGAAGAGGTAGAAAGATAAAACAACGAAGGGGTATAAGAAAGAAATAAGGATTGGGATTTTTGTTTTACGGTCGCTCACTTTGAACTCAAACACCGTCCATTCACGTGCTACTACTTCTATTGTACTGGACTGATTTTTACGTGTGGGTTAGCTTTCCCTATTACCAGTGTCCCTCGCCATCAGGCCAACCCATTATGATTTCTGAGGTACTTGTAATTTACGTACCTTAGTCAAGAACGAAAAGTCAATATTTTATTCCAACTGACGGGTGTAGGAGTTGAACCCGCTATCTCCGCATCAGCACACCGGATGTTTAAGAACGAACATGCTTATCCATTCAGCCATGCTGACCTCCAAGGAAGGAATCAATAACGTAGATTTACTACAAAAACAGGCAAAATAAATAGACTCTTTATTAGCATGTGACAATTTAATTTAAAACACAAAGAAATAATACTTAAAATAAACTCAAGACGAGAACAATAACATAAGCTATAACTCTACATCAAAGAATCATCAAAAACTCACATGCCCGTGCAGCATATTCAATATCAAAGTAGCCATTCTCGTTACCCAATCTAAGCTGTTGCAAGATGTGAGGTGTGCCCAGGTAAACAGCCTAGTTGTCTTTACCTGGCAGCAAATTTACTGTTTGTAGAAGCGATCAGAGCGGCCAATTTGTTGCTCGGTGGTTGAACATTAATGCGACTTGAAACAGGAATGAACATAAAGTATCATTTGAAAGCTTGGAGAAAAGATATATATATATATATATATATATATATATATATATATATATATATATATATATATATATATATATATATATATATATATATATATATATATACAGAAGAAATTGAACGATTCGAACAGTCTTTATCGAGGGAAAAAAAAAAGATAAAAAGAATTCTTAGCTAGAAAACTGAAATTTCACAAGTACAAATTATAAAATCGAAATTTCACAATTACAAATAAGTGTTTCAACGAATATTTTTTTAAGACGTTAGGTACATACTCTTTTCAGGACGTCGCAGTCACCCTAATATTTTTTGGCTGTGTGATTTCTTGCCAAACTTACGTTCAGTATTTTGTCATCGCTTTCTGAACGGCCGATACTTAAACCTTTGTATGTAAACCAGTGCAAGGCGATCTGAGACCACTGTCTTGGCAGGCAAGGTCACTAGCCACTATGCCATCATGCCATAGAGATACACTTGCAAAGTTGTCAGACAATCGTAGGGGTTTAGAGAACTGAGAATAGTGTAACTAGTCAGGTCTTCATCTAGAATCCACAGGGGAAAGAAATAAAGGAAGACCTAACAACTCACAGATAGGGAGACCTAACAACTCACGGAGAGGGAGACATTAAGCAACATGGACATGGAGACCTAAATACTCATAGAGAGTGAGACCTTAAACAACATGGACATGGAGACCTAAATACTCATAGAGAGTGAGACCTTAAACAACATGGACATGGAGACCTAAATACTCATAGAGAGGGAGATGTGAAAACTCACGGAGAAGGAGATCTGAAAACTCACAGAGAAGGAGACCTGAAAACTCACAGAGAAGGAGACCTGAAAACTCACGGAGAGGGGGACCTGAAAACACTTGGACAGGGAGACCTAACAACTTATGGAGAATTATAAACATGGAAGGATGGATAGGTGGGTTGGTGTGTGGATAGATTGATGGATACATGGATAGATGGATGGATGGATGGATGGTGGATGGATGGGTGGGTGGGTGTGTGAGTGGATGGATACATGGATGGATGGGTGGGTGGGTGGATTGATAGATGGATGGATGGATGGATTGGTGGGTGGATGGATTGGTGGGTGGATGGATGGATACATGGATGGATGGATGGGTGGGTGGGTGTGTGGATGGATGGATACATGGATGGATGGATGGATGGATGAGTGGGTGTGTGTGTGGATGGATACATGGATGGGTGGATTGGTGGGTGGATGGATACATGGATGGATACATGGATGGATGGATGGATGGGTGGGTGGATGGATGGATGGATACATGGATGGATGGATGGATGGGTGGGTGGGTGTGTGGATGGATGGATGGATACATGGATGGATGGATGGATGGGTGGGTGGATGGATGGATGGATACATGGATGGATGGATGGATGGATACATGAATGGATGGATGAATGGATGGATGGGTGGGTGGGTGTGTGGATGGATGGATGGATACATGGATGGGTGGGTGGGTGTGTGGATGGATGGATGGGTGGGTGTGTGGATGGATGGATACATGGATGGATGGATGGGTGGATGGGTGGGTGGGTGTGTGGATGGATGGGTGGATGGGTGGATACATGGATGGATGGATACATGGATAGATGGATGAATGGATGGATGGGTGGGTGTGTGGATGGATGGGTACATGGATGGATGGATGGGTGGGTGGGTGTGTGGATGGATGGATGGATACATGGATGGATGGATGGGTGGGTGGGTGTGTGGATGGATGGATGGGTGGATACATGGATGGATGGATACATGGATGGATGAATGGATGGATGGGTGGGTGTGTGGATGGATGGGTACATGGATGGATGGATGGGTGGGTGGGTGTGTGGATGGATGGATACATGGATGGATGGATGGGTGGGTGGGTGTGTGGATGGATGGGTACATGGATGGATGGATGGATGGGTGGGTGTGTGGATGGATACATGGATGGATGGATGGATGGGTGGGTGGGTGTGTGGATGGATGGATGGATACATGGATGGATGGATGGATGGATACATGAATGGATGGATGAATGGATGGATGGGTGGGTGGGTGTGTGGATGGATGGATGGGTGGGTGGGTGTGTGGATGGATGGATGGATACATGGGTGGATGGATGGATGGATGGGTGGGTGTGTGGATGGATGGATGGATACATGGATGGGTGGATGGATGGATACATGAATGGATGGATGAATGGATGGATGAATGGATGGATGGATGGGTGGGTGTGTGGATGGATGGGTACATGGATGGATGGATGGGTTGGTGGGTGGGTGTGTGGATGGATGGGTGGGTGAGTGTGTGGATGGATGGATGGATACATGGATGGATGGATGGATAGATGGATGGGTGGTTGGGTGGATGGATGGATGGGTGGGTGGTGTGTGGATGGATGGATGGTTGGGTGGGTGGGTTGTGGGTGTGTGGATGGATGGATGGGTGGGTGAGTGCGTGTGTGGATGGACAGATGGATGGGTGTATGGGTGGGTGGGTGGATACATAGGTGGGTGGATAGATGGGCGGATACATGGATGGATGGATGGGTGGGTGGATGGATGGATGTTTGGGTGGGTGGGTGGATACATGGATGGATGGATGGATGGATACATGGATTGATGGATGGAGGGTGGGTTGGTGGGTCTATGGATGGGTGGATGGATGGGTGGATGGGTGGATGCGTGGGTGGATACTGGATAGATGGGTAGGTGGGTGGATGTGTGGGTGGATACTGGATAGATGGGTAGGTGGGTGGATGGGTGGATGGATGGATGGATGGATGGATGAAGCTGTATGCGATATCTAAGGATAAAAAAGCTTGGAGTGAATTGGGGACCTATACCCCAACAGGGGATCAAGAAGGACAGAAGAAGAAATGGTTGTTGAAACCATACGCACACAGAACGTAAGTTTGTATCTCCATGACTGACTTATTGTCCAGTTTCCTAATATGTTGTGTTTATTCGTTTTCCTGCATCCGCTCAGCACCATTCGCTCCGTATTTTCGATTAATTCGAATTACCTGATCGGTGTTCCAGGTGACTAAGATGTAATATACGTTTAGGTTTGGCAGGTTGACAATTCGCCGAATTCACGAAAGTTCATTGGGTAGAGACACGTTGCTAGTAATGACACTGACATATGTATCTACAGGGTTAATTATTTTACTGTGTTATTTGTTCGGATATGTTTGTTAGTTCGAGTAGTAATGAGTTTTAATAGAAGCCGAAGTGTCTTAATCTGTACATATGAGCTTTAAACAGACCATTAATTGTACCGTTCACACGTAGGGTCTTTACGTCTATCCGTCACAAGTAATTCTTTGCTTTTATTGACAGAATCATTGCCAAACAAAAAGTAAGTTTGGACCAAACATAAATAGACGGCAGACAATGGAAATTAGAGACGTGTCACAGTTCTGACTTAAAAGTTATTAATACAGTAGCAGAGCAGACATGTTGAATTATATATTAAGTTAAAAGTAGTTGCATAAGGAAAATTACTGTATTGATATTTTATTTATAGTTTTTATTTAAATGCCTACGGCAGAACGGGAAGTTCAAATAAGACGATTTATCGGCCCTTGGCATTTATCAGTTAACAGTAGAAGTTTTGGTATGAAGATGTTAAAGAAATGATCATCGAAGCGTAAATGAGTTAATGTAACAAATATAATGGAAACATGTCAGTTACATTAGGAGTAACAGTTAGGACAGGGTAAATAATAATCAACTAGGGATATCTGTGGCGTATTGGTTAAACCGCTAGCTCGCGCTATGAAGGTCCCGGATTTCCTTTTGGAACTCAGTTCTACGAGTGAGGTCAGCATGGCCAAGTGGATAAAGCACGCGTTTTAAACTTCCTGTGTGCTGATGTCGAGGTAGCGGGTTCAACTCCTACACCAGACAGTTGGATTATAATGTTAGACCTTTCGTCCTTGACATGGGGACATAAATTAAAGTACCTCAGAAGTTGGAGTGGGTTCGCCTGATGGTGAAGGTCACTGGTAATAAGGAAAGCTATTCCACACGCATAAACTGGCCCAGTGCACTAGAAATAGTAGCACGTGTATGGACTACGTTTGAGTTCAAAGCGAGCGAACGCAAAACGAAAATAACAATATTAAATACCACATATTGTATAAACTAAAGATAGGAGACACTGATGAGTGTAACTGTGGAACTGGAAAAATGAAATACCACATACTGTATAAACTAAAGATAGGAGATACTGATGAGTGTAACTGTGGAACTGGAAAAATGAAATACCACATCTATATCTATAAATCAAAGTGTATGTATGTAAATATGTATGTATGTAAATATGTATGTCCTTTATTTTTTCGCTAACGGCCCATCCGATTGAGATGAAATTTTCTACACGCCTTCCTTTCATTCCAGAGCTGTCAACTGTCATAGTTTTTTTTCCTTCTTCCTCCTCCCCCCTCCTCCCCCTCCCAAAATACGTACGTAAATATATGATGATGATGATGAAAGAATCCCCGAACCAAAACGCTAGGGAAAGGGAAGAAAATGACGTGACTACACAGAATCGTCACACGGCAATCATCATCATCAAGTGCCGTGCCGGCTGGCGTAGGCGTTCATGGCTCTCCGTAGATCTCAGTCTTTGGTTTTTTGGATCAACTCTGCTGCTGATATTCCTCCATGCCATGGCAATATCAATAACAATTCATCTTTTTATGTGTAAGGAAGTTATCTACAGTCGTGTAGAAGGGAAGAACTAGACGAGTATGAATTCCGAATGCCGAACTCTCTCCTCCTCTCTTCTTCCTCCCTCTCATCCCTCTCCCGACTCCCTCCTCCTTCTCCCTCTTTCTTCTCCCTCTTCCTCTCCCCTCCTCCTCCATCCTCCTCCCTCCTACTCCATCCGCCTCCTCCCCCTCCTCCCTCATCTTCCCTTCTCCTCCCTCTCCCTCCTTATCCCTCCTCCTCCTGCCTCCCTCCTCCTCCTCCTGCCTCCTTCTCCCTCATCATCCTCACTCCTCCTTCTCCCTTCTTCTCCCTCTTCCCTCTTCCTCCTCCTCCTCCCTCCTCCCTCCTCCTCCCTCTACCTCCTCCTCCTCCCTCCACCCTCCTCCTCCCTTCTCCTCCTCTTCCTCCTCCCTTTCCTTCCTCCTCCTCCTCCCTCTACCTCCTCCTCCCCCTACCTCTTTCCTCCTCCCTCCTCTTCCTCTTCCACCTCCCTTTCCTTCCTCCCCTCCTCATTCTCCCTCCTTCCTCTCCCTCCTTCCTCCTCCTCCGTCCTTCTTCTCCTTCTGCCTCCTCCCTCCTCCTATCCTCTCCTCCTCCCTCCTTCTCCTCCTCTCCCCTCCTCCTCCTCCTACCCTCTTCCTCTTTCCCTCCTCCCTCTCCCTCCTCCATCCTCCTCCTCCCTCTTCCTCCTTCCTCCTCCTCCCTCTCCCTCCTCCATCCTCCTCCTCCATCTTCCTCCTCCTTCTTCCTCCTCCTTCCTTCTCCTCCCTCCTCCTCCCTCTTCCTCCTCCTCCTACCTCCTCCCTCCTCCTCCTCTCTCCTCCTCCCTCCTCCCTTTTCCTCCCTCCTCCTCCCTCTACATCCTCCCTCCTCCTCTCCACTCTTCCTCCTACCCTCTTCCTCTTCCCCTCCTCCCTATCCCTCCTCCTCCCTTCACATTCCTCCTCCTCCCTCTTCCTCCACCTCCCTCCTCCTCCTCATCCCTCCTTCTCCCTCCTCCTCCTTCTCCCTCCTCCTCCTTCTTCCTCCCTCCTCCCCCTCCTCCTTCCTCCTCCTCTCTCTCCTCCTCCTCACTCCTCCTCCTCCTCCTCCCTCTACCTCCTCCCTCCTCCTCCCTCTTCCTCCTCCTCATCCCTCCTCCTCCCTTCTCCTCCTCCCTCCTCCTCCTCCCTCTACCTCCTCCTCCCTCTACCTCCTCCTCCCTTCACATTCCTCCTCCTCCCTCTTCCTCCTCCTCCCTCCTCCTCATCCCTCCTTCTCCCTCCTCCTCCTTCTTCCTCCCTCCTCCTCCTCCTCCCTCCTCCCCCTCCTCCTTCCTCCTCCTCCCTCTCCTCCTCCTCACTCCTCCTCCCTCCTCCTCCCTCTACCTCCTCCCTCCTCCTCCCTTCACATTCCTCCTCCTCCCTCTTCCTCCTCCCTCCTCCTCCTCCCTCCTCCTCCTCCCTCCTCCTCCTCCTCTCTCCTCCTCATCACTCCTCCTCCCTCCTCCTCCTCCTCCCTCCTCCCCCTCCTCCCTCTCCGCCTCCTCCCTCCTCCTCCTCCCTCTACCTCCTCTCCTCCCTCCTCCTCCCTCTACCTCCTCCCTCCTCCTCCCTTCACATTCCTCCTCCTCCCTCTTCCTCCCTCCTCCTCCTCTCTCCGCCTCCCTCCTCCTTCTCCTCCCCTCCCTTCTCCCTCCTCATTCTCCCTCTTCCTCCTCTTTCTTCCTTCTCCCTCCGCCTCCTCCATCCTCATACTCTCTCCTCCTCCTCCCTCCTCCTCCCTTTTCCTCCCTATCCTCCTCCTGCTCCCTTCTCCTCCTGTGTTCTCCTCCTCCCTCCTTCTCCCTCCTCCTCCCTCTTCCTCCTCCCTCCTCCTCGCCTCCTCCTCCACACTACTCCTCCCTCCTCCTCCTAATCCCTCCTCCTCCCTCCTATTCTTCCCTACTCCTCCTGTCTCCTCCCTCCTCCTCCCTCCTCTTCCCTCCTCCACCTCCCTCTTCCTCCTCCCTCCTCCATTTACCCAAGACAGACAGACAGTCAGACAGATAGTCGGGAACGGGATCTTATATGACTACTTATATAATTTAAATGAGATGCTCTCCACCATGGGATGGGCCGGGTCAGACAGACAGACAGATAGATAGATAGATAGATAGATAGACAGACAGACAGACAGACAGACAGACAGACAGACAGACAGACAGACAGACAGACAGACAGACAGACAGTCGGGAACTTATATGACTACTTATATGAATTAAATGAGATTCTCCCCACCAGGAGTTGGGCGATGCCGGGCCGGGTCAGACAGACAGACAGATAGATAGTCGGAACGGGAACTTATATGACTACTTATATGAATTAAATGAGATTCTCCCCATCAGGGTCAGGGCGAAGACGGGCCGGGTCAGACAGACAGACAGATAGACAGACAGACAGACAGACAGACAGATAGTCGGTAACGGGAACGAGAATTAAATGAGATGCTCCCCACCAGGGTCTGGGCGAAGCCGGGCCGGGTCAGCTAGTACTGTATAAACTAAATATAGGAGATACTGATGAGTGTAACTGTGGAACTGGAAAAATGAAATACCACATATTTTTATAAACTAAATATTGGAGACACTGATTAATGTAACTTTGGAACTGGTAAAATGAAATGCCACATATTTATAAACTAAAGATAGGAGACACTGATGAATGTATCTGGTACTGGGAAAATGACAGCTAAACATTAATTGCAGAAGTATCCAACATATGCTGAACAGAGAAAAGTAGTTTGGTCTACACCCGCCCCATTTGAGGACACACTCTATGGAGATGTCAACAAGCTTGCGTTGGCTGCTGCTTTCTTTGGATTAGTCCATAATGGCGTCTGAAGGTGAAAGAAGAAGAACAGAATTAGAGCGTGGGAGTAAGGCTCTGGGAACGTGTAAATGTGCAATACTCCGTTGTGTTCTTGTGGAAACAAAACACACAAATACGAATATTTACGTTTTCGAGAAGCTTGAAGTGAAATGAGAGCTGGTGGAAGTGATGCAATTCATACTGCTGTCGCTGCCTTCTCCATCCCTTCCTCCCTAATCCCCCTCTCCTTCCATCCTGATTTCCATCCTCTAAAACGCCTCCCCTTTGTCATTGTCGTCGTCATCATCATCATCATTATAATCAAAATCGCCAACCTCCACAACCATCATTATAATCATAATCGTCATCGCCACCATCAACATCATTATAATCATAATCGCCACCACCACCATCATCATTATAATCATTATCGCCACCACCATTATCACTATAATCATAATCGGCATCGCCATGACCACCATCATCATTACAATCATAATCGCCACCACCATCATCATCATCATTATAATCTTAATCATAGCGCCACCACCACCACCATAAACATTATAATCATAATCGCCACCACCACCATAATCATTATAATCATAATCGCCGCCACCATCATAATCATTATAATTATAATCGCCGCCACCACCATAATCATTATAATCATAATCTCCACCACCACCACTATAATCATTATAATCCTAAACGCATCACCAACACCACCAATATAATCATTATAATCATAATCGCCACCACCACCATAATCATTATAATCATTATCGCCACCACCATCACCATAATCATTATAATCATTATCGCCGCCACCACCACCATAATCATTATAATCATAATCGCCGTCAACACCATATCATTATAATTATAATCGCCGCCACCACCACCATAATCATTATAAGCATAATCGCCACCACTACCACATAATAATTATAATCATAATCGCCGCCACCATAATCATTATAATCATAATTGCCGTCACCATAATCATCATTATAATCATAATCGCCGCCACCACCACCACCATCATAATCATTATAATCATAATCGCCTCCACCACCACCATAATCATTATAATCATAATCGCAGCCACCATCATTAAAATCGCCATCCCTCTTCCCCCCTTGAGTCCCTTCACTGGCCTTCACGCTTGACACTTTTAATCTAACTCCTCGGCCACGTGACCATGGTGGAACATACAGCACTCCTGAGTGTAAACACAACCACGTCTTTGTCATACATAAATTACCACAAACAAACCTACACTGTGAAAGACCGACTCTTCTGAAGTTGTGGCCACCGCGAGCAAGTCAAAAGCCACTTTATGTACATTACTTGCGCGGATTAGTTTCGACGTCCACGCTGGTGGCAATAAATGTATTCTATTAACTCTATTCGGGCGAGGAAATTGCTATAATTTCACATATGACTGAGTCGAGACAAAACAGAGTTTCTGTGGGGAAACGGGAAATATCCGACACAATGACTTGTATTGTATATTACATGAGCGTATGTGTGTGTCTGTGCGTGAGAGTGTGTTTGTCTGTGTGAAAGTGTGTGTCTGTGTATCTGGCTGTGTCAGTCTGTGTCTGTCTGTGAATGACTGCATATGTCTGTCTATGTAGTGTCTGTCTTTGACTGTGTCTCTGTCTGTGTGCCCCTGTTTGTGCCTGTGTCTTTCTGTATGTCTGTCAGTGTGTATGTCTGTTAGTGTGTCTGTCTGTCAGTGTGTCTCTCTGTTAGTGTGTCTGTCTGCCAGTGTGTCTGTTTGTCAGTGTGTATATCTGTCAGTGTGTATGACTATCAGTGATATGTCTGTCATTATGTTTGTCTATCAATGTGTCTGTCTGCCAGTGTGTCTGTTTGTCAGTGTGTATATCTGTCAGTGTGTATGACTATCAGTGATATGTCTGTCATTATGTTTGTCTATCAGTGTGTCTGTCTGCCAGTGTGTCTGTTTGTCAGTGTGTATATCTGTCAGTGTGTATGACTATCAGTGATATGTCTGTCATTATGTTTGTCTATCAGTGTGTCTGTCTGTCAGTGTGTATGTCTGTCAGTGTGTATGACTATCAGTGATATGTCTGTCATTATGTCTGTCTATCAGTGTGTCTGTCACTATGTATGTCTATCAGTGTGTATGTCTATCAGTTTGTATGTCTGTCAGTATGTCAGTCTTTCAGTGTATATGTCAATGTCTGTCTGTCAGTATCTGTATGTGTGTGTCTGTCTGTGTATGTATGTATGTATGTATGTATGTATGTATGTATGTATGTATGTGTGTGTGTGTGTGCGTGCGTGCGTGCGTGCGTGCGTGCGTGCGTGCGTGCGTGCATGCATGCTCAGTAAACGGTATTTACATTATAGTACTTGTTCATTTTATTGTTTTCCATGTTTGGTCCAAAATTACTTTTTTGGTTGGCACTGAATCAGTTAATAATCTGTCTGGAAGGGTTTACGAGCACAAGTCCAAGTGCTGGGCAGGCGCTCTAACTACTAGAGCCAACTCGGCTTCCATGTAGTAGTATAGCTCTTTTTAATTTTTTAATTGAATGATCTTTGAATTCCGGTTGGGTCACTTTGTTGAAACAAAACACGCGGATTTCACGAAACACGTCTGATCTGACCTGCCTGCCTGCCTGCCTGCCTGCCTGTCTGTCTGTCTGTCTGGCTCTGTGTGAGCCAGCGAGTGGGAGAGTGTGTGAGTGAGTGAGTGAGTAAGTGGGTGGGTGGGTGAGTGAGTGAGTGAGTGAGTGAGGGAAGGAGGGAGGGAATAACACCAGTTCAGTTTTGTGAGCAGAATTATAGAAATCAGCGAATGTAAAACTTCACAAAGGAAGTGGGAATTTCTAAAGGCTGTGTGATTACAGCTGTAAATAGCATAAAGCAGCGGTTGAGTCAGCTATGTGGAGTCACGCTCGTGTATCGACTCTTACACTTCATACTGATATACAATAGCGTGTACATGTATTCACAGATATTGATCGGCTTTTACAGTGGGGCAAGTGGGCAAGTAGAAATCACAAGACATTCAATATTAACAGCTATAGTGTACAATATGCATTCGCCGGAAACTGTTAAGAAGAGCTACATAATGAATGAATCGGGGGGGGGGGGGGGACAGCAGTATATGGTAAGCTTAGCTAGAACACGATCAGAAGTAACACAAATGACGTTGCGGCCAAAGCTTTCGTCAGCACAGAAAACAACAAACACAAGCCGATACAACTACACGAAAACCACTTTACGAATTTATAAATATAAAAGTTACTCTTTTTTATTTGTAACCAAGAATACGCATTTGATAGAGTAGATAGAAACAAGTTGTCAGAAATCCTTAAACAATAAGGAATGAGTACACATCTAACAAAACTGTGTAGAAGCTTATACACCAACAATGAATGAATAGTGAGAGCAACTGGAGGACACTCAGAACCCTTAACCATAAGATCCGGAGTACGACAAGGATGTGTCCTGTCCCCTCTCTTGTTCATAACATATATATACAACATATGTAAAGAAACCAGCCAAACAGAGACCGCAAGAACACCGCATGACGAGAACACGGAAGAAAAACCATCTGCAAATCTAACCATTAGAGAACTCCTGGTTGCGGACGACCAAGCACTAATAG
The DNA here is from genome assembly GCA_963921405.1 of Cepaea hortensis. NCBI lineage: Eukaryota > Metazoa > Mollusca > Gastropoda > Stylommatophora > Helicidae > Cepaea > Cepaea hortensis. The sequence goes on from OY992876.1 coordinate 277,842,336, forward strand.
CAAAATCAGAAGCTGAATTACAAGACCACATTAATAGTCTTAACGAAATGTGTCGGGAACATTACATGAAAATTAACACAAGTAAAACAGGGGCAATGACTATAACTAAAGAAGAAGAAACAACAGCAATTCACCTAAACGAACATCCCTTGAAACAAGTAAAGAGTTTCAAGTACCTAGGAATTATAATATCATCAAATGGCAAATCAGAAGACGAGATCGAAAATAGATGCAATAAGGCAAACCAACTCATTGGACAAATGTCACCATTACTAAAGAACAACCATGTATCAATTACTACTAAGAAAGCACTTTACAACACACTCTTCCTTCCAACTCTATGTTACCAATGACAAACCTGGACAGTGACAGAAAAAGAGAAAAGAAAAATCATAACAACAGAAATGAGATTCCCGAGAAGAATACTCAATGCATCAAGAAGAGATAAGATCAGAAATGAAGAAATCAAGACTAAAGTGGGGGTTATAGCTGCACTAGATTTTATTAGAAAGCAGAAAGTCAAATGGTTTGGCCATGCAAGTAGGTTACCAACTTACAATATACCATAACAAGCAATGATGTACAGACCAGATGGAAGCAGAGAAAGAGGCCGACCACGTAAACGATGGACGTCAGGAATAACAGAGTCCATGGGAATATCGATACATGAAGCCCATAAGCGGACACTCTCCCGCTGTTTATACTTCACCTCGACACTGCCAGGCACAAGAGGAACATGATGAGATGAGATGAGATGAGAAGAAATGAGATCAGATCAGATCAGATCAGACGTGTTTCGTGAAATCCGCGTGTTTTGTTTCAACAAAGTGACCCAACCGGAAATCAAAGATCATTCAATTAAAAAATTAAAAAGAGCTATACTACTACATGGAAGGCGAGTTGGCTCTAGTAGTTAGAGCGCCTGCCCAGCACTTGAACTTGTGCTCGTAAACCCTTCCAGACAGATTATTAACTGATTCAGTGCCAACCAAAAAAGTAATTTTGGACCAAACATGGAAAACAATAAAATGAACAAGTACTATAATGTAAATACCGTTTACTGAGCATGTAAACTGGATACCATTAAAGAAAACAAAATACACGATGACCCTGTTATGGCCATATATCGTTCTTATGTCCCATTGGGAGGTCACATTTGGTGAAATATATTATCCGTCGGCAGTGAATCAGTTCATATTAGTTTAGTTTAGTTTTAGTCGTTGGATCAACATCACGGCACACGGTTTAACCCATAAGTGCTCCGTTTTACTCCTAACTCAAACCTGAGTCTGGAGAAACTCAGCTCAATGCACGAACTCCGTTGCATCGGCGAGGATCCTGAAAATACTTTGGGTAGATTTTTAACTCGAAATTTTGCCCGGGCAGCGCCGTTAGGCTACTCTTTTTCGATTTCCAACTGCCAAGGGATTTTTTTCGTGCGCAACAATACACACGGGCGTCCGATCTCACTACCCAGAGACCAGGGGTATTACTGGAAGTCCAGGTAGATTTTTTAAATAAATCCCGGTCCTCATCGCGGCCTGAACCCGGGACCTCCAGCACTCGAGGCGGACACTATACCTCGAGACCACGAAGCCCCTATTGTTGATATTGTTGATATTGGCTTAGGCTATGGGATAATTTTAACACTGGTCTAGGAATTGTTTAGGAGGGAAAGACAAGAAATCTGGCCACCCTCATTATGTCGTGACTTACAATATGTAGAGGATTAACATTTCATATTTGAGAATGGGACGGCATTTGATAATAGGACCGCATTTGAGAATGGGATTGCATTTGAGAATGGGACCTTGCTATGTGGTCGAAAAGCTGCGTTGCAGCAATAACCGGAGTCAGTGTAATGTCGGCCGACATCCAACCTGTAACCTGTGGTGGTGTTAGTAGTCTTTCGAGGGCCGCACTCCGCAGTAGGGACAGGGTGAGGGTCGAGGAGCCAAACCCACAGTCAAGCAGCCCAGAGGAAAAGCCAGCTTCCTGGAGATGAGCGGCGTCCCGGAGTGCAGCTCCATGGGCCATGACCGGGGCACGAAGAAGGCCACATGGTAGCAAAGACGTGGGAAGGTACACAGGGAACTGCCGGCGCGGAGGTGACGGAGGCAATCGGCCATGGAAGAAGCTGGTTGCCTTATCCCATAAGACTCAGACTCTGTTCTCACAGCCACCCGTTGAAAGAGTCGTACAAAGCGTTTCTTAGCTCCGATTACGATCTCGGGGGTATTCTAAAATACTGCACTCGTAGAGCTTATTTTGTTGAGTTCTTTGCTTTCTGTTAAAGGATTGTCATTCAATATCAAGGAAACAGGTGAAACCAAAATTTGAATTGGAAATAGAAGGAATAATTCTTAACCGATAATTTTAAATATCTAGGAGCTATTACTCGTATAACATCAGATGGAAGATGCACAACAGAAATTAGGAACATAATAGGGGAAGTAAATGCTGTATTTAAGAAAATGAAGAGTATCTTATGCTATAAGTCACTATCATTGAATGTAAGAAAGAGAATGCTGAAGTGCTATATCGAACATGTTATGCTGTATGGCAATGAATCTTGGCATGTAAATGAACAAATTAGGAAGAACCCTGAAGCAACAGAGATGTAGTTCCTGATATGCGAATGTTGCGAATTCCTTGGACTGACAGAGTAACAAACAACGACTGCCTGAAAGAGGCTAATGAAACTAAAACATTATATACAACAATAAGAAAGAGACACATTTCTTTGGCCATGTGATGAAAGGAGATGTATTGATGAACATGGTGACAACTGGAAAGATCAGGGAGAAAATAAACAGAGGCAGACCAAGAAAATGATGCTGGATGGATTGAGACGATGCATGAAGGAATATCATCAGCAGAGAGGCTGAGACTGAGATCTGTGGAGAGATATGAAAGTCTATGCCAGCTGATAGGGCACTTGATGATGATGATTATTGTCATTCCTATCGTTAATGTGTGTAATAATGGTCTAATTGCACCTTTTCTGATTTCTTTGATCAAGTCTCTACCTTTTCTTGCAAATGGAGAGTTTACTTTCTAATCCTTTGCAAACCGTTTTCTGATTTGTCCCGAATCTTTTGTGCATGTGCGAAAATGTTTCTATACCTGTTTGTTTTCATTTCTTTTCTTTCTTCTGTTTGCCTGAATGTTTTCTCTATGATGTACCTCTGATTTTTATACCGTTTTTGTTTTTATTTTTGTTAAATCGTGTTATGTACTGACGAGATGAGAATGTCTCCTGCTGGTGTGGATAGCTCATCATGCGTCATGTCTTCTTGTACTGTCATCAACACCCCGAATTTGTTGTTTCATTTCAGTGTTATGCTAAGGTGGCATATCGCTTGCCTCGAACTGCATTGGTCGTGTACATTTTATCACTTTATTCAGCGTTATCTTTAAATTTGCCTCTGGTCGTTCATAATTTGTGCCGCATTCTGCTCCTACAATCTTTATGGATGTTATGCATGTTCTCCATCTCTGTTGTGTTAAGGCATAATCAGATTGGTTCCTACAGTTAGCTTCGGGTGATGTCTACGTGACAGTCTTCTTGGTTTCAGTTTGTTGCATATCCTTTCCAAAAAATTGTGTCTGAGTTCTTGGCAAGCTTACTTTCAGTAGTTTGTCATTGCCATCTGAATAACCGCCCAACATACCACCGTATTAAAACCAACGCAAGGTGGCCTGTAGCCAAATCGCCAGCAGCAGTGTTTCGAACGCGGTACGCGAGATTACCATTGCGTCGGCAACCCCTTCGCCCCAGAGCCGGTAGAACCTTCTAGGATGTTATCTAAATAGTGTGTTTGTTATTTAATGACTGTTTTCTAGATATCATTCGAATAGTTTCTCTGCTCTCTTATTTCAATTTTCTATCATTAACGGACTTGTAATATCTCTCCTTCTTCTTCTTCTTCTTCTTCTTTCTTTCAACTGAATCGAGCATACTGCGCCCCATCCCTACTTTGCAGCAAATCAAATCAAATCAAATTAAATCAACTTTATTTTAAAAGGGTCACAAATTGGGCACGCAGGCCCGTCTTACATTCGGACCGTCCAATCACTCATCTTTCGTTCATCAAGAGCATTATACATCCATTTAGGAAGAAGAAAAGAAACATTGTGAAATGAATGTTGTAAACATAAAGAAGGCAAATTACCATGTTATGAGGCTCATATCCCACCTACCCACACATCACCCCACCCACACACACACTCCCACCTACCAACACACACACCCAGGGACACATACATACCCCACCAACCAACCCATCCACCTCCTGCACGACCCCCACCCACACACACCCAGGGAGACATACATACCCCACCAACCAACCCATCCACCTCCCGCACATCCCCCACGCACACTTACTGCCCTCACCTGTTACCCCAACCCAAACACATTCCCCACCCACAGAAACACCCCCCACCAACCCACACATCCCAAGCCCACCCACATACACATCCTAATCCACACACCCATCCCCCACCCACACATCCTCTCCCCACCCACACTTCCAACCACCTATCCCCCAACCACACCTCCATCGACCATATATTCCCCACCCACGCACACATATCCCCCACCAACCCACACATCGCACATCCACTCACACATCCCCAAACCATACACACACATCCCCACCAACTGACATCTCCCTATCCACACACACACATCTCCCTAACCACCTATACATCCCCAATCCACTCACACACACCACACCACCCACACATATCCACACCACCCACAGCATAGATAGCAAGCCATGGGGACACATACACACACGTATACACACACATAACAAGCTACACACACGTATATATAAACATATATAACTTCCTAAAGATACATAAAACGTTGTGGAATAGTCAGACCACCAGTTACATTCACATACACACAACACACTCACACACACATACACTTTCAAATACCCACACACTCACAGACATCTACAAACCCGCACATAGAGCACCTCGGAGAGACATAAAGCGACATGAAACCTACATGCCACCCACATATTTTAAACCCATCAAAAGTTAACTGCTAAGCAAGGACATAATGGCTTCTCCATGCGCCGTTCTACAACTACGTGTTCACCTGTTCAGGGAGACAAGATGTCGAGAAATTCACAGCCTACTTCTGTGGCTATTTAAAATGTTGTTCTTTACATCGTATGTGTGCCCATCAATCTCTGTTTGTGTAGCAGGTGGCATCGTGGATAAGACACAAGTGGGACACAAGTGGGACATAAGTTGGACATAAGTGGAACATAAGTGAGAAGGTTTTCGATTCCAGTCTTCATTTCAAGAAATGTTACTTCAAGAAGGGTTATTTCAAGCAGGGTTATTTTAAGTAGGGTTATTTCAAGTAGGCTTATTTCAAGTAGGGTTATTTCAAGTAGGGTTATTTCAAGTAGGGTTATTTCAAGTAGGGTTATTTCAAAAATGGTTATTTCAAGTATAATTATTTCAATAAATGTTATTTCAAGTATGATTATTCCAAGTATGATTCTTTTAAGTATGATTATTTAACTAAGTGTTGTTTCAAGTATGGTCCTTTCAGTTATGGTCATTTCAAGTAGGGTCATTTCTAGTAGGGCCGTTTCAAGAAGGGCCATTTCAAAAAGGGCCATTTCAAGAAAGACCATTTCAAGAAGGACCATTTCAAGAAGGACCATTTCAAGGACCATTTCAAGAAGGACAAATACTTCTTCGTCCCTCTTTCCACTGGAATGTGTCTCTCCTAGTTATACACCGCAGAAGTAAGAGTGTCCAACGTTGGCTATCATTTGTGAAAGGTTTGCTCCCTCTAGGCCAGTGGTTCTAAACCGGTGGGGAATTCCCCCCTAGCGGGCGAATTTTAGGGTTTCCAGGGGGGAATGAAGATTATTTCAAGATCGCGTTAATAAAAGAACAGATTACTTTTTCCCTCCATACTTTACTTTTCTGTACTCCTCGCCCTTCTGATATTCGTCTTATAACGTAAATAGACCCACAAATCACGTTTTATATAGACGTCTAAACTTGTTCTAGTATGTGTTATTAAAGTTAGCTTCCACTTTTACGTATACTATGTAGGGGCAAAGGGGAGGGGGGGGGGGTGATTCACTGGGAGGAAATACGAAAGGGGAGGTATGGCATTCTCAACATATTGTGAAGGGGAGCATGGGCAAAAAAGGTTGAGAACCACTCCTCTAGAGTCTAGAGCAGTGGTTCTCAACCGGTGGGGAATTCCTCCCCAGGGGGAAATTTTAGGGTTTCGGGGGGGGGGGGGGTAAATTAAGATTATTTCAAGATCGCGTTAATGCAAGAACCGATTACTTGATATTGTTTTTCCCTTCATACTTTACGGTTCTGTACGTCTCACCCTTCTGAAATTCATTTTATAACGTCGGTAGACCCGCAAATCCCGTTTTATGTAGACGTCTAAACTTGTTTTAGTATGTGCTATTAAATATTAGCTTCAATTTTTAAGTATACTGTGTAAATAGGGGGGGGGGGATTTTTAGGGAGAAAATACGAAAGGGGGAAATGACGTTCTGAAAATATGGTGAAGGGGGGCACGGGCTAAAAAAGGTTGAGAACCACTGCTCTAGACAGATTCCATGCAAGGTAACGAGCTCTATCAACCCATAGATAGGTTTCTTTCCTAATAATTTTACCATGGCAGCTGTCTAAAGGCCCGCCCTTTGCGATTTCTAACTGCTGTGGAATGTTTAACCTGTTCAACTTTCACATGGAGCCACCTGTTTTTCGCCCTTATCCGATAAGGCTAAGCGCCTGATTTCACAACCTTAGTGATCAGCGGGACGTGTCGATTCCAGTCTTCATTTCAAGAAACGTTACTTCAAGGAGGGTTATTTCAAGCAGGGTTATTTTAAGTAGTGTTATTTCAAGTTGGCCGGTCTCTTTTGTCTAGAGGTTACACGACTTGCTCCATAATCTCGTATAATCTCGTAAGTAACGTGACGTTGCGCGAGAATTGGTAGCGGATCTCTCCACGTCATTAACTTACAGCGTATTTGAGCCGGTCGCCCAGAAAGCAATGGCAAACTACTGAGCGTAATCTTGCCAAGAAATCAACAATCAGCTGAAAGATGCTGATGTTGACAGCGATGTCCTGTAAAGGATACGCAAAACATGTATTTATTTATTTATTTCAAGTAGGGTTATTTCAAGTAGGCTTATTTCAAACACTTGTCAAGTATGATTAAATACGAGCGTACAAGCGCTCCTTATGCACGATGATTTTCTCAACGCCATGTTAATTTTCCATCCAAGAATATATATATATATACACACACACACACACACACACACACACACACACACACACACACACACACACAATAGAATGCACTGTTACAGAACAGACACCAAAGCACCTTCTTGAATTGATCAAGCAAATGCCACAGCAACATCTACAAGAATACCACGCCAATTTTATCACCACATGCCTACAGAAATACACATGAATAGATAATGGGATATTTTTTTTCAGTTTTTATGGTTACCAGCCGCGCGTTCAAAAGTCAATGTAATCTGGTATTTACTTTAGTCTATTTATAGAACTGACATACAGTGGTGGTTTTCTGTGGTAGATTCTATTACTATATTTATAGCTATCTATTGCACTGCTTATTTCATTATAGTGGTTGTTGTAGATCCGTGGTTAGCGCGACTGCCTGTATCCCTGATGGTAATAATGCGTTCGAATTCCCAATGAGCGGTTTTTTTTTTAAATTTATATCAATTGATCTGGGCTCCTATGTCCCAACAGTAAAGGACTCTTTTAAAGACCCTAAAGAAGTGACGTACGCAGTTCATAATCCCACATACCCGCGTTCGAAACACAGCTGTGGGAGATTCGGCAGCAGATCTCCTAACGTTGAATTTTATTAACTGGTATCAGTGCCGGTCGTTTAGAAAGCAAATGGCAAACTACTGAACGTAAACTTGCCCAGGAATCACGAACAGCCCGAAAATGCTGGGGTTGACTGCTACGTCCTGTTAAGGATATGCATCTAACTTTTAAAAAAAAGCAAATTGAACATATGGTTTTAGACCCTTAGTTTTAAGGATCAATCAGCACCTGGTAACTGATATAGTATTTATATAATAAAATAACTGAGATAGTGTTTATATAATAAAATAACAGAAATAGTATTTATATAATTAAAAAAAGGAGATAGTCTTTATATAATAAAATGACTGAGATAGTATTTATATAATAAAATGACCGAGATAGTGTTTATATAATAAAATGATTGAGACAGTGTTTATATAATAAGACAACTGAGACAGTGTTTATATAATAAAATAACTGAGACGGTGTTTATATAATAAAATAACTGAGACAGTGTTTATATAATATAATGACTGAGACAGTGTTTATATAATAAAATGACTGAGATAGTGTTTATATAATAAGATAACTGAGACAGTGTTTATATAATAAAATGACTGAGATAGTGTTTATATAATAAAATGACTGAGATAGTGTTTATATAATAAAATGATTAAGACAGTGTTTATATAATAAAATGACTGAGATAGTGTTTATATAATAAAATAACTGAGACAGTGTTTATATAATAAAACTAGCTGACCCGGCCCAGCTTCACCCAGTCCCTGGTGGGGAGCATCTCATTTAATTCAAATAAGTAGTCATATAAGCTCTCCCGTTCCCGACTATCTGTCTGTCTGTCTATCTGTCTGTCTGTCTGTCTGACCCGGCCCGGTTTCACCCAGTCCCTGGTGGGGAGCATCTCATTTAATTCATATACGTAGTCATATAAGCTCTCCCGTTCCCGACTGTCTGTCTGTCTATCTGTCTGTCTGTCTGACCCGGCCCTGCTTCACCCAGTCCCTGGTGGGAAGCATGTCATTTAATTCATATAAGTAGTCAAATAAGCTTCCGTTCCCGACTATCTGTCTGTCTGTCTATCTATCTGACCCGGCGTGGTTTCGCCCAGCTCCTGGCGCACAGTAACTTAAAAGAATGTCCTTCCACACACCATTCATTATTTTTAATGAAAACTGTTTTTAATCACCGACAAGACAGTTGATAAGTTCTTTAAGCAGAAAAATATGGGTTACAATGTTATGCATTATGCATTATTTTTATGAAAACTTTGAAAATGCCTTAAAGATTATATCATTATTTATTATAACTTATATGCCTGAAAATAACTATAGACAAAGAGTTTAACAATAGTGCAAGTAAGTCCAACAATATGACTATAAAGTATATAGAAATGTTATTAAAAGTTATGCCCCTTGAAATAACCTTTCTAGAGTGAAGTCCCCCTGCTATATAGAAATTATATAATGAAAAATGAAAAAGTAAATGTTATTAAATAAGTAGAAGATTTTACACTAAGAAACTATTATATCGGTTGCACAGGAATGAAAGGAAGACGTGTAGAAAATTTCATCTCAATCGGATGTACCGTTATCGAACCCATCCAATACATAGCCAGCCACATACAGTCTCTTTTATAGATATAGATAACTGAGACAGTGTTTATTTAATAAAATGACTGAGATAGTGTTTATATAATAAAATAACTGAGACAGTGTTTATTTAATCAAATGACTGAGATAGTGTTTATATAATAAAATGATTAAGACAGTGTTTATATAATAAAATGACTGAGATAGTGTTTATATAATAAAATGATTAAGACAGTGTTTATATAATAAAATGACTGAGATAGTGTTTATATAATAAAATGATTAAGACAGTGTTTATATAATAAAATAACTGAGATAGTGTTTATATAATAAAATAACTGAGATAGTGTTTATATAATAAAATGATTAAGACAGTGTTTATATAATAAAATAACTGAGATAGTGTTTATATAATAAATTAACTGAGATAGTGTTTATATAATAAAATAACAGAAATAGTATTTATATAATAAAATAAAGGAGATAGTGTTTATATAATAAGATAACTGAGACAGTATTTATATAATAAATTGATTGAGATAGTTTTTATATAATAAGATAACTGAGACAGTGTTTATATAATATAATGACTGAGACAGTGTTTATATAATAAAATGACTGAGATAGTGTTTATATAATAAGATAACTGAGACAGTGTTTATATAATAAAATGACTGAGATAGTGTTTATATAATAAAATGACTGAGATAGTGTTTATATAATAAAATGATTAAGACAGTGTTTATATAATAAAATGACTGAGATAGTGTTTATATAATAAAATAACTGAGACAGTGTTTATATAATAAAACTAGCTGACCCGGCCCGGCTTCGCCCAGGCCCTGGAGGGGATCTATCTATCTATAAGTCTGTCTGTCTGCTTGTTTGTCTGTCTGTCTGTCTGTCTGGCTGACCCGGCCCGGCTTCACCCAGTCCCTGGTGGGGAGCATCTCATTTAATTCATATAAGTAGTCATATAAGCTCTCCCGTTCCCGACTATCTGTCTGTCTGTCTATCTGTCTGTCTGTCTGTCTGTCTGACCCGGCCCGGTTTCACCCAGTCCCTGGTGGGGAGCATCTCATTTAATTCATATACGTAGTCATATAAGCTCTCCCGTTCCCGACTATCTGTTTGTCTGTCTATCTGTCTGTCTGTCTGTCCCGGCCCGGCTTCACCCAGTCCCTGGTGGGGAGCATCTCATTTAATTCATATACGTAGTCATATAAGCTCTCCCGTTCCCGACTGTCTGTCTGTCTATCTGTCTGTCTGTCTGACCCGGCCCGGCTTCACCCAGTCCCTGGTTGGGAGCATGTCATTTAATTCATATAAGTAGTCAAATAAGCTTCCGTTCCCGACTATCTGTCTGTCTGTCTATCTATCTGACCCGGCGTGGTTTCGCCCAGCTCCTGGCGCACAGTAACTTAAAAGAATGTCCTTCCACACACCATTCATTATTTTTACTGAAAACTGTTTTTAATCACCGACAAGACAGTTGATAAGTTCTTTAAGCAGAAAAATATGGGTTACAATGTTATGCATTATGCATTATTTTTATGAAAACTTTGAAAATGCCTTAAAGATTATATCATTATTTATTATAACTTATATGCCTGAAAATAACTATAGACAAAGAGTTTAACAATAGTGCAAGTAAGTCCAACAATATGACTATAAAGTATATAGAAATGTTATTAAAAGTTATGCCCCTTGAAATAACCTTTCTAGAGTGAAGTCCCCCTGCTATATAGAAATTATATAATGAAAAATGAAAAAGTAAATGTTATTAAATAAGTAGAAGATTTTACACTAAGAAACTATTATATCGGTTGCACAGGAATGAAAGGAAGACGTGTAGAAAATTTCATCTCAATCGGATGTACCGTTATCGAACCCATCCAATACATAGCCAGCCACATACAGTCTCTTTTATAGATATAGATAACTGAGACAGTGTTTATTTAATAAAATGACTGAGATAGTCAAAACAATGTTTTCCCGTAGTGAATTTGAATAACGAAGACACAAACAATAGATTGCACGATTTATTGCCTGGCATATTTCGCTGCATCTCGTCAGGTACATACTGCAGAAATCACACAACTTACGTGAATTAACTAGATAAATCCTTCAAGTTGAAATATACACATATTCGCACAGTAATGTCACTTATCTACCACGGTAATTTTAAGCTGACTAACATGTCTTTCTGTTTACACAATTCTGGCTTGCGTTGATAGATCATAATTGCTTCTGCAAATTTTAACAAGCGAGTATTTTGTGTTCTAAACAACACGCGAAACAACTGAGATAGTGTTTATATAATAAAATGATTAAGACAGTGTTTATATAATAAAATAACTGAGATAGTGTTTATATAATAAAATAACTGAGACAGTGTTTATATGTTTATATAATAAAATGACTGGGATAGTGTTTATATAATAAAATAACTGAGACAGTGTTTATATGTTTATATAATAAAATGACTGAGATAGTGTTTATATAATAAAATAACTGAGATAGTGTTTATATAATAAAATAACTGAGATAGTGTTTATATAATAAAATAACTGAGATAGTGTTTATATAATAAAATGACTGAGACAGTGTTAGTAGTTAGTTAGTTAGTTAGTTAGTCGACAGATCATCCTCATTGCACATCGAACCATTCAGTCCATAAGTGCTCGAATCCCCTCCTCAGCAAATCCTGCAGCGTGTAGCGGCTAACGACGCCAGTTTTATATAATAAAATAACTGAGACATTGTTTATATAATAAAATGACTGAGATATTGTTATATAACAAAATAGCTGAGATAGTGTTTATATAATAAAATGACTGAGACAGTGTTTATATAATAAAATGACTGAGACAGTGTTTATATTATAAAATAACTGAGACAGTGTTTATATAATAAAATGACTGAGATATTGTTATATAACAAAATAGCTGAGATAATGTTTATATAATAAAATGACTGAGATAGTGTTTATATAATAAAAGGACTGAGACAGTATTTATATAATAAAATGACTGAGTGTCAACGTCCTAGATACCTAGGGGAATGAAACTCGGGTTCATACAGGCAACAAACTCCGTTCTGATACTATCTGACATAATTTATTTACAGTAAGCTGGTGAAGAATGGTTTTCGCAGCCAGCTACACTTGAGTTGCATATCACAGGAGTTCATAACAAAGCAATCATACATGATCATTACAACAAACTCTATCATCTATCTATCTTATGAGTAACACCCCTAAATACACTTGGGTTCAATCTATCAAGTCCCCCTTAAGGTAAGCCCTGTTGCTTCTTCGATGTCCAGTCCACGTCTGCCCTCTGACGTGTCTCGATCGGACACGGGCTGTAACTCTCCTCGAGCTTCTCGTGGAACAGGTCCTGGCACGCGGTTAGCGGGTTCCACCTGTGTCCACGGGGCTGTAGGCGAACTGACCTATCCTTCTCGAAGGCTCTAGATTGTTCGAGCATTCGAGTGGGTCTCTTGTATTGGGGTTATGTCCCTTCTCTAATTCCCTTTATCTCTATGTTCCTACCGACTCTATGTGAGACTCTGACAGGGTTCCCCTCCCCCGCTTCTATGGGTTAGCATATGGTTATTAGTCTGTACTAATTCTGTCATAGGATCACATGAAGTTGGTGTAGGTAGTTTTCTGGATGGAACCTGGCCATCTATATACTTGCACTATTAACTCATGTATTTCCCAGGACAACAATTCAGGGTGATTGCTAAAGAGCTCCTATCGCTTTCATATTCTTAAACATGCTTATCCGACCGAAGTTCCCTGACGCTTCTAGTTGTATTTGCAACCGCGCCCTTCTCAAGTATCCATATGATACCAGGATATTAAACTCTGTGTTAGAGAGTTTTAACAAGACAAATTGTCTTGGCTTATTTAAGAATACCTGCACTTCTTGTCCTGAATGTGTATTTGATACACTTTTACTTCCGTATGTTTTATAGTGCTCAATATACATATGTACTCTTGTTTTCTCCCAAGTAACAACTTATGTTCCTGTTTGCCTGTTAGTCTGTTTACTGCCTTGTTAATCGCTCTAATAAAATGGGTGTGATTTAATTGTTAGTGTTTTGTTTTATGAGTATGTCCTAACTAATGTATAAAATGTGTGCTACATGTGTGTATGTGGTGTGTAGTACATCTCTAAGTGTCACGAGCTGGAATATCCCTTGTCATGAATTACGTTATCTGTGTAACGCATGCACAGGGTATTCAAACAGTGATTCTTAGAATGAACCTATTTTCTCTAACACTCAACATGTATACACAATTTTAGACAAGTGATACATTTTACATCCAAAAACGCAGACAAATTAAAATGAATACTTTTTGCGTACAATTTGTCCGCTCAGTATATCGCTCTCTTATTTAATTCATTCACTCTCTGATTTGCACACCTTTCATTCAATATAATAATTTGTTAAAATATACAAATTGAGGTGAGGTAAATGTTGTCGCCCTTAGAAAAAAGAAAACTGGCGATATGCTATATTGAAAGAGCCAAGTACTATCTGTACTGGTGATAAGAAATGGTTTCTAAGTTAAATTGTAACAATTGTATTGGGAGAAAATTTTAACTATGAATGAAAATGTTTGTGACATATTATGATAGAAAATGTACAATTTACATGTTCACATATTTTATGTATATAGTAAAGCACAAATGTAATACATATTTAACTAATAACATTAAATTAATTAACTCCAACGACGATCCGTGTGTTGTCGTTCTTTTGTCCGTGTGCTGTTCCAATAATGTTTACAGTTCGTAGATAACGTTTTGGTGTCACATTCTTGAGCTGTCTCTCGTATGTCGTAATAGTCATAGTATATCGCTGCGTTTATGTGCGATGTTCTGTTCCGGTAGTTTGCGAAGTCCATTGAAATCACGCGTATGCAAAGTTCTTAATATTCGCATGATCAATTTAAGTTCTGTGATTGATGAAATAACTTCACAAATGTTAATATATACCGTTCGGATTGTTTTTGATGCACTGCCAATTGCTAATGTGGCTTCATACAATCAACGGTTCTCAAAGTTTCATGTCTGTGAATGCTATAAGTAGAGTATTAACTTAGTTGTCGACACTTCTGAATTACAGTTCTACAGTAAGTGTAGAGGTACACTTTTATGCAACAGACTAAAATATCACAGCTTATCATATGGCCACTAATTCGTGTAAATAGTGTTAATCTGCTGGTACATTGGTTAGTCGTGATAATATGTCAGGAATTATATTATCCGTACCTTTAAAGTGCCGGATTTCAAAGTCGAAATCCTGAAGCAGAAGACCCCATCTTGCTAGTCGATGGTTTTTTTGGGTTGCCTTCTTTAATTACCAGCAGTGGCGCATTATCTGTCAAGACAACGAAATGGGAACCTAAGAGGAACTTAGATAAACGACGAACACAAAAAACCAAACTTAATGCCTCCAACTCAGCCGTGAAATACTTGATTTCCGCCGCTTTCAGCTTACGGCTGACATACAGTATTGGGTGTTTCACGCCTTGATATTCTTGCATCCGACATCCTCCAATTGCAATAGCACTTGAATCTGTGGTTAATATAAATGGTAGATCTATGTTTGGTAATCTCAATATAGGTTGATTAGAAAAAATGGATTTCAATTTGCACATTGCATCCTCTAAACTGATACTCTTACAATTCCAAATAATACATAATTGTATGGGTATTGATTTAAAATTAAGTCTAAACAATGTCAGAGTGAAAATGAATTTACTATAGGCATATCTCAGAGTTATATGAAAAATGTTGCACCAACGGGAGTTAATGAACTGTAGCATAGTTTTTGCTCTTTCAATTTGGCGCAATGTTGATTTATATCTAAATGAGATGGTAAATATGATGGAAAATATGTTTGTTATCCGGATGGTGGTGAAAGATACATTTTGAAAGGTAAGTAGTGTTGTTGCAAGTTGGGTTAACAGCAACAGTAGCAGGAGTGTAAGTAATTTGTCTCTGTTCATTCTACTGTTTGGTGAATGTGATTGTTTACTTTTGTTGGTTGAGGTGTGTATTTCGAAGAAATTGCTGTATTTATCCGGTAAATTGGTGGATGGTGAGTTGAAAATGGTAGTCTTTGTGCTGATGGATTTAGACCCGCATCGTTTGGTATTTTTGTTCATGCAATAAAGCAGTTTGTTTGTATGCAATCGTTTCTGATTTTGATTTTATGTGAAGTCAATTGTTTGTGTTTGTTTATTTGCATACTGTTTGCTTGCATGAATGTTGCTTGATGATGTTATTTCTGTATCTGCATAACTTTTTGCAGCTTTATGTGTTGTTTCTGTTTTAGTTTTATGTGTCCTTGATCGATGATAAATTTGCGATGAACACATATGATGACACTTGTTTGTTAATAATATTTCTTTGTCACTAGTAGTGTCCCTTGGATATCTTTGTATTCCTTGGTTATTGTTCTTGGAATTAATGCCGTAATTGTTTATTGCTCTCAGAGAAACAAATTGTTTCGACTCATAAAGTTGGAAATTATGAGTTCTTTCAGTTGTTGGTTTGGTAACTGAGGTTTTGTCTTCACGAGAAACTGTCCGTACTGTGAAGTTGTCTTCATTGTCTTGTGTAGTAGTGTCGTTAAGAAGTACTGTCGTTGCTGTGCTTCTGTCATTGTTGTTTGTCAGGTAATATGGTTTCGGTTGAGAGTACTTTAAAGAAGTCGAGTCGGTTTGTAATGACTCGTCAAGCTGTTTGTTATGATTAAGAAAAGTTGTTATTATTGTGCCGTTGACTTCGTCGTATTCACTGTCAAGAGAATGTGTCGCTAAAGCAGAATGGTCCTTGATGCTCTTGTCAGTGTCGTTATTGTCCCATGTTATCTCTGTCTGGTTGTCCCTGTGAGTTATGTGAGTCATTTGTCTTGTCACTACATTGGCGTATTCTGTCTGTTGTTGCACATTTACAGGTTCACAATTTTGCGTTTCGGTGGCATCCTCAATTCGAGGTTTTATGCTGATGGTGTCATTGAAAGATTCAACCGCCCCTGTGTTATGCACCTCTGTGAATTCGTTTCGAATTCCGTCATCGGTGGTCTCCCTTGTGCTTTTGGCAGTTTGAGACATGCAAATGTGTTCTTTAGTTCTGGAATCACTGTTTGCTTTTTGGATGCAGTTTTTCTGTTCCCATTCTCTGATTTCTTTTCCAGAACAGGATCTTATGTTAGGGAGATTTCCAAGAATAATATCTTCCAATACTGCGCATAGCTCTTGTCCTGATAGAAAAGGTGTCTGAATTTCGGCCAGTGCTAAGGGGTATCTTTCGATGGTGCCTGCGAATGTACGACATGTCACGTAGTTGTGTGTGTAGTCTTTGTCATTGATTAATGTTCTTTTAATCCCAACCAGAGTCGCTCCGATATCGCGAATGATTGTACATGGTTGTTATTTACAAATCCCTTTCTCATTCTTAACTTGCCCTTTGATGTTAAGGCTGCGTTGGCTATTTCGTTGGATATAGGGATTGTATGGCCACATTTCAAGGTGGTATCCAACTGAAATTTTCTGCACGTATTACATGTGTTATTATTGATGGTGTTAATGATTTCTACCGCATTCCCTGACTCATTCGCACTTTCATTTTGGATGTCACATTCATTCAGTTCTTAATTTTCTTCATCCGTAGATGTATCTATTAATGCTGCATTGGCCTGCTTCATCATCTTGCGGCCCTCGCAGAGTCCTGTATAATGCCCGTACGCTGAACAAAAGTAGCATTTGACCGCTCTCTGATACGCGTTTCTTTTGTTTTTTTTTTTGTTTTTCCACCATCATTTGAAGGTGATGTGGATAAGTTGGTGATTTATCACATATTGCGTACTGTTCGTGTGTCAGATGACAATACTGACACAGGACTGGTTTTGTGAATTTAGAGCGTTGTTTGAACCTATTCTCATTTGATTTTGAATAGTTGGTGTTTGTGACAGCTGCTGTTTCATTCTGACTCATATTTAACTGAAAAATATCACGATTCGCTGTAAAATACGCACTACCTTTACTTTCGACTTCTTGAATAGTCTTACAATCACTTTGCCTCAGAAATTTAGAGAAAGGAGTTGGTATTGTGTTCATGATTTTATCAATTATTATTAGCTCTTTTAGTTTATCATAGCTGTTATTTGTTTTCGCTGAAGTTATCCATTTTGTACAAATATCTTGGACTGTAGACACGTAGTCTATGAACGTTTGGTTAGGTGATGGTGTTAATTTTGAAAACTGCAATTGATAACCTGCTGTGTCTAGTGTAAAATGTTGTAGTATTCTTTGTTTTAAATAGTCGTAATCTTTCCTCATGTCTTGTGGAATTGTTTCTATCACTTTTAAGGGCTCTAATGCTAAGTTTCTCATCAGAATAAATGCCCAATCGACTTTTGAAACGTTATAGTATGACATCAAACACTTGAAGTTTTCTAAGTATGCACTTATTGAATCCCCGGAACAAACGGGTTTGACTAAGCCTTTATATTTATTGTATTTTTTTTCCTCTTCCTTACTCCTTAATTTGTTTACTGAAATTTCTAAGTTGGAGTCAATTTCCATTTGTTTCAATTTTAATTGTGTTTCTAATTCTAACTTTTTTGTTTCTGCGTTTAATTGAGCTTGTTTGCTAGCAGCTTCTATTTGCATCTTTTCCGCCTCTCTTTGCATTTTTTTTGTCTTCAGCTTCTATTTGCATCTTTTTCTCTTCCGCTTCCATTTGCAGTCGTTTTTTTTCTCTTTCCGCTGCTCTGTCTTCCCTTGCTATGTTGTCTGAATGCGTCTTTTGTGCCCATTCTGAAAGTTTATCGGCAGTATAACCTAATTTAATTCCTAATTCAATGCACTGTTCTAATGTTGACATCTTGTAACTTTAGCTAATGTTAAATTTATCGAAATTAAATCCCTTTGGGAATAGTTTGGGTGTACAAAAGTTGGTTATATCCCTTAATGTTTACCTTTAAACTTTCTAACGAACAAGTTCACATGGTTATGACATTTGCATATATATATCATTAATAGCAATACATAGAAAAAAATGTTACATCAATGAAAATATGTGAGTATCGTTTAGGGATACAATGAGCATGAAATGGGACTTATCTTATTTTCTGGTTTCTTGGCTGTAGTGTTGTTTGGTTCCCCTGTTTTATCGCCACTGCTGGAGAACAATTTACATGCACACAATTTTTCGCGGAACAATCTGTTGTTGGAATCCAAAAAAAAATTAGTAATTTGTCACCGTAATTGTCCAGTCATGTCAATGTTAAATTTTATGAACATAGTTTTATTAAGTAATTATCTAGAGGGACTACAATAGCTCATTAACAGATGATACGATAGTAGCTGCAAAGTTCAGACTTTGTCATGTATGACTGTTGATATATTATACTTGGCAAAACCAAGAGCTGTCGGGAAAGTAAAGCTTGCGCTTGCCAAAACCGGCTTGGCCCCCAAATAGCCTGTCAACGTCCTAGATACCTGAATGAAACTCGGGTTCATACAGGCAACAAACTAGCGGGTTCCACCTGTGTCCACGGGGCTGTAGGCGAACTGACCTATCCATCTCGAAGGCTCTAGATTGTTCGAGCATTCGAGTGGGTCTCTTGTATTGGGGTTATGTCCCTTCTCTAATTCCCTTTATCTCTATGTTCCTACCGACTCCATGTGAGACTCTGACACTGAGATAGTGTTATATAACAAAATAGCTGAGATAGTGCTTATATAATAAAATAGATGAGATAGTGTTTATATAATAAAATGACTGAGATATAATAAAATAACCGAGATAGTGTTTATATAATAAAATAACTTAGATAGTGTTTATATAATAAAATAACTGAGATAGTGTTTATATAATAAAATAGATGAGATAGTGTTTATATAATAAAATAGATGAGATAGTGTTTATATAATAAAATAGATGAGATAGTGTTTATATAATAAAATAGATGAGATAGTGTTTATATAATAAAATAACTGAGATAGAGTTTATATAATGACAAATATAACCATTTTTGATCAGAATATTTAGTGGGTTTTTCCCGTTCGCTTGCTTTGAATTCAAACGTAGTCCATACACAGGTTATTATTTCTAGTAGCAATGGGCCGATTTTTGCGTGTGGATTAGCTTTCCCTATTACCAATATCCCTCGCCATCAAACGAACCTACTCCGACTTCAAATGTATTTGTAATTTACCGCCCGAAGTCAAGTACGAGAAGTGGACATTTTAATCCAACTGACCGGCGTAGGGTTTGAACCCGCTACCTCGGCATCAGCACACCGGATGTTTAAGAACGGACGTTTTGATCCATTCCGCCATGCTGACCTCTACCGCTTATTTTATTACATTTGATTCTGCCGCTTATTTTATTCTATTTGGTTCTGTCGCCTATTTTATTATATTTGGTTCTGCTGCTTATTTGATTATATTTAGTTATACCGCATATTTGATTATTGTTTATTCTACCATTTTGTTCTAACATTTAGTTCTACCGTTTATTTTGTTCTACCATTAGGTTCTACAGTTTATTTGATTCTAGTTGGTTCTACCGTTTATTTGATTCTATTTGGTTCTGCGGCTTATTTGATTATATTTGGTTCCGCCGCTTATTTGATTATGTTTGGTTCTACCGCTTGTTTGATTATCTTTTATTCTACCATTTTGTTCTACCATTTGCTACTACCGTTTATTTGTTTCTACCATTTGGTTCTACCATTTGGTTATACCGTTTATGTGATTCTATTTAGTTCTACCGCCGACCCTGCGGCAAAGCTATTACGTGGCAGTTCGTAACCTCATATATTCGCGTTTGAAACACAGCTGTGGTCGATTCGGAAGCAGGCCGTCCTGTGTTGGTTTTTTACGAAATGGTATGGGAGCCGGTCGTTCAGAAAGCAAAACATGCTGGTGTTGACTGCAACGTCCTGTAATGGGTATGCAACTAACTAACTTGGTTCACCACTTATTTGATTCTATTTTATTCTACCGCTTATTTGATCATATTTGATTATACAGCTTAGTTGATTATATTTGGTTCTATTGCTTATTTGATTCTATTTGATTTTACCAATTGGTTCTACTGCTTGTTTTAAAATTCTATTTGGTTCTGTAATTTAGTCCTACCGCTTATTTCATTCTGTTCGGTTCTATTATTTGGTTATACAGCTAGTTTAATTTTATTTGGTTCTATCACTGTCTTCAGTTGTAACTTAAGTTAATCAGAAATATAACATGCTGGGGAACACTCAAAGCCATTGCAATAGCATACGAAATATACTTACAGGTATTTATTTGCACTTATATAAATAGCAGTTATCAGCCGAATTTGGTTTAACAATTAACAAAAAGAAGACACAGATTATGTCACAAGGTGCACATGGTGTACCATCAATCTTTATTGACGACGCCGAACTGGAGATAGTAGACCATTTTACATATCTAGGATCAGAGGTCAATAGCAAATTATCCCTCGATCAGGAAATCAACATCAGGATTGGCAAGGCAGCAACAACAATGAACTTGTTAGCAAAAAGAGTCTGGGAGAACAGGAAGCTTACTGCCAAAACAAAAGTCCTTGTCTACCAAGCCTGTGTCCTTAGTACTCTTCTTTATGGCAGTGAAACCTGGACAACTTACTCACGCCAAGAGAAACGTTTAAACAGCTTTCATATGCGGTGTCTGCGAAGAATACTTGGTATTAAGTGGCAAGACAAAATCACAAATACTGAAGTATTGGAAAGCAGGGGCGTCACTAGGGGGGTGCGGGGGGTGCGGGCCGCACCGGGTGACACCATCAAGGGGTGACACCAAAATAAAAAAATTGCAAATTTGACAAAGCAGACATAGCAAAATAACAAAAATTTAACTTTGTCCGAGTTTGTCGAAGTTCTTTATTTATGTTTTACCTGAAGTATTGAAGTTATATTGTTCAATTTGTTTTCTTTCTTATGTCCTTATTAACTTTTTGACTTATTTTACAAACATTACTATATGCGATTATATATGGTACAGGAACACTCGGAAGAAGACCATGGTGAAAGTCTAGAGGGGTGACACCAAGAGTTTACCGCACTGGGTGACACCAACCCCAGTGACGCCACTGTTGGAAGGATCAGTTTGTGTGACGGTGTATTCCATGCTCAGTCTTCGTAGACTTAGATGGATAGGACATGTTAGGAGGATGGATGCTGGTAGAATACCAAAGGACATCTTTTTGGTGAATTACAGAGGGGTAGGAGATCTCATGGTCGGCCTCTACTACGATACAAAGATGTGTGTAAGCGGGACATGATTGATACAGACATAGATAATGCACATTGGGAGCAAGTCGCCGCTGAACGTGTTGCATGGAGGGCAACTATCAGAAAAGGAATAAAGACAAAGGAGAAAATGATTGCAGATAAAGCACACACAGAGCGTGAGAGACGGAAGATGGTGCACAATGGTGGAAATGACCATGTTTTCACATGCATCTACTGTGGGCAAACATTTGCAGCAAGAACTGGCCTTACCAGCCACACTCGACACCGCCATGGGTCGTAGTTATTAAGCCTTTTTTGAAGCACAATGTACCAAACTATCGTCTGTCAAGACGGAAAGGTGCCAATGAATGATCCCTAATGGAGCAGTGGCTAGCACGCTTCCCTGCAAGCCCAGTCATTATGTGTTCGAATAGTTTTGACCCGGTCTTTTCGATCGTTTTAATCAACCCCAGAAGTTTTGTTTTTTTCCTAGGCAAGTTTACGTTAAGTAGTTTGCATTGGCTTTCTGAACGACCGGCACTCATACCATTGTATTTAAATATGATTTCTGAGGAAAATGCAAAGCATTCCATGGACAGACAGAAAAATCAATGAGCAAGTCCTACAAGAGGCAAATGAAAATCGTAAACTGTTTAGAGAAATTAGACGTAGACATTCATAATTTCTCGGACACGTTATGAGAAGAAATAAATTGGAGTACTTTGATGACAGATGGCAAGATTGAGGGGAAAAGAATAAGGGAAAGGCAGAGAAGTAAGTATCTAGATGGCTACGCCTCGTGGTATGGTCGAGACAAAAACAGAGATCTGATCCACGACTCTGGTGATCGCGTAAAATGGCGAAGCATGACCGCACACGCTTATCGGCATGGCACAATATGATGATAATGAAGGCAGTCTGCTTCCAAATCGCCCGAGGCTTCGTTTCGAACGCGGTATGCAAGATTACGAATGAATTGCATTCGTAACCGCTTCCCCACGCCGCCAGCCTAAAATGGGTATTAGGAAATACCCTATGAAACAAAGGCGGTGGCAGGCGGAATATCTACTCTATCTTGTGCCGATTGGTCTACACAAAGATGGGATAGAACCATATACCGAACACACATACCGGCACGCTGGGTGTGTACTTTAATTTTACATGGGTGTCGGCATTGTGTGTTCTTTCATTGGAGTTGAGTTGAGTCTAAAACCGACATCATTGCGACGGGGCATTCTCATAAGCGGTCCCTCCTCATCTTCAACAGCCAGCGTAGAGTTCCACTACTAATGGTGCCCGTTACAATCTGATTATATGTCCGTCTTGCTTTAACTCTGAGTGACGAATGTCGACCAGTTCCTCTGACCACCCCTTGCTGCCGCATTCTCTCTAGACCATGATAGTCTGTCTGTTCTTCTGCATTATTCACCAGCTCCTAGAGGGCCTTCACCACATCTGCCATATCATGCATCAAATTACCCTTCAATGATGCAGCACTAGCCACACCAGAGTGTCCTGGAGACAGAAAATCCATCAAATGTTTACAACTTTCATTGGACTGAGTGTCCGGGTCGACCCACATCCTAAAATCTGCATCAGGACATTTCATAGGCAATAATGCGGCCGTGAGGTAATGAAACCTCTCAGAGATTGCGGATTTGTCTACAACGATGTATGTATCATTTCTTTAAAATATGTTATCTTTTTTACCTGTACGAGTACATAGAAGTAGAGGAAAGAAGTTGAGATTAGAAGATATGCGAGACAAATTTAACATAGAAAGCTAGAAAGCGATTGTGGTTACATCGGGATTCGAACCAGACGTTGTCATACGTATCTTAGGCGAGGTGGTTACTCATTAGAAGGCGGTGTATTCGAACCCAAGTGTGGCAATAAACTTGTCAAGTTGTATATTATCTCGTCATCATCATGTAGTGATTTCCCTGCGCAGTTCTTTACGACCGAAATATGTCACTGACATAGATCAGACGTCCTGCCTCTGTCTCCGTTATGTGTAAATGATCTATCTCATCTTGAATCTATATAGGATGTAATTTGTCTCTTTCTTTTCTTTCACACTCTCTCTCTCTCTCTCTCTCTCTCTCTCTCACACACACTCTCTCTCTCTCTCTCTCCTTCATTCTCTCTCTCTATCACACTTTCTCTAACTTTCTCACTCTTTCTCTCACTCACTCTCTCTTTCTCACGCTCACACACACTCTCTCGTCCTCGCGCTTTCTCTTTCTCTCTTTCTTTCTCTCTGTCTCTCTCTCTCTCATGCACATTCTTTATCTCTCACTTTCTCTCTATGTTTCACTCTCTCTATTTCTCTATCACTCACGCTTTTTTTCTCACTTTCTCTCTCTCTCTCTCTCTCTCTCTCTCTCTCTCTCTCTCTCTCTCTCTCTCTCTCTCTCTCTCTCTCTATCTTTCTCTCTCTCTCTCTTTCTCACTTTCTCTCTCTCTTTCATTCTCTCTCTCGATCACTCACACACACACACACACACACACACTCACACACACACACACACACACACACACTATCTCCCTCTCACCCTCTGTTGACAACCCTGAACCTACAACCCGTGGAGTGAACATTGTCCACCTAGTTCTAATCATGAGGTCAGTGTGGCTGCTAGACCTCATTCTCCAGTCAATTACAGAGCCGTATTAAACGAAACAATAATCCCCATCCCTATCTGGGGATTGAACTCGGACCGTTGTCTTAACATGATATCGCTCTACCCACTCTACCACCGCGCCTCCTAAGTTGGATGTACACTACGAGAGTACTTATGTGTCTTACCTGTAATTCTGTCTATAGCGAAGAAATACCCCACTGTATACCTCTCTCCGTGTCCAGCCAAACCAGTTTTGTTACTTCATTTCATCAGAATAGTAACAATCACAAATTATATCTTAACGTAGCAAACACAAAGATAATGCATACAGATAAAACTAATATGGAGAAAGAAATTATATGTTAACAAGGACAATTTGGAGGTGGTGGAAAATTTCGAATATTTTGGGTCGTTAATTACCAATAATGGTATCACAATGAAAGAAATTATGAAAGAATTAAACAACGAATATCTATTGCTCTTCAAAGACTAAAACAACAGAATAAATTGTGGCGTGGAACAGAACTACAAACATTAGATTTTTAAGAGCATGCATCTTTCCCATTGCAACATACGCCTCTGAGACGTGGACACTTACTAAACAAGCTGAACAATATAAAGGGTACAGACGGGTTCTACGAATATTTTGGATAAAGAAAAGAACAAATGCATCCATACTTCAAGAGCTGAATATTGAAGAGGATAGGCTGTTAAAGACAATAAAACAAAGAAAATTGAAATATTTTGGTCACTTGAAACGGCATGAAAGTTTGGAGAGAACAGTCTTGGATGGGTATATGCCCCAGAAGAGAGGAAGAGGGAGTCCAAAGAGAAGATGGGTGCAGGATGTGGCAGATGATCTCCAGATTGATGTATCGGATGCGGGACATCTTGCTTGTGATAGAGAAGTTTCCGGAAAGTTATAGGAGCGAGGTTTTGCAAAGGATATGCTACTGAATGAATGAAAGAATTTCATCAGTTGTTGCTTCCACACCCTCGATTCAAGTTGTTACTTTACATATTTCTAGCCTAGTTTTTATTTTAAATATTTCTATTGGAATTTTAAATTTATATTTGTCCCATCCTAGTTATTCTATCAAAGCTATTACTTTATTTATGCCTACCCGGGTTGCTTTGTTTTTATTTCCATCACAGTTGTTACTTTACACATTTATATCCAAGATGTTACTTTATTTATGTCTATCTGAGATGTTAATTTATAATGTTTGCTACATTTCATATTTCTATTCAAGTTGTTACTGTATATTTGTTTCTATCCAAGTTCTTACTTTACATATTTCTATCCAAGTTCTTGCATTGCATATTTCTGTCAAGTTTAGTACTTGACATATTTATATCCAGTTTGTTACTTGACATATTCCTATCCAGTTTGTTGCTTTACATAGTTCTTCCCAACTTGCTACTTTACACATTTCTCTCCAGTTTGTTACTTTATATATGTTTATCCAGGTTGTTACTTTACATATTTGTTTCCAAGCTGCTACTTTACATATTTATATCTTGTTACTTTATATATGTCTAAGCTGTTACTTTAAGTATGTCTAAGTTATTACTTTACATGTGTCTAAGTTGTTACTTCACATGTTTCTACCCAAGTTGTTACTGTGTTTGTATCCAAATTCTTATTGTTTTTCTATTCATGTTGCTACTTTTTCAGGCATAGATATGTATGACAATTCTTTTTCTTTTTTTTCCCCTGTTTCTTCTTCATCTTCTTATCTTCTTCTTCTTCTTCTTCTTCTTCTTCTTCTTATTATTATTATTATTATTATTATTATTATTATTATTATTCCATCCATCCATCATGTCCCATGCCGGTAAGCGTGGGCGGTCATGTTTTGCCATCTCACTCGATCACCAGAGTCGTGGATCAGCTCAGTGTTTCTGTCTCGACCATGAGATGTGGCCAAGCCATCCAGGTATTTGCTTCTAGGTCTTCCTCTTGGTCTATTCCCTTCGATCTTACCAGTTGTCACCAAGTACTCCAATCCATTTCTTTTCATAACATGCCCAAAAAATTGTGACTGTCTGCGTCTAATGTCTCTAATCAGTTTACGACCTTCATTTGTTTCTTGAAGGACTTGTTCATTGGTCTTTCTGGATGTCCATGGTATTCTTTGTATTTTCCTCAGAAACCACATTTCTACAACCATCAGATGTTTTTCAGCTTGACTGCTCATTGTCCAAGCTTCACATCCATATAAAAGTACAGGTTCTATGTAGCACCTCAACACTCTTTTTCTCGTTTCTATTGACATCTTTTTATTGGTCAGTATGTTTTTCATCTTGCTAAAGGCTACCTTAGACATGGCGATTCTTGTTCTAATCTCTTCAAGGCATCTCCCATCAGATGTTATTACTGTTCCGAGATAATTGTACCTATTCACTTGTTGAATAATATTCCCATTTACTTGTATATTACATTGTGGTATTTCGTTCTTCCTAGTGACGACCATAACCTGTGTCATTTTACAATTTAATTCTAACCCTCGTTGTTCACTGTGTGTAACAACTGCATCTACTAAATGTTGTAGATCCTGTTCATTATCTGCAATCAAGACTGTATCATCTGCATATCTAATGTTATTGATGCATCGTCCCCTAATGTTGATTCCATCCATAACTTCAATATTTCTGAAAATACTTTCACTGTACAGGGAAACCAGATCTGGAGACATTACACATCCCTGTCTCACACCTCTCTTAATTGGCCTACTTCATTATCAACTCTTATGGCAGCTTGTTGTTTCCAATATATGTTTTTTACAAGTCTAAGGTCTTTTCCATCAATTTGTAGATCTTCAAGCATCCTTATCATGTCGACATGTCTCACTTTATCGAAAGCCTTTGTGTAGTCAATAAAGTAAAGGTGTAGATCTTTGTTTACTTCTATAGATCGTTCAATTACGGTTCTCAGTAAATACACAGCATTTACTGTACCCTTTCCTTCTACAAACCCACATTGTTCTTCTCCTATTTCAGGTTGTATTTTCCTCCTAATTCTTTGCATGATAATTCTTATTATTATTATTATTATTATTATTATTATTATTATTATTATTATTATTATTATTATTATTATTATTATTATTCTCCCTCCTCCTCTTCCACCTGCTTATCCTTCTCGTCTTCTTCTTCTTCTTCTTCTTCTTCTTCTTCTTCTTCTTCTTCTTCCTCTTCCTCGTCATCTTCCTCTTCCTCTGCCTCCTCCTCCTTTACCTCCTCCTTCTCTTCTTGCTCCTCTTCTTCTTCTGCTGCTTCTGCTACTTTGTGTTCCACTTTGGAGCAAAGGCACTCAACAAACTCACTCAAATCCCTCGTCTCCTATGTATAGCTATCTTATACAACTTCCATATCTTCCATGCATTATTCATCCCTCTCTCTCTAAAACTAAATCTTGATATAGCTCTTTTAGAATTGTCACCTTTCCTCTTTATTGACTGATTTATGGTTGGCTGGATTTCGCTGCTAGAGTTTTCTACGTAATGATGAAGCCAGCTCCAACCCAATTTCCTCTAGTCGCCTCTTACGCCATGCACGGAAGCTGACAAGTACAGATAATATTCTATGTCTCACGGACACCGGTTAACACATTCTTATCGGAAATTGTTATATGTTTATATAAACACTGTCAAGCACGCCGAGTACCGACTGATCTATGCACATATAGATTTAGCACTATATGCCCAATGCGCCTTTAGTGTGTAAAAAGAGTCCTTAATTTTACTGAAAGTTAATATTCATATATGACCTACCTTGTCCAAGAAATCTGGTACTATGAGCTTTTAGAACCGGTGTTGCCAGACTGCTCGCCGCTGAAATTTACAAATAATCCATGAACACTAAACGAATACAGGAACTCAATTTTAGCGGATGGACCAACAACTTTTCAAAAATATTAGCTTATATCAGATTATCTTCCAGATGAGAGAGCGCCGTCTTGTATCCCTCACACGCGGCTTCACCCGCTACGTCAGAAAACCGTTTACTAAACAAATAAAGTTGGTGGGGTGGCTTGAATGGAAAACTTGCCAGTCCCCTGCGATGGTGAGGCCGCTTGAGTGCTCGCTTTTTTTCCCGAACGCCGATGCAAAATTGCATTTATCAGTGGGTAAGCGAAATGTCATACTGCGCATTGTTCAAGCCAGAAATGTAAATTGTTTCCTGGGTAAAGTATTTCAATATTTACAGGGCTTTGATGTGATTGTTTTTGCGGGGAACTCCTGGCTAGATTTAGTTGTCACTTGTATGTAACATTCAGATTTTTAGGGACATGTCTGTCTGTAAGTTGGGTTATTCCTTCCCAAGAAATGGGGCAAGCAGACAAGCAGGAGGAGGGAAGGGTGGGAGATGGAAGAGGGGAGTGGAGGACAAGGAGCAGCAGCATACATGATATGCCTTTTTGGATGTCAGCATGGCCGAATGGATAAGAGTGCTAGCTCTTAAACTTCTGGTGTGCTTGTGTCGAGGTAACGGGTGCAACCCCTACACCAGACAGTTGGGCTAAAATGTGGACTTCTCGTCCTTGACTTGGGGACGTAACTATAAATACCTCTGAAGTCGGAGTGGGTCCGCCTGATGGCGAAGGACACTGGTAATAGGGAAAGCTAATCCTTCTTCTGATTTGTCCCGGTTGCTTCTGCCTTTCCCCTTCTGCTTCTGCCTCTTTCCCGTCGTCGTCTTTTCCCTCTTCTCGTCTTCCCTAATCTCGTATCCCCCAACAATATCCTTAATCTTAGGAAATCTGTGTAGTATAGTTTCCTTTGTATGATGAATTTCCCTAGTATTTCGCGTCCACATGCGAGGATATTCTATATATGTAATATTGAGTGAAGCACTTATAATTTCAAAACAATGTTTCCCCGTAGTGAATTTGAATAACGAAGACACAAACAATAGATTGCACGATTTATTGCATAGCGTATTTCGCTGCATCTCGACAGCTACGTACTGCAGAATTCACACATCATAAAGTAAATTAACTAGATAAATCCTTCAAGCTGGAATATACACATGTTCACATAGCAATGTCAATTGTCTATCATGGTAATTTTAAGCTCACTAACATGTCTTTCCGTTTGCACAAATGTGGCTTGCGTTGATTTATCATTATTGCTTCTGCAAACTTTAACAAGCGAGTATTTTGTGTGTTAAACAACACGCGAAAGGCAATATTTTTGTCAATCACAAGGCCGCTTTCGAGAATGTGCCTACCAATTGAAGACGCGGGGAGCTTCCGGTGCGTCGGCCCCACTAGGCTCGCATTGCCTGTGTGTCGTATCTTGTCGACCCATTGAGGTATGTGTTCTGACACTCTTTTGTTCAGCTGTCTCTCTGTTCTGGCATATGATACCACACCATCTAGCTTAAGAATGGAGGTGGATGCGGTCACTGCAGCTTTGCGCTGGATCGAGAATACGATAAACACACACACACACACACACACACACACACACACACACACACACACACACATCGTAATTGTAACTGACTCAGAAAGCATGCTGAGGAAGGTGAGGACAGGCATGCTTCGTGCAGAGTGGCTTGCTTCGCTTCGGAGGTCACGGGTGGCAAGCATCGTCTGGATCTTTTCTCCGGGACATGCTGGTGTGCTGGGGAATGAACAGACGCACAGATTGGCTGGCTCGGCAAAACTTGATGGAGTATTGATACATGACAAGGCAGACGTAGTTGCAGCCTTGTGGGAGCACGTGCACACCTCGGAGGAGCAAATGGTTCATCATGGTCTGGCAAGAATGAGGCAGCAAGGAGTGACGAGGGGATCTGGCCGACGCTCGACGCTCAGAGACAGACCTGTTTAAAATAACTGCTCCCCCTCACTATCATCATCACTAGCATTATTTTGCAGAATGTCGCTTTGATCACAGGCTGCTGAAGAGATTATCAGCCCTTCGCCAGTTCTCCTGCTTCATTGATTTTGTGCTGGTGCCGAGGTAGTTGGTTCAACTCCTACACCAGTCAGTTGGACCAAAATGTTGACTTCTCATCCTTGTCTTGAGGACGTAAATCACAAGCACCTCTGAAGTCGGAATGGATTCGCCTGATGGCGAGGGACACTATTAATAGGGAGTGCACTAGAAGTAGTATCACATGTATGGACTACGCTTGAGTTCAAAGCGAGCGGGCGCAAATAAATATGATTGATACTGTTTTTCCTCCATGCCATGATGTCAAAACATTAAAACTGTCCAGCATCTTCTGTCTTGGCATTCCCTGCTTCTTCTCCCCCTGCAACTTCCCCGCTATAACGACATACTCCGGCTTCCCCTTTCTCATGACATGTTCAAAGAATGTGGACTGTCTTCTTCTGATAGATTACCCAATTCTATTTGTGAGTAACTGCTTTAAAGATATCTTCGTTAATTTAATAGCAAACTGCTGCCCAGTAGATCACAAACGCCAGTATAAGCTGGATGTCATTGTAACATCCTGCAAAGTATAACTTTTTTTGTCATATTCACTGGCACAGGAACGGAGTATAATGGGACGACCCTTTGTCGTGAAGTCGAAACCGCGATTGACTAATCTTTTTTACAAGGGTACGTAACTGAAACATCCGCGTCACATCTGCGTGAAAATGGCGGCTATAGCTTTAGCGAAACCGGTCCATTGACATCGCTACAAGTCAAGTGGCGCGTGAAAACCATTGTTTGTTAGCATGAATGTCAGGTGTACCATATTAGCCAGACTAGGACATCTTGAGTGACGCAGTACACGTACCTTTTGATGTTGAAGAAGCACTCGATGCGATCATATGCTGGGGGGTTCCAGTTTCACTCCTCGAAATGTAGCACAGATGGAGCAACGAAAGCAGGCACTCTAGTTGTAGTGACAAAGGATGTACCTTGGCAGAATTAGGAAACATGTGCCAGCAATAACTCAAAGTTTAGGTAGCAAATCATCGTACGTTCCCAAAGCACGTTCGGTTTTCTTTAACGAATAAGAAAGATCTTGACTGATGCAGAATATTACAGTATATAATGAAAAACTGAGGTGTTTATTTTTTAATGCCAAGAAACAATAAATACAAATACATGTATTTACCTGAATAGGACCCCAGGTAAATATAGATAAAAAGGCGTCGGTACAATAAATATAAATATATAAATCATAATCATGTGCTATACCCATAGCGTGGACGGTCATGTTTCGCCATCTCACACGATCACCAGAGTCGTGGACCAGCTCTGTTGTCTCGACCATGCCATGTGCCCAAGCCATCAAGATATGTATCTCTCTGTATTCCCCTGCTTCTTTTCACTTCAGTGAAGCCAGCTATCGAACAGTTTTCCACTTTATTTGATATCATAACGTGCCCTAAAAAGTCGTGATTGTCTACGCTAAGTTTCTCTAATCAGTTTATGGTTTTTCTTTGTTTCTTGTAGCACTTGCTCACTGGTTTTTCTGTCTGCCCATGGTATTCTTTGCATTTTCCTCAGAAATCTCATTTCTACTGTCATTAGATGTTTTTTCAGCCTGTCTGTTCATTGTCCACGTTTCACATCAATACAAAAGTGCAGGTTCTGTGCAGCACTTTATACTCTTTTCTCGTTGCAATTGACATCTTTTTGTTGGCTAGTATGAAAAAGCAAGATGCGCAACAATATAATATAATACACCAAGATATAGTAATCCCATCTTCTCTTGGACCTTGCGATGTCGAAGTGAAGCATAAGCTTCAAGTGTGATAGTGCCCGTATATGGGCTTTATGTATCGAGATTCCTACGGCTTCTGTTATTACCTCTGTCCATCGTTTACATGGCCAGACTCTTCTTCTGGTTCCATTTGGTCTGTACATCATTGCGTGTTGTTGTATACTGTTAGTTGGTAGCTTAGTTATATGACCGAAGCATTTAACTTGCTGTTTTCTAATGAAATCTAACGCTGCAAAGATACATTAAAACAAACCAAAATAATGCAAATTGGTCATTCGCACTGCGAGCGCTAACAAGTCAAGTCGCATTATTCTGTCAAGAAGCCTGATCAGCGGGAAAATGTCACGTGTAAAGACCAACAACAAGAAACACGCTGTTGCCAAGATGTGCAGCGTGGGAGCCGACAACAAGAAGAAGAACGTCGAGAGCCCACCTGCTAGCTGCATCAAACAGCCTGATACTACAGCTATTACTGAAGCTACTACGAGGGAGAAGATTGACAGCCCAACACAGTCAAGAACTAAGACAGCAGAGAAGGAGGAGAAAGACACCAGAGTCGGGAACACCGACTCGAAAACAGTCCGATGGGTTGTCAAGCGGATTCCTGTGGAGCTGACAGATGAAGAAATCCTGAAGCAGCTACGTGAAGAGAATCTTCACATCCGAGTCTTGAAGGCGGAGCGGCTTCTCACTTACTCCAAGATACCTACAACCCTGGCAGTGGTGACATCGGAGGGCAGCGAAATGCCGACCACAGCATCACTCAACAAGAGACTGCAGCAACCAGAGAGATTCATACCAAGAATCACGCAATGTTCAAAATGCCAGAGGGCCGGCCACAGCAGAGCAGCGTGTCGCAGTAAGACGGAAATCTGTCGATACTGCGCCGATCACCACGCCTTCAAGGAGTGTCCGCTGGCCAAGCTGGACACGGACTTCCGAGCTCCTAACAACAGAAGAAAGTGCGCCAACTGTCTGGGCAAACACGGAGCAAGATACCTGGGCTGTCCGTACCTGCAGAGACACGGAGACGTCCTAAAGATCGCCATCATCACAAAGACACCATTCAAGGAAGCAATGCAGAGGGGCGAGACAGCCACGGGTATAGCACAAGCTGAAAGAGATCAACTTCAAAAGCAGATAGACGAGTTGAAGAAACAAGTCAAGGCACTGCTGACGACGACTCCGACCAGCGATAATGAGAAGCTGCTGGCCGACATGAAAGAAATCCAGCTCAACATCAAACAAGAGATTCAGCGCACGGCTGAGATAAAGAAGGAGAACGAAGAAATCCTACAAATTATCAAGACCGAAAGAGAACTGCATAGAGCTGAAATGGAACTCTTTCAAAACAAACCAACAGAAGCCACACAAGAACTCACAGAAAAACCGCAAGAAGAAACCCAAGAGACCGAGTCTGAACAGCAAGCGATCTCGGAAGGAGGCACAGAATACCCAGTCGACAAGGAGGAACTCAAGCGCCAGGAATTCAGAAGGCGCTGGGAAGAAAAAGAAAAGAAGAAGCCTAAAAAACTCCGGGGGACACCGATGATATACCCATTAGTACACTACAACTGTGAGGCCGACTTCGAGTACTATATCGAGGACGGTGAAATCATCCCATGGCTGACCACGGAGGAAGAAAACGCTAGGCAGCAGATACGCAAACGCAACAGTGAAAACTGTTTCCTCAAGGAGGAAAGAGAAAACGTCGAAAAGCTCCTACAGAAAATGCACAAAAGAATACCAAATAAAAAGTCCTTTTAAGGACTGCAACCAGTCAAGCCTGGAGCCTGCACCAACAACGAAAACAAAAGGAAACATGCACAAAGGACAGCCGCCGACCTATCCCCCAGCTGGAGTGTGATCACGAAAAGTCCTTATAAGGACTGCAGCCAGACGCGCCAGGAGCCTACACCAACAAAGAAAACCATAACAACAGAAGAGCACAAAGGATAGCCGCCGACCACTGCTGACGTCACAGACACAAACGCTACATAACCAGTCCGAGATAGGACTCACAAGACAAGAATTAGGGTGAATAAACCCACAAAAACCACGATCCTCAATTATAACCACAGCTGATGAAGCAGGTTAGACGAGGACGAATTTGGAATTTTTGTTTTTGAAATGGAATCGGAATCGGAAGCAAATTGGTTAAAGACATTTGGCTGTATAAAACAAATGGCATGCATATTGAGACATCTCATCTCATCGCATCTCATCATGTTCCTCTTGTACCTTGCGGTGTCGATGTGAAGTATACACAGCGAGAGAGTGCCCGCTTATGGGCTTCATGTATCGATATTCCCATGGACTCTGTTATTCTCTGCGTCCATCGTTTACATGGTCGGCCTCTTCCTCTGCTTTCTTCTGGTCTGTACATCATTGCTTGTTGTGGTATACTGCCAGTTGGTAGCCTACTTGCATGGCCAAAGCATTTGACTTGCTGCCTTCTAATAAAATCTAGTGCAGCTATAACCCCTATTTTAGTCCTGATTTCTTCATTTCTGATCTTATCTCTTCTTGATACATTGAGGATTCTTCTAAGGAATCTCATTTCTGTTGTTGTCATTTTTCTTTTCTAATTTTCTGTCATTGTCCAGGTTTGGCATTGGTAACATAGAGTTGGTAGAAAGATTGTGTTGTAAAGTGCTTTCTTAGTAGTTATTGATACGTGTTTGTTCTTTAGTATTGGTGCCATTTGTCCAATGAGTTGGTTTGCCTTATTGCATCTATTTTCGATCTCGTCTTCTGATTTGCCATTTGATGATATTATACTTCCTGGGTACTTCGTTGTTGTTTTATCTTCTTTAGTTATAGTCAATACCTCTGTATTACTTGTGCTAATTTTCATATTATTGAATATACGGTCGGTCGGTCGGTCGGTCGGTCGGTCGGTTGGTCGTCGGTCGGTCGGTCGGTCGGTCGGTCGGTCGGTCGGTCGGTCGGTCGGTCGGTCGGTCGGTCGGTCGGTCGGTCGGTCGGTCGGTCGGTCGGTCGGTCGGTCGGTCGGTCGGTCGGTCGGTCGGTCGGTCGGTCGGTCGGTCGGTCGGTCGGTCGGTCGGTCGGTCGGTCGGTCGGTCGGTCGGTCGGTCGGTCGGTCGGTCGGTCGGTCGGTCGGTCGGTCGGTCGGTCGGTCGGTCGGTCGGTCGGTCGGTCGGTCGGTCGGTCGGTCGGTCGGTCGGTCGGTCGGTCGGTCGGTCGGTCGGTCGGTCGGTCGGTCGGTCGGTCGGTCGGTCGGTCGGTCGGTCGGTCGGTCGGTCGGTCGGTCGGTCGGTCGGTCGGTCGGTCGGTCGGTCGGTCGGTCGGTCGGTCGGTCGGTCGGTCGGTCGGTCGGTCGGTCGGTCGGTCGGTCGGTCGGTCGGTCGGTCGGTCGGTCGGTCGGTCGGTCGGTCGGTCGGTCGGTCGGTCGGTCGGTCGGTCGGTCGGTCGGTCGGTCGGTCGGTCGGTCGGTCGGTCGGTCGGTCGGTCGGTCGGTCGGTCGGTCGGTCGGTCGGTCGGTCGGTCGGTCGGTCGGTCGGTCGGTCGGTCGGTCGGTCGGTCGGTCGGTCGGTCGGTCGGTCGGTCGGTCGGTCGGTCGGTCGGTCGGTCGGTCGGTCGGTCGGTCGGTCGGTCGGTCGGTCGGTCGGTCGGTCGGTCGGTCGGTCGGTCGGTCGGTCGGTCGGTCGGTCGGTCGGTCGGTCGGTCGGTCGGTCGGTCGGTCGGTCGGTCGGTCGGTCGGTCGGTCGGTCGGTCGGTCGGTCGGTCGGTCGGTCGGTCGGTCGGTCGGTCGGTCGGTCGGTCGGTCGGTCGGTCGGTCGGTCGGTCGGTCGGTCGGTCGGTCGGTCGGTCGGTCGGTCGGTCGGTCGGTCGGTCGGTCGGTCGGTCGGTCGGTCGGTCGGTCGGTCGGTCGGTCGGTCGGTCGGTCGGTCGGTCGGTCGGTCGGTCGGTCGGTCGGTCGGTCGGTCGGTCGGTCGGTCGGTCGGTCGGTCGGTCGGTCGGTCGGTCGGTCGGTCGGTCGGTCGGTCGGTCGGTCGGTCGGT
>OY992876.1:277880944-278013444 GCA_963921405.1 Cepaea hortensis
GTGCAAACGTTCTATTCCTTTCTCCCAACTGTTACGTCTCCGACGACTTTGCCAGGATAACAACGACTTCCATCAAAAAGCCCACGAGATGCTTGATTTCTTTCGCCTTCGTGGCTATCCTGATAATGTTCTATCTACAGCTCTTCACCGCTGCCAGTCTATCAGTCGCACTGAGGCTCTCTCCTCCAGGCCGAAACCACGAAACAATAGACCTGTCCTCTCACTTACTTATCATCCCCACAATATTGCTGCCAAGAATATCCTTTTGAAACATCTATCCATTCTCCGGGCGGAATCGACCACTCGTGATGTCTTCTCAGAGGCTCCTCTAGTGGCATATAAGCGGGATCGTAACCTCAGAGATGTGCTGGTCCATAGCAGGCTACCCCAACCTCACCAGTCTCCTCCTGGCACGGTGGCGTGTCTTCGATCGGTTTGCAAGACCTGTCCATACGTACTTCAAACCCAGAGTCTGACATTCCCTAAGACGACCTTCCACATCCGTGAGGGTTTCTCATGCATCAGTCGCAACGTCATCTATGCGATTACCTGCACACGTTGCGACATGAGATATGTCGGTGAGACAGGATTACGTCTTGGGGACAGATTTCGACAACATCTTTCTGACATCACCAGCGGCGCCCAGAAACCAGTATCCATACATTTCAACAGTCCTGACCACCATGGCGTAGCCGACATACAGGTCACGGCCATCAAATCATGCGCATCCCACGAACGGGATCGGAAGACATTGGAACACCGTCTCATCTTCCAGTTGGGCACACTCTCCCCTCACGGCCTTAATGTCCAACACAGCTTCATTTAACTTCCCACCCCACCGTCCAACCCCTAGCTTACAGTCCACCATCTGGGTACGTGCAGATCCTTTATATGACATCACAGTCAACTCTCTTGGCGGATTTACGTTCGGTGTTTTGCCATCATTTTCTGAACGACCGCCACTCATGCCTCTCTGTGTGTACTAACACTATATAGGTTTCCACAGCGGTGTTTCGAGCGCTTAACGATAATTGCTAATTGTCATCTGCGTCCGTAACATCTTTGCCGGTCTCTAATTTCACTTTTCCGCACACATGGGCGCGTCTCCACCCCACTCCCTTCCCGCTTGACCTTTGACCCGTGTACCATACATCCGGTCTATTGATCCACTGGCGCCCTACTTGTGTCAGACCTTCCAAGCTAGGACACGGTATTCAGATGAGTACATTCAATTTTAATTAGTTTAATAGTTTAATATTGTCATAGTGTGTTTCATGTAGTTTTGTGTTGGTTTGTATTTGTTTGTCCTGTGCTGACGAAGGCTTTGGCCGCAACGTCCAATTTGTCTCTTGTAGTCGTGTTTCAGTAAAGCTCACAATCTACTTCTCGTTTATTTGGGTGATTCATTCATTACAAGAACCAAATGAAAACCGTAAATTTATTAGAGAAATTAGACGTAGGCAGTCAAATTTTTTTGGACATGTTATGAGAAGAAATAAATTGGAGAACTTGGTAACAGCTGGCAAGATCGAGTGGGAGAGAACAATGGGATGAGAGAAGTAAATACCTGGATGGCTTGACCATGTGGCATGGTCGAGACATGAACACAGAGCTGATCTACGACTCTGGTGATCGAGTGAAATGGCGAGTCTTGACCGTCCACGCTTACCGGCATGGCACATGATGGATGGATGGAATTGATGTGCAAGTGTTCTGAATGTACGGCGCGCTTGTGTGTCACTTTGCGATGCTTTGAAGATACAATTCGTTCTTCCGTTCGATCGTCCGTGCAAGTGTAAGCTCTTCCGTGCAAGTGTAAGCTCTTCCGAAGAAACCAGATACATTCGGGTGTAGAGAACACTGCATCATGTTTTATGATTCACGTGATAAGATATGTTAATGCGACTAAATATGAGAAGTGTAAAAAGCCAGATTAAACCTGAAAATAGTACTGAACAATGTGGATCTGTAGAGGGTGAGGGCACATACAATTATCATCATCATGTGCAATGCCTATTGGCGTGGGCGGCCATGTTTGGCCATACTACACGCTCACCAGACTAGCGTTATATTCCTGTCTCGACCATGCTGTGTGGTCAAGCCATCCAGATATTTACTTCTAATAATTATGACTGTCTACATCTAATTTCTCCAATCAGCATTAGTTGTCCTAGCAGTACAGCATACAAACTAATGGCCATCCTGTCAATACAACATCAACACTAGTAGAACAATAATCTTCCTCTCAATACAACCCTAGCCATACAATAATCTTCCTCTCAATACAACCCTAGTCATACAATAATCTTCCTCTCAATACAACCCTAGTCATACAATAATCTTCCTCTCAATACAACCCTAGCCATACAATAATCTTCCTCTCAATACAACCCTAGTCATACAATAATCTTCCTCTCAATTCAACCCTAGTCATACAATAATCTTCCTCTCAATACAACCCTAGTCATACAATAATCTTCCTCTCAATACAACCCTAGTCATACAATAATCTTCCTCTCAATACAACCCTAGTCATACAATAATCTTCCTCTCAATACAACCCTAGTCATACAATAATCTTCCTCTCAATACAACCCTAGCCATACAATAATCTTCCTCTCAATACAACTCTAGTCATACAATAATCTTCCTCTCAATACAACCCTAGTCATACAATAATCTTCCTCTCAATACAACCCTAGTCATACAATAATCTTCCTCTCAATACAACCCTAGTCATACAATAATCTTCCTCTCAATACAACCCTAGTCATACAATAATCTTCCTCTCAATACAACCCTAGTCATACAATAATCTTCCTCTCAATACAACCCTAGTCATACAATAATCTTCCTCTCAATACAACCCTAGTCATACAATAATCTTCCTCTCAATACAACCCTAGTCATACAATAATCTTCCTCTCAATACAACCCTAGTCATACAATAATCTTCCTCTCAATACAACCCTAGTCATACAATAATCTTCCTCTCAATACAACCCTAGTCATACAATAATCTTCCTCTCAATACAACCCTAGTCATACAATAATCTTCCTCTCAATACAACCCTAGTCATACAATAATCTTCCTCTCAATACAACCCTAGTCATGCAATAATCTTCCTCTCAATACAACCCTAGTCATACAATAATCTTCCTCTCAATACAACCCTAGTCATACAATAATCTTCCCAATAGGGAATCAACACTAATAGTACAATGGTCATCCTTTCAACAGTAGTAGTACTACTTCTTCGGAGATGACTACTTCTTCTGAACCTTTTTTTCAAATTTTCATTTTCTCTTTAATGCTTTCATTTTTTAAATCTTTTTATTCTTCTCATCCCGTCGTCACGCCTCAATGTACTTACCGGAGAGTCTTCTCCGTATCTATATGTTGTGTTTTGTGTATGTATTTGTTTGCTGATGAAGGCTAGTAGCCACAACGTCCTGTATGTGTCGTAATTCTGTTAAGTAAAGCTGTATTACTTTGTGTTATTTTATATTGTGTGGATATGTGAATGTGTGTTATATATTTCAGCTTGAAGGGTTTCTCTAATTACGTTATTTTGTGTGATTTCTGCAGTATGTATCCAACGAGATGCAACGAAATATCGTTTAATCTATTGATTGTATCTTGTTATTCAAACAACACTAATAGTTACATACTTTCTCACAGCGACCAATAAGATATCTACCTTCGTGCCAACTTTCTCAAAGAACATCATAAGTAGTAAATCTTGTCGAGTGGACCAATTCGATTATTTAAACAGCATAAAGGAGGGAAAGCCTGTTTGTCATGTCATGGATAAAGTCGATACCGCCCGGAACACTTTACTCTCGGTTCAGATAACAAATTTGACCAACATAAAGTTTTCCTTCGTCCGGAAATTAACCAGGGTTGTAGCCAGTGTGTATTTATACGCCAGGCAAATAACGGAAGCAAATTAGTGCGAGTTCCCCTCGGCCGTTTTGGCAGCTCCTGGTGATTTAGTTAATTAGATATGGTGAATGTATACTGCTCGTAAAAGAACTCAGTAAAAATATAGAATAGAAAAATATAGAATTCGAATATTTGCACATGAGTAGACCAGACGGAAATAATACGACACGGAATTCCCATTAACGAAAATAGGATTTTGTCCAGAGTAGTGAAGAAATATAAAAATGTGAAACTGCAATAAAATTGCAGCAACAAATAGGACGTTTGTTACATGTTTGTTTGTGTGCTAAGAAAGCATATATTTACAAGCTGTTGCTTAATATTATCAATTGGCTGAATCATTGACTGCGTATCTTGAAAAGTGATATCATAGTGAATTGCGTCGCACTGTTTCGTTAAAAGAGAACAAGAATGGCCAAAAATGTTTTCAACAGCCAAATATGCTTTCAACGGCATGAAATCAGTAATAACATCTATAGAGGTGAACATCGCATTAAAAATGAGAATTGTCAAATGTGTTGTATATTTAACACTGCTATATAAACCCACTGAAAGGAAATGCAACCTAAAGACTATATATCAATTATCATGGCGGGGTAGACCAGGCCCTAAGCCTTGGCGGCAACTGATCTATGAAAGAAGCCCCAACAGGTGGACAGTTAGAGCATTGCTTTGTTGATCCGGCATCTTCTGCAGCTTGTCTTGTTGCAGACGTACTGGTGTTACCTTTCATCTGGAGTAAACTAGACAGGCTGAGAGAGTGATCATGCTGCATTGGCAACACATGGTCTCTAAATTCAGCCAAGGTTTTGCGTTATGGAGAGGTATAACTCCATTTTATAAACTACCGTCTGTCAAGACGGCAACATGCCAGTCAGTCAGTCATATGGCGCGGAAGCCTGAACAATGAAACAGCAATTAGAAAGTCGAATAGCCGAATGTAATGCTTGCTTGCTTGATTGTGTTCGCTGGCTGTGAACTTCTAGCGCGAAGTCCTGTATGTCGGATGAAGACATCCTGTTGTCCAACATCAATGTGATGTCATACAGGACCTGAGGTTTGCGTGAGTATCCGTTGTCCCATGTCTGGCTTATTGGTGTGCAGACTGGTGGTTCCTCGCCGTGCAGGCAGACACTCTCCGACTTCGGAGGAATCGGCGATCCTACTGACTTTAGCCAGGACCCCAAAGGGGCCTGTTGCCCAGGACTCTAGGGGAGGACGCGTCAATAGGTCTTGGCCGAATGTAATAATAGATAGGCTAACGTGTCCGTAGTCCGAATGTAATATTAATTATTAGATAGGTTAACATCTCCGTTGTCCGAATGTAATAATAGATAGGTTAACGTGCTAGTTAGAGCTATTCATTAAATATCGATTGATTTTTCTACAAGTTGTCTAAGAGTAAAGATGGCAGAGGCCCTGGAGATGTGTATTTACAGAAGAATATGTCGAATGTCATTGAAACAAAATCATCAAATACAGAGGTTCTAGGAAAACTGGGAATAAAAAGAGAGTTGATGTAAGAAATAAAATAGAAGTAAGTGAAATATTTCGGCCATTTGTAAAGACATAACACTCTTATAAAAACCATACAGGAGGGTACGGTTGAAGGCAAGCGAGCAAGAGGTAGACAACGATACAAGTGGAAAGATAACATCTAAAGAGGGACAAACAGCAGTCTGACAGAATATACAGTCAGGGCGAGAGACAGTGTTGGAGATCCATTGCAGACACGATCATTGTGGAGACAGCACCTGATTAATTGATTAATTGATTGACTGATTAATTGATTTGATTAATCGACTGGTCGATTGATTGATTGATGTCGTCCAGCTTGTGGCTAAGTACATCCGACTTCGACAAGCATTTGTCCCAGTTTGCTTTCTCTTGCATTTGACTGTCCCTAGTCTACCTACAAGGCAGCAGGTTTTGTACTGAGTTTGTCAATTTCGCTTTCCCTAGTCTTTGGCCGTCCCCAGTCTACCTACAAGGCACCAAGTTTTGTACTGTATTGTATTTTCAAGTTTGCTTTCCCTACTTTTTGTTCCCAGTCTACCTACAAGACAGCAAGTTTGCTTTCCCTAGTTTTTGTCCCCAGTCTACCTACAAGACAGCAAGTTTGTTTTGCCTAGTTTTTTTCCCCAGTCTACCTACAAGACAGCACCTTTGCTTTCCCTAGTTTTTGTCCCCAGTCTACCTACAAGACAGCAAGTTTGCTTTCCCTAGTTTTTGTCCCCAGTCTACCTACAAGACAGCAAGTTTGCTTTCCCTAGTTTTTGTCCCCATTCTACCTACAAGACAGCAAGTTTGCTTTCCCTAGTTTTTGTCCCCAGTCTACCTACAAGACAGCAGGTTTGTGTCTCTC
Organism: Cepaea hortensis; assembly: GCA_963921405.1. Classification (NCBI taxonomy): domain Eukaryota; kingdom Metazoa; phylum Mollusca; class Gastropoda; order Stylommatophora; family Helicidae; genus Cepaea; species Cepaea hortensis. The sequence continues at coordinate 277,887,256 of OY992876.1, forward strand.
TTCGTCTGGTCCCAACTCTTTTACCTGTCCGACATGGGAGACCCTACATACAGCTGCGCTACCGTCGGCAAAGCTCTTGGGGATCCCTGGAACACGCAGCCTCTCTACCGCTACAAGGTAGATAGATAGCAGGGGGTGGAGTGGGGAGAAATAGAAAGGGGGGGGGTATTTAAATGTGAGTAATCTGGGTACCGAACGTTCATAAAGCAATGGCAAACCACTGAACGCAAACTTACCCAGGAATAACAAGTAGCAAAACAATGCTGGAGTTGACTGTTACGTCCTGTAAAGGATGTGCAATTAATTCTAATTCTAATCTGTTTTATAGTGGGCGGGTTGGTGTAATGGTTAGTTTATTACAATATTTATATTGTCGCATATCATCCTGCGTCTGTCTGTTGTCTAATCTTCTCCCACCCCCTCCCTTGCCTCTGCCTATCGTCACATCTCCAAACACCCCCACCCTTTTCTCTTGCTTTTGTCATTGTCACAAATCACGCCTCTGTCTGTACAGTACTATACTGTAAGCACCTTGTTGTCTTGATAAAGGATAGTTTCTTAAATTGTGCTTTAAAACAGGCATAATGTAGCACAAAGCCTGGGCTGTATTGTAGAGACCACGTGTTGCCCATGCAGCATGATCCCTATCTCGACATTGTCTATTTTAATCCAAAGTAAAGGTAACACCAATACGTCTGGAACAAGACAAGCTGCAGAAGCTGCCGGATCAGCAAAGCATTGCTTTAACTGTCCACCCGTCGGAGCTTCGATCCCAGACCAGTTGCCAACCAAGGCTTAGGACCGTGTCTGCCTTGCTATGACATTTAGTCTTTAGGTTGCAATTCTTTACATTAGGGAAAGGCTTGTACCCTCCCAATTGCGCTGCTCCGCTCGAAACCGTTGACACAGTATGGAGTGTCGGGTTTGGTTCGTGTCGCCCAACATTCGGTGCTAACAGAAAGCAGGCAGTACCGTCTGTTGTCATGCGGTCTACTGTATTATGGTCTACTGTCATACGGTCCACTGTTGCTATATCCCCCCCCCCTACTTCTGCCTAATCTCATATCCAACGCCTATGTCTGTTTGCCGCACCATTGCAGAGTATTCTGCACCCCTTGCTTTTGTCTATTGTCAAATCTCCCCTGCCGCGGTCTATTGTCACATCTCCCCCTGCCGCGGTCTATTGTCACATCTCCCCCTGCCGCGGTCTATTGTCACATCTCCCCCTGCCGCGGTCTATTGTCACATCTCCCCCTGCCGCGGTCTATTGTCACATCTCCTGCCGCGGGCTATTGTCACAATTACCCTGCCGCTGTCTACTGTTACACCCATCTTCTCTATCTATTGTCATATCTTCCCCTGCCGCGGTCTATTGTCATGTCTCCCCCTATCGCGGTTTACTGTCACATCACTGCCTGCCAGGTCTATTGTCACGTCTCCCCTTACCACGGTCTATTGTCACATCTCCTGCCGCGGGCTATTGTCACGTCTCCCCTTACCACGGTCTATTGTCACATCTCCTGCCGCGGGCTATTGTCACAACAACCCTGCCTCGGTCTATTGTCACATCTCCCACCGCCGCGGTCTATTGTCACGTCTCCCCTTACCACGGTCTATTGTCACATCTCCTGCCGCGGGCTATTGTCACGTCTCCCCTTACCACGGTCTATTGTCACATCTCCTGCCGCGGGCTATTGTCACAACTACCCCGCCGCTGTCTATTGTTGCAATCATCTTCTCTATCTATTATCATGTCTCCCCCTGTCGCGGTCTGTTGTCATGTCTCCCCCTGTCGCGATCTGTTGTCACATCTCTCTGCCTGTCAGGTCTATTGTCACATCCCCCTCTACCACGGCCAACTGTCACATCTACCCCTACCACGGTCTATTGTCGCATTTCTGTCTGTCACGGTTTATTGTCACATCTTTGTCTGGCGTGGTATATTGTCACAACTACCCTGCCTCGGTCTATTGCCACATCTCCCACCGCCGCGGTCTATTGTCACATCTCCCACCGCCGCGGTCTATTGCCACATCTCCCACCGCCGCGGTCTATTGCCACATCTCCCACCGCCGCGGTCTATTGCCACATCTCCCACCGCCGCGGTCTATTGTCACATCTCCCACCGCCGCGGTCTATTGCCACATCTCCCACCGCCGCGGTCTATTGCCACATCTCCCACCGCCGCGGTCTATTGTCACATCTCCCACCGCCGCGGTCTATTGCCACATCTCCCACCGCCGCGGTCTATTGTCACATCTCCCACCGCCGCGGTCTATTCTCACATCTCCCACCGCCGCGGTCTATTGCCACATCTCCCACCGCCGCGGTCTATTGCCACATCTCCCACCGCCGCGGTCTATTGCCACATCTCCCACCGCCGCGGTCTATTGCCACATCTCCCACCGCCGCGGTCTATTGTCACATCTCCCACCGCCGCGGTCTATTGCCACATCTCCCACCGCCGCGGTCTATTGCCACATCTCCCACCACTGCGGTCTATTGTCACATCTCCCACCGCCGCGGTCTATTGTCACATCTCCCACCGCCGCGGTCTATTGCCACATCTCCCACCGCCGCGGTCTATTTCCACATCTCCCACCGCCGCGGTCTATTGCCACATCTCCCACCGCAGCGGCCTATTGCCACATCTCCCACCACCGCGGTCTATTGCCACATCTCCCACCGCCGCGGTCTATTGTCACATCTCCCACCGCCGTGGTCTATTGTCACATCTCCCACCGTCGCGGTCTATTGCCACATCTCCCACCGCCGCGGTCTATTGCCACATCTCCCACCGCCGCGGTCTATTGTCACATCTCCCACCGCCGCGGTCTATTGCCACATCTCCCACCGCCGCGGCCTATTGCCACATCTCCCACCACCGCGGTCTATTGCCACATCTCCCACCGCCGCGGTCTATTGTCACATCTCCCACCGCCGCGGTCTATTGTCACATCTCCCACCGCCGCGGTCTATTGTCACATCTCCCACCGCCGCGGTCTATTGTCACATCTCCTACCGCCGCGGTCTATTGTCACATATCCCACCGCCGCGGTCTATTGCCACATCTCCCACCGCCGCGGTCTATTGTCACATCTCCCACTGCCGCGGTCTCTTGTCATACTCATATGTCTCTATCTATCGTCACACTCCCTCTGTCTCTATCTATGGTCACACCCCTCTATCTCTATCTATCGTCACACTCCCTCTGTTTCTATCTATTGTCACATCTCACCCCTACCTCTCCCTATTGTAACCTCACATCTCCCTCCTATATCTATTATCTCATGTGTCTTTCTTTCTCAATCTCTAAAGCCTCATTTCTCCATTTTAAAGACGTTTAACGAATGCTTTAAAAATACAAAACCCAGCAGACAACGAAACAAATCTTGCGGAACCCAATGAGGCAGAATGCGGGAAAAAAAAACACATTTGGCGCCATTCTGTAATCTCCATCAGTTTATGCAAATAGTTTATGCAAATCACTCCCTATTCGTCCAGAAGTCCGCCCCAGAAAACTCTCGGATTTATTTAAGAATGCATCACATTTCCACAGTTAACGAAAACATCTGACAAATGTATAGCAGCGGAGATATACGATGATACTCAGAGTAATATGTCACCTGAAGGATTTGCAAAACACTAAAGGTTAAATAAGACATTTAATGACAGCAGATGGCTATTGTCACAGCTCGATTCTCCACGCTAAAGACGATTGACGTGTGCCTTAAAATACAAAAACAACAAACAGTGGACCAGATTGACATCCTGAACACCCTCGGTGAGGTGGAACAAGTAAATTAATCAAGCGACTCTAGTCCGACTTTGTAAAGACACGTGAAAGGTGTAGCATAGGTGGGAGCACAAGCGCAATTGAAATACCACTACTTGTACCGTTTCTTTTATCGTGTCGTTACTTAAGCGGAGATTTGTTCGCAACATAGACGAGCAATATCTCCCGCTAGCGGAATCTCGCTGGTCGCGGGATTCGCACTGTAGACAGTGTCAGGCGGGGAGTCTGACGGTAGTACACGCTTACATGGGTCCAGACACTTACGATTGACAGATGTACACGATCATACAAGTCCAGACACTTGATTTGAGGCACTTAGCTGAGGGGTATAGCCTCTAAGTCAAATTCCCCGGTTGCGAGGGCCTGGCCACTACTCATAAAATAAATAAAGGGCCTGGCCACTACTCAGAAAATAAAGTTTGTTCGTTCGTTCGTTCGTTGTTCATTCGTTCGTTCGTTCGTTCGTTCGTTCATCTCCTACTCTTGGAGGTTTAATGCTGAGCCGGCAGCATCTGCAGCCTACCTTATTCCAGACGTACTGGTCATCCTTTCCTCTGGAGAAAGCAAGGCAAGGCCGAGAGAAGGATCATGCTGCATGGGCAACACATGTTCTCTGAATCCAAGCCCAGGCATTGTGCGATGTAATTCTAGCTCTAGTTCCAATCCACATATTTTCGTCTGTAAAGACGGCAAGGTGCCATAGGGTTTAGTTTAGTTATAGTTTAGTCGACGGATCAACATCACGGCACACGGGTGTAACCCATAAGTGCTCCGTTCTCCTCCTAACTCAAACCTGAGTCTGGAGAAACTCAGCTCAGTGCACGAACTCCGTAGCACCGGCGAGGATCCTGAAATACTTTGGGTAGATTTTTAACTCTAAATTTTGCCCGGGCAGCGCCGTTAGGCTACTCTTTTTCAATTTCCAACTACCAAGGGATCTTTTACGTGCGCAACAATACACACTGGCGTCTGATCTCACTACCCAGAGACCAGCGGAAATTTTATTACGTGAAAAAAAAAAGACCAGACTGCAAGAGCTTTAAGTTAAAAGGGGCGATGCTAGACAAGGTCGTCATGCGGGGGGCTGAGGAGGGGATCCGAGCACTTATGGACTGAATGGTTCGATGTGCAACGAGGATGATCTGTCGACTAACTAACTAACTAACTAAGGAAGAGTAGTCAACCCACACAGAAATGGTGTCGCTGAGGGGAGGATCTCAGCATTTATGGACTACTATTTCGATGTGCAATTAAGAAATTCTCTTGACTAACTAGTTAGTAACTAAACTAAAATAGCTATGCTAACTAAACTAACTATACTAACTAAACTGACTATACTAACTAAACTGACTATACTAATTAAACTAAGTATACTAACTAGACTAACTATGCTAACTAAACTGACTATGCTTACTAAACTGACTATACTGTTTGTTTTTTATATCCTTTACAGGACATCGCTGTCAACATCAGCATCTTTCAGCTGTATGTTGATTTCTTGGCAAGATTACGCTCAGTAGTTTGCCATTGCTTTCTGAGCGGCCGGCTCAGTTATCCCGCAAGTCACCAGCGGGGGTCGAACCGCTCCCAGCTCTCGCCCTGTTACGAGACTCTGCGTGATAAACGGGATTACTGAGAAAGTGCTGTAACTCCTCGGCCAGAGAGACCGGCAAACTGACTGTACTAACTAAACTAACTATAATAACTAGATAACCTATGCTAACTAAACTGATTATAATAACTAAACTGACTATACTAAATAAACTTACTATACTAACTAAACTGACTATACTAACTAAACTGACTATACTAATTAAACTAACTATACTAACTAGACTAACTATGCTAACTTAACTGACTATGCTTACTAAACTGACTATACTAACTAGACTAACTATACTAACTAAACTAACTATACTAACTAAATTGACTATACTAATTAAGCTAACTATACTAACTAGACTGACTATCCTAACTAAACTAACTATACTAATTAGACTGACTATACTGTGGTTTTCGTGGTTTAATTTTGTGTTGACATTCTGGCAGCTGTATTATGCACAGTGTACCTGTGCGGGCTGTTGGATTGCCGAGACTCCTGCCTATTCCACTTTTCACATTGGACAGTGGGAAGCATTTTGTGTGATATTCACTGGCACAGGAACGGAGCATAATGGGGACGACCCGTTGCCGGGAAGTTGGAACCTCAACTAATTAACTATACTATACTATACTATACTATACTATACTATACTATACTATACTATACTAACCTGTGGCTCCTAGTAGCTGTCAGCATGCGACAGCGGCCACCCCCCCCCCCCCCCCGGGCAACAGCTGTGAGAGGCTGGCTAAACCAGGCGTGGGTAGCCGATTTGGTGTCAAACCAAGCGGTAAACAAGGGTATGTCTACCCAGCATGTGAAGACAGGATTCGGCAGACTGCGCGGAAGAAATCATTCCTGATTCAACGGGCAAGGCGGCGTTTACCTGCATAGCGTTGTGGATCGTAATGAGCACGGTAAGGCACGTAGAGCGCCCTGGTCATTCACTGCACCTGTATTCATCTCCAGTCGTCTCGACTTGTCCTGTCACTGGATTCAGATGGACTCAGGCGAGAGAGTGAGGTCGACGAATTGCGCAACTCTTCCTCACTTTAATCCAAGTCATCGCGCAAGTCATTCTTCATCCAACGTCATACATCACCTTCAAGCCCTGTGGCGATGGGCGAGCGGTGAAGCGGCAGGCGTGGGTACGCTGGCAGCCGTAGTCGCAGACCTGCACACAGGCAGCTCAGGCCATATGGTCGTCTTCTACTGACCGGAGCAGCAGTGGGATTCGGCAGCCCCCTGGGCGACTGAGCAGCCCTCTATAGGAACACACTGCTCACCTCCATAGCATGAGGAAGGGGCTAGAAAAGGTGCCCTAAACATTGTCTGCTCCATCCAGCTAGCCGCGGTTGGTGGGTACCCTTAACTGCGGTCGACATACAAACAAAGATAAAACAAGTAAAGCTAAAAGAGGAAACCATATTCCCTTAACAATTGGAACTTGGAATGTACGCAGCCTACTTGACAGAGACGGCGCGTCGGGTCCAGAGAGACGAACAGCACTGATTGTGAGAGAGCTGGGCAGGTACAACATCGACATTGCAGCCTTGAGCGAGACACGACTTGCAGAGGAAGGCCAAATCTGCGAAATAGGTGCCGGCTACACATTTTTCTGGAGTGGAAGGAAAAGCGAGGAAAGACGCCAATCCGGTGTGGGATTTGCCATTAAGTCGGCCCTGGTCGGCAAATAAGCTAGATTTCCAAAGGCTATAAACGACAGGCTCATGACTATTAAGTTGCCCCTGCTGAATGGAAGGAAGCACGCAACCATTGTGAGTGTCTATGCACCAACTATGACCAGCGAAGATGATGTCAAGAACAAGTTCTATGAGGACCTGAACAATGTATTAACATCTGTTCCCAAAGAATATCTGTTCAAAAACCTAGTCTGGAGCCGGAAACCTGGAGACGTTATGCTTGAAGAAGACATTCAACTATGTTGAAGGTAAGTACAATGTAATATTAAGTTAGTTATGCTCCTTTCCCAGAAAATGGTAGGTTGGTGTGCTGTAAAAATGCAGGAGAGACTAAGCAATATATTCAGATGTCGTAGTTCGTAGATAATCTGTGCACTAGATTAACCCATAGTGAGGGGTTTGTTTTTAGTTATACAACTTCTGTGAAAGCATAATAATTATGTCTAGGTTGTACATTTTACTCCTTGAGCAGTTAAGCTAAGTCAGTAGTGATTTATGAGTTAGTGACTTATGAACTTAGGATTTAGGAGGTTAGAACCCATAGTTCAGTAGTAAGGAAATATTTTAAATGTGCAATCACTAGTTAGGAGGAATTATTGTAATTCGTCCTAGAAACAACACACAGGAGCATTAAATGTTAATAAGTTCCCAAGGTGTTATAATAAAAACCTGTGTGTTCTAAGGAAGCATTCATGTGGTGATTCAGTTGTGACTTCATCGGTGTTAAATATAGGAATTTCTCTTTTAACTTATTGATTTTGAGTCACATAATTATGCCTACATCATCCATGCAAGTATGTTTATGATTTATGATGAATGATTGTGGATTGGTTGAGGAGAAGTGACTTACCGTGGATGAGTATGATCAATCAATCAATCACCTGATAATAGGCAATTAGATGCATACTGTCATGTCTATCAAAGAAGAAGATGATAGTGGTACCCATAGACTAATTGATAATTTAGTGTGCTTCTACGCTTGACGCCACTCTGTATTCCAAATCACATGTTACAAGTATATAGTTTTGTTTCCTGAATTGTGTTTGATGTATGATGATGATGAGGATGATGAATCTTGTAGGTGAGTACGGTAAGAACATTTACCTACATGTTGAAGAGGAGGGAAGATGCTCCTCCGAAAAGCATTAGAGAGATGGTGCCATAATGTACATATATTGTTTATAAGTAAATACTCATTGCATTTAGGAATGACTTGAGACACTTAATGTGTGAGGCCTTTTCTTTTAAATGGAGGGATAACTAGGGAAAATAATTATGTACAAAGGAGAATGGTGAGCGTGGTTATCAAATTCCGAATCGATCAAGGTATTACTCAACCTTGAGACCTTGGGGGGGACAGGCATGTGCGAAGATGACACTGCTTATCTGGTAGGATTGGATGGAGAGGAACCAGCTATGGGGTTGATAACTGTTGGGGGAACTAACACCCTCTTCCCCTCTTGTTTATTTTTCCCTGGGGTCAAAATTCACGTTATTTATTATACTTTCTTTTTCTTTGGGGGTTTTTACCTTCTTCCATTTCTAATGATCATATAGATGCATTTATGATATCAGTAGATAAATGATTGATGCTGGAATTTCAGGTAGGGGTTAGATCCATCCAGATCCAGACATGCCTCTTGATGGGAGCTCCTGACTGAAGCTCCTGACTGAAGTGATGATGAAGCCTCTTTTTGAAAGAACTTACAGAACTTACAGTGTCATTCAACCACAAAAACCATGTAAACCTATATCACCTTGAGGAAATCAGGAGAATTTTAGCTTGTACCAGGAATTGGAGAGACAATTCAACCTGATCCAGAATAACACTCACAAAGTGGACCAGCTGTATTTAATTTTACAGAACTCTTTTATACAAGTGGGTTCCAAAAACCCTGGAGTGGAGAAGCTCGAGTTCATGATTAAGACTCATTATTATTATAACTCCATTGATAGATGTATAGTATTTGTTCATCTGGGAAATCGGGGTTTATGTTGGTGTTTATTTCAAAACCAAGTAAATGATTGTGAGATTAATGAGTATATATAATACCGAGACCAGTTAAGGCCAGGGATGGAGTTATTGCCTCTCCATAGCACAAAGCCTGGGCTAAAATATAGAGATCATGTGTTGCCCATGCAGCATGATCCCTCTCTCGGCCTGCCCAGTTCACTCCAGAGGAAAGGTAACACCCCTACATCTGGAACAAGACAAGCTGCAGAAGCTGCCGGATCAGCAAAGCAATGCTCTAACTTTCCGGTCTACCATTGATGTGATATTCTCATCGCGACAAATGCAAGAAAAATGTCGTGAACAGAATCAACCACTGTTTATTGCCTTCATCGACCTCACAAAGGTATTTGATTTGGTCAGTCGTGAGGGTCTGTTCAAGGCACTAAAGAAGATTGGCTGCCTACCAACTCTTCTGTCCATTGTGAAATCGTTCCACACAGGCATGAAGGGTACAATCAAGTTTGATGGTGCAACTTCTGAAGAATTTGAAATCAAGAGTGAAGTTAAGCAAGGTTGTGTACTAGCTCCTACCCTCTTTGGAATATACTTTTCACTTCTACTGAAATATGCCTTTCGTGATCAGGATGGTGGTATATACATTCACTTACGCTCAGATGGCGGCCTCTACAATGCTCAGAGATTGAAGGGCAAGACCAAAATTAGGAGGGTACTGATCAGAGAGTTGCTTTTTGCAGATGATGCTGCAGTTACGACCCACTCTGAGGAAGAATTGCAATGTCTACTATCTGCATTCTCCAATGCTTCTTCTGAATTTGGTTTAACAATTAGCAAAAAGAAGACACAGATTATGTCACAAGGTGCACATAGGGTACCATCAATCTTTATTGACGACGCCGAACTAGAGATGGTAGACCATTTTACATGTCTAGGATCAGTGGTAAATAAAAAATTATCCCTAGATTAGGAAATCAACATCCGGATTGGCAAGGCAGCAACAACAATGAACAGGTTAAGAAAAAGAGTCTTGGAGAACAGGAAGCTTACTGCAAAAACAAAAGTCCTTGTCTATCAAGCATGTGTCCTTAGTACTCTTCTTTATGGCAGTGAAACCTGGACAACTTACTCACACCAAGAGAAACGTTTAAACAGCTTTCATATGCGGTGTCTGCGAAGAATTCTTGGTATTAAGTGGCAAGACAAAATCACAAATACTGAAGTATTGGAAAGATCATGTGGCGGTTTATTCCATGCTCAGTCTTCGTAGACTTAGATGGATAGGACATCTTAGGAGGATGGATGATGGTAGAATACCAAAGGACATCTTTTTTTTGGTGAATTACAGATGGGTAAGAGTTCTCAGGGTCGGCCTCTACTACGATACAAAGATGTGTGTAAGCGGGACATGATTGATACAGGCATTGATAATGCACATTGGGAGCAAGTCGCCGCTGAACGTGTTGCATGGAGGGCAAACATCAAAAATGGAATAAAGACAAAGAATAAAATTATTGCAGATAAGTCACACACCGAGCGTATGCGACGTAAGATGGTGCATGATGGTGGAAATGACCACGTGTTCACATGCACCTACTACTTGACAACTTGTCAGTTTGAGATTCAGGTGTAGAAGAAAGTGTTGAAGGTTGAGTTGAGATGAGCTAAGAACTGACATCACTGCACTCAGAACATTCCCATTCGCGCTCCGTCCCCTTGTTCAATAGCCAGAGAAGAGTGATGCTACTAATAGCTTCCCACAGCTGTCTGACTGAAAGTTCTCCTTGTCTTCCCTCTCAGTTTTGAGATTCTTTTAGATTCCTTGCCGATCCCCGGCAATATCATCCTTTCCACATACGGGTTCTCAGTCTGTACCCCCGCCTTCTCTACCTAGTCCCACAGGTGCTTGACCACCTTTCCGTTGTCCATAGGCAATTACCACCAAGAGGTGCATTCCCTGCCAGCCTATCAGCCTGTTCATTCCCTCGCATTCCCGCATGGCCAGGGCAAACAAAATCCATACAATTCTCACAATCTGTTACCTCTGAAGCGAGGATAGCCATTCCATACGAAACATTCCTTTCTCCACCTTACTAAGCATACTCCTTGAGTCCGTAATGAATGCAATGTGTGTTGCTGTGGTCTCCTCTCATCAACGGAAGGCCGCTGTTACTGTTCCCACCTCCATTCTCATGCTAGAGGTCGTAGTCTCATATAACACTCTCCTTTTTCCTCATCGTTCATTAGCCTTCGCGATGAAACCCCAACCACTACGTCTGTTTCTCACCACTGACCCATCGGTGTAAACCACTATGCCACCTTGATGTATGTTACTCTGGACCAGTTGTTGCACCTCAAACTCTGTGCAGCCCGCAGCCCATTCTCTGCACTCACGACTCAATGCTAAAGGGATATAGCTCATGTAAACACTGTTTCGTGTTATATCATTTTAGTATTATTTCCCTTGAAAGTACCGTTTATACACAACACTGGGACGCAGAGGTGTTTCCAAGGCACCAGGGTTGGGTTCTATACTGGCCAAGACCTATTGACGCGTCCTCGCCGAGCATCCTGGGCAACAGGTCCGTTTGGGGTCTGGCTAAAGTCAGTAGGATCATTGATTCCTCTGAAGTCGGAGAGTGTCTGCCTGCACGACGAGGAACCACCAGTCTGCACACCAATAAGCCAGACATGGGACAACGGATACTCACGCAAACCTCAGTTCCTGTATGACATCACACTGATGTTGGACAACAGGATGTTTCATCCGGCATACAGGACTTCGCGCTGGAGATCACAGCCAGCGAACACAAGTAAATATTATAGATGTGGTTTTATAGAATAAAGCTGAAAATTAATTGAACAGCCAAAATGAGCAATCTGGACATTATGAGGGAGGTTAAGTCACACAGACAACTTATCACAAATTTCAGAAAGAAGCAGTCATCTTATTTTGGCCACATTATGAGAAGATAAAAACTGGAATACGCTGTGACAACTCAAAAGATTTATAGAAAGAGAGATACAGGAAAACAGCGTGAAAAAAATTCTTGACAGTTTTGTGCCTTGGTAAGGAGGGGAGTAAACACATGAATTAATCCATCGAAGAACACAATTTATGGAGAAACATGATCGCCCATGCTACCCGGCAAAGCATTGAATGATGATGATGATGATGATGATGATGATGATGATTGATGATGATGATTGATGATTATGATTGATGATGATGATTGATGATGATGATGATGATGATGATGATGATGATGATGATGATGATGATGATGACGACGACGACGACGACCAGGTCTCATTGACTGACACATCACCAAGCTAAGGACCTAAAGAAGGAATAGAAGGATGATGGATGTACTATGTACGTATATCATCGGTTTAATCAACGACTGTCTGAAAGAAGCTAATGAACATAGAACACTATGTACAACAATAAGAAAGAGACGGGCAGCTTTCTTTAGTCATGTGATGAGAAGAGAGGCATTGGAGAACATCGTGACCACTGGAAAGATCAAGGGGAAGAGAGGCAGAGGCCGATCAAGAGAAATGATGCTGGATGGATTGCGACGGTGGCTTTTCGGAATATCGTCAGCAGAGATGATATAACAGAGTGACTGTTATAGAAGTTACATAAGTGACGGTCATAGATTGATATGGTAAAGCTCAGGCATGGAAGTGAAATAATAAAAGCAATTGCAGTGTGACAAAAAATAGTAGTGAGAGACACACTAAAAAGCACCAGAATAATATCCAGATATGACGTAACCTTTTTTTTTTTTATTTATTTTTTTTTTTTTGGGGGGGGGGGGGGACAAATACGTAGAATAGCAACAATAACAGTGGTGAGAGAAGCCGTCAGATAATCAAAGGGGCCAGACACTTTAGTGCTATTTTTCGTAAAAGATATGGATTTGATCAGGTTTGGAGATTGACAGTCTTGAAAATAATGAAGATCGATGATATGAAAAGGCCTAAGGATGTCAAAGAACGAGTCTGTGGAACTATGCCAAAGACGATAGCGATGCGAAATATGTTTGTTGATTTTTTTTGTTTGTTTTTTTGATTTTTTGTTTTATTATTACAACCTAACTATTTGAGAACATCATCTTTTTTCTATGACATGTCGGGGGCAACTACCCTGTGAGAACAATAAAGAGAAAATCCTGAAAACGAAATGAAAAGTTTCGCTTGTGCCTATGTTCAGAACTTCGCGAGTTTATATTTATCGTTGAAAATTATCACACCACGCAAGTACTTTCCTTATACGATTCTTCGGTCGTTTCGGCTCTAATGACGGGTACTCAAGGAATGGAGGGCGACACTGTCATAATGATCCAGAACATCAAAGACTGAGAACTGTGGAGAGACATGAACGCCCACGCCAGCTGGCGGGGCACTTGATCTCATACGATCACCACTTGTGGATCATATTCCTGCTTTTGTTTAGTTTATACCATTTATCAAAGCCAAAGTGTTTCTCTTTGTCCAATGTTTTTTTCTTTTTCCATCAAGTGTGAATGTATCACCGAATTTTTGCATTTATTTCTTCCCATTAACATCTCCACAAAATCTTCATTTAACTTAATAATTTGCAGATTTTCATCTGCTTTGTCTGTTTTTACTGCCCCTCCACGGTATTCTTTACATCTTCTTCTAATTTTATCCTACTACTTTTGCCGTGAATCGTCACAGATAGGAAGTGAAAGTACATATTTTTGTTTTCCTCTTGCTTGCATTGTATTCTCATTTTCCGAATCTTGGGCCTATTTATTCCAACAATTAAATCCCCCAATAGCTTGTCCTGTGGCATCTTCAGCTCTACACTTTTTGGTACGCGATAACAATGGTGCTAAGAATATCATCTCCAGTGTAAGTCATCATACGCGCTGATCGTGTTAGATGCGTGTCCAGCCACAATAAGGATACAGATTAGAAACTATTATACTCTAGTAGTAGACTAAACTATTATATTTATATTTTCGTGTATAGTGTTTTTCATGTAATTGTGTCGTTTTGTGTTTGTTTATTCTGTGCTGACGAAGGCTTTAGCCGCAACATCCATTTTGTTATTTGTAATCGTGTTCTGGTAAAGCTCACAATCTACTTCTCGTTTTCTAGTGATTCATAGGAATATCATCGACTGGATTTCTCGCGAAGACCATATTGCATACAGCTGAACAGAACATACATGCCTTTAAATAAATGTTATAGACCGGTTTCAAGGATATCTTGGATATAGAAAAGAACAAATGCATCCATACGACAAGAGCTGAATATTAAAGATGGTTGGCTATTATCTTATATATAAAAAAGTATGTATGTATGTGTGTGTGTCCTTTATGCGTTCGCGAACGGTACATCCGATTGAGATGAAATTTTCTACACGTCTTCCTCTCATTCTCGCGCTGCCAACTGTCTTATTTTTTTAGTGTTACATCGGCTACTTACTTAATATTATTTAATTTTTCATTATTCATTATAATTTCTATATAGCGAGGGGACTTAACTCTAGAAAAGTTATTTCAAGGGGCATAACTTTTAATAACTTTTCTGTATACCTTATAGTCATATTGTTGCATCGTTTTCAAAGATATATAAACTCTTTGTCTATAGTTATTTACAGGCATATGAGTTATAATAAATAATGATATAATCTTTAAGGCATTTTCAAATTTTCCATAAAAATAATTCATAATGCATAACATTGTAACTCATCTTTTTATGCTAAAGAAGTTATCTACAGTCATGTCGGTTATTAATAATAGTTACCTTATCTCTATCAAGTTTGAAGATTTTATATTTCTTTACACTGTCGCCAACTCTAAGAAGACATGGAACAACTTCAGCCATTATTAAATCTACAGGCATATGCGTTATAATCCTCCTCCTCCTCCTCCTCTCCCCTCCTCCTACCCTCTTCCTCTTCCCCTCTCCCTCTCCCTCCTCTTCCTCCTCCATCCTCCTCCTCCCTCTTCCTCCTCCTCCCTCCTCCTCCCTCTTCCTCCTCCTCCCTCCTCCTCCCTCTTCCTCCTCCTTCCCCCTCCTCCCTCCTCCTCCCTCTTCCTCCTCCTCCTACCTCCTCCCTCCTCCTAATCGCTCCTCTTCCTTCCTTCTCCTCCTCCCTCCTCCTCCTTCTCCTCCCTCCTCCCCCTCATCCCTCCTCCTCCCTCCTCCCCCTCCCTTCTCCCCTCCTCCTCCCTCCTCCTCTTCCCTCCTCCTCCCTTCTCCTCCTCCTCACTCCTCCCTTTTCCTCCCTCCTCCTCCCTCTACCTCCTCCTCCCTCCTCCTCCTTCCTCCACATCCCTCCTCCTCCCTCTTCCTCCTCCTCCCTCCTCATCATTCCTCCTCCTCCTCCCCCTCCTTCTCCCTCCACCTCCTCCCTCCTCCTCTCTCCTCCTCCTCCCTCCTCCTCCCTCTTCCTCCTCCCTCCTCCTCCTCCCCTCCTCCTCCTGCGTCATCCTCCTCCCTCCTTCTCCCTCCTCCTCCTTCTCCCTCCTCCTCCCTCTTCCTCCTCCCTCCTCCTCCCCCTCCTCTCTCTTCCTCCTCCTTCCTCCTCCTCCTCTCTCCTCCTCCTTCCTCCTCCTCCTTCCTCCTCCTCCCTCCTCCTCCCTCTCCCTCCTCCCTCCTACTCCTCACCCTCCTCATCCTGCGTTCTCCTCCTCCCTCCTTCTCCCTCCTTCTCCTTCTCCCTCCTCCTCCCTCTTCCTCCTCCCTCTTCCTCCCCCTTCCTCCTCCTCCCTCCTCTTCCTCCCTCCTCTTCCCTCCTCCTCCTCCCTCCTCCTCCCTCTCCATCCTCCTCCTCCTCCCCCTCCTCCTCCTGCGTTCTCCTCCTCCCTCCTTCTCCCGCCTCCTCCTCCTTCTCCCTCCTCCTCCCCCTCCCTCCTCCTTCCCCTCCTCCCTCTTCCTCCTCCTCCTCCCTCCTCCTCCTCCTTCCTCCTCCTTCCTCCTCCCTCCTCCTTCCTCCTCCCTCCTCCTCCCTCTTCCTCCTCCTCCCTCCTCCTCCTACTCTCTTTCCCCCCTCCTCCTAATCCCTCCTCCTCCCTCCTCCTCCCTCCTATTCCTCCCTACTCCTCCTCCTCCCTCCTCCTCCTCTCTCTGCCTATCTCTTCCTCCCTCCTCCTCCCTCCTCCACCCTCTTCCTCCTCCCTCCTCCTACTCCTTTTTCTTCTTCTTCTGCTGCTGCTTCCGCCGCTCCATTTATCCAAGTTAATTGTTGGGGGAAGATGTAAAGATCTTTCAAGTGCTCTTTCTGGTGCTTTTTGTAAGTTGGTCTTCGTTTATCTAAGGTTCTTCTAACTGCAACCAATAAATGATTAGACAGACAGGCAGGCAGACAGACAGACAGACAGATAGTCAGGAACGGGAACTGCGAAGCCAGGCAGGGTCAGACAGACAGACAGACATATAGACAGACAGACAGATAGATAGTCGGGAACGGGAACGGGAGCTTATATGACTACTTATATGAATTAAATGAGATGCTCCCCACCAGGGGCTGGGCGAAGCCGGGCTGGGTCAGCTAGTAGACTATAAAACCAAGAAAATTGAAATATCTCGGTCACTTGAACAATCATATAGGGGTATATGCCCGGGAAGAGAAGAAGAGGAAAGCCAGCGTTGAGATGGGTGCAGGATGTGACAGATGATCTCCAGATGGGTGTATCGAAAACGGGACATCTTGCTTATGACCGAGAAGTTCTCAGGTATGTTGTTATGGGAGCGAGGTTCTGCAAAGGACATGCTACTGAATGAATGAATATTGCATACGGCGTCATAGTTTTCGCTGTGTCTGCGTATTGCCCAGATCTCAAGTGCATGCTGCGTTGAGTTGAGTTGTCAAGAATCAACACCACGGCACTCGGGATAATCCCATACATGTTTAGTCCTCATCTGTAACAGCCAGCGAAGAGTCCCAATGCTAATGGTACCAGTAGCTGTCTGATTATGTGTCCGTCTGGACTTTCCTCGGAGTTTTGAGTGTCGGGCAGATCCTCTGGCCACTCCCTGCAGCACCATTCTCTCCAAGCCGTGATGATCTATCTGTTCTTCTGTACAATATACACGATTTCAAACGGCCCGGACCACAGCTGCTCTATTATCATATGTATATAACAGTAGTATTTTTCTTTTATTTTGCGTCCGCTCGCTTTGAACTAAAGCTTACTCTATACACGTGCTACAACTACTTCTAGTGCACTGAACTGATTTTTGCGTGTGGATTAGATTTCTCTATTACCAGTGTCCCTCGCCATCAAGCGAACCCACTCCAGCTTCTGAGGTGTTTGTAATTTACGTTCCCACGTTGCCATGTAGCGAGTCAGGATGAATGACGTAATGAATAAGTCACAAAGAATATGAGAAGTAATCTCGAACCAATAGATAGGAAAAATAACTAAGTGGCGTGAGAAGGTAGAAAACGTCACAGTGGTTAGTTTAGCAACAACAGACAGAGCTTGGGCTGGAGGCATGGAAGGCGGCATGAGTTTATCCAAGGAGAGAAGATTGTTAATAAACCTTCAAGACATGGCAGTGACAGCTAGGAACTACTTGTTAGAAGAGCTAGATCATTAAAGCATTATTATTCTCAGTCAGGACCAACCGATGGCCATGAATGTGTAAATTAGAACTCGGCGAGAATGGCCAAGGTGACAAAACGGTCAACAGATAGAAAGCATTAGAATTGACGTTGAGCGGTGAGACATTGTTTTAGGAATTGAATAGTAGGTTCAGCTGTGTTATAATGTTTATTGCTACGATACCGGCCCTCCTGGCTGTACAGGAACGGAATTCTGATGATTATTAATATTATTCATATTATGATTTATATTTACCACAAGCTGTTCGCAGGAAATAAATATTGACATGATGGACACGTCAGCCGGCTTCTACTTATCAATGATGTTTGGCACTTTGCTTTCGAAATCTGTCAGTTTGGTTCCACCTGGACAACGAGAGTTTTTGCTGATGTTTGATATTGTCTGTTAATCACCATTTGGCACACGTCAAGGACGAGAAGTCAACATTTTAGTCCAACTGACCGGTGTAGGGGCTGAACCCACTACTTCGGCATCAGCACACTGGAAGTTTAAGAGCGAGCGCTCTTATCCATTCGGCCATGCTGCCCTACAGTTTTGTCTTTATATAGCACTCTTATCCATTCGGTCATGCTGCCCTCCAGTGTTGTCTCTATATAGCATTCTTATCCATTCGGTCATGCTGCCCTCCAGTGTTGTCTCTATATAGCATTCTTATCCATTCTGTCATGCTGCCCTCCAGTGTTGTCTCTATATAGCATTCTTATCCATTCGGCCATGCTGCCCTCCAGTGTTGTCTCTATTTAGCACTCTTATCCATTCGGCCATGCTGCCCTCCAGTGTTGTCTCTATTTAGCACTCTTATCCATTCGGCCATGCTGCCCTCCAGTGTTGTCTCTATATAGCACTCTTATCCATTCGGCCATGCTGCCCTCCAGTGTTGTCTCTATATAGCACTCTTATCCATTCGGCCATGCTGCCCTCCAGTGTTGTCTCTATATAGCACTCTTATCCATTTGGTCATGCTGCCCTCCAGTGTTGTCTCTATATAGCACTCTTATCCATTCGGCCATGCTGCCCTCCAGTGTTGTCTCTATATAGCACTCTAACACTCGTTTTCTTACTGTAGTTGGAGCATCTTCCATCTGGTGATATTCCAAGAAAGCTAACATGATTCACTTGTTTAAAATGTTTCCCATTTTCAATGTGGAATTTATGTCTTCTTGGGGATGATATAATTCTGCATCCTTCTTTTCCTCCTTCACCTCTTCTTCTTCAACTTGTTCTTCTTCTTTTCAAGTTTTTCTTCTTCAACTTCTTCTTCTTCTTCGTTACTTGATATCATTCTTGTTTTCTCATTCTTTCCTTCCTCTGCCGGCTTTGTTGCAAATCCACTACAAATGCAATTCGTAATCCCGCATACAGCTTTCGAAACACAGTTGGGGGGAGATTTGGAAGCAGACTGCCTTGCATTGGTAAACTTGCCCAGAAATAACACAGAAAAAAAGATGGGATCGATTGCGACGTCCTTTAAAGGATATGCAACTAATTTTGATGGGTATTTTTTTTACAAAGGAAGTGCCGCGAGAATGCAATGCCTGCAGGCTGATCTGCCTGTGTAAGGTGGTGGTGGTGGTGGTGGTGGTGGTGGTGGTGGTGGTGGTGGTGGTGGTGGTGGTGGTGGTGGTGGTGGTGGTGGATGTAGTGTTGTTGTTGTTGTTGTTGTTGTTGTTGTTGTTGTTGTTGTTCTTGTTCTTGTTCTTGTTCTTGTTGTATTATTAAGGCTCGCTAGTTTTGAACTCGAGCGTGGTCCAAACAAGTGCTACTGCTATATGTAGTTACAGCTACTAGTGAGTGCACTGCACTGATTTTGTGTGGGGAGTATTTTTCTCGTCCAGGTCGATATTCACAAAAATAGTTACCGGGAAATATTAAGGAAAGTAAAGGCGGCCTGAGTGATATTGACCACATAATCCATCGATATCGATTGGTCTAATATTATTTATTCGACTGTCACTATACACCCCAGTATGAGAATGCAGGGGATCGGCAGGGGTTCTGGAAAAAAAACAGAGGGAAGACCAGGAGAACTTTCAATCAGATAGCGGTAGGAATGATTAGTAGTGTGACTCTTCGCTGGCTGTTGAACGAGGGGACAGAGCGGGTATAGGAGTGCAGTGATGCCGGTTCTTAGCTCAGCTCAGCTCAGTTCAACTCATCCCCAATATGGCTGGCGGCTTGAAAGAGGATCTTTCATCAAATTGCTCATACAAGAAATGAATTGTATTAGTATTATTTATTTTTCGGCTACATAACTAGGCTACCATAAAAATAAGTATACCATAAAAATCAATGATGCACAGACCAAATGCAACTAGAAGAAGAGGCCGACAACATAAATGATGAACAAAGGAATTAAGAGAGTCCATAGAAATATCGATATATGAAGTCCATAAACTCGTAAACGAGCACTCTCCCGCTGTTTATGCTCAAGGTACAAGACGAACAAGATGAGATGAGATATACATTTTAAGTGTTTATTTCCTCTTCCTTCCCTAGTGATATGTAACCCTGTTGTACTTGGTTTAACTCCCAGACAGTTAATTGCATATTATTACCTTACTTTAAGCCTCTCGACATTAGAAAGTGTTAAATAAATGTCTACGTTAGAAATAATTAAATAACGAACTGCCTACGGTAGAAAGAGTTAAAGTAACTGTCTACACTACACAAAATTGAAGAAAGAACTGTCTACAGTAGAAAGAGTTAAAGTACCGGTCAACATCAGAAATAATTAAATAAAGAACTGTCTACTGTCGATAGATTTATACATAAGTGGAAAGAGTTAAGGAAATAACTATCTATAGCTGAAAGATTTAAAGTAATAACTGTCTACATTAAAAATGGTTACAGAAATAGTTATTTACAGTAGAAGGAGTTACAGATATAATGGTCTGCGGGAGAAAGAGTTAAAAGAAATAAGTTTTTACAGTAGACATAATCGAAGAATTTTGAACAGTATGGGCCAAAGAGACATTTGGTTTAAACAGAACATGTTACAGTAAGTCTACCAGTATAAAAAGTTAAAGGAAAAAAAACACTTCGCAAAATAAAGGGTTAAAGAAATCACTTTAAATCGACAGGCAAAGAGAGAACATTTGAGACCTTCTTTTTTTTCTCAATTTTCCTTCTTGTTCTACTATTGTTCTAATAGTGGCTGCACAGACGCAGAGTTCTTATTGAAAGAAACTGCGAGCTCGTGAAGGGTTGCTGGGAGTTAAAGTAATAATGCGGGATAGCAGGTGAAAGAAGAACAAGAAGAAGAAAGTAACTGCATAGTGGAGAAAGAGTAAAAAAAATGTTTTGCGTATCCTTTTACAGGACTTAGCTGTCAACAGCAGCATCTTTCAGCTGTCTGTTGATCTCTTGGCAAGATTACGCTCAGTAGTTTGCCATTGCTTTCTGAGCGGCCGGCTCAGTATCCGCAAGTCACGAGCGGGGGTCGAACCACCTCAGTTCTCGCTCCGCTGCGAGACTCTGCGTGATAAACGGGATTACAGAGAGAAAGTGTTGTAACCCCACAGCCAGAGAGACCGGCGGAGAAAGAGTAAGGAAAGTAATTTCCACACGATAGATCAAAGACACAACAACAATTAATCTCGGTATGAGTTAACAATTCTTCCTCTTCTACTTCTTCTCTTCCTTCTTCTTCTTCTATTTCTTCTCCTTCTTCTTCCCCTCATCCTCCTTCCTCAATTCATCCTCCTTTAACTCCTTCACCCCCCCCCCCCTTTAACTCCTTCTCCCCCCCCCCTTTAACTCCTTCCCCGTCTCCTCCTTCTTCACCTTTTTCGTTTCGTCTACTGCTGCCTTTCATTTGCCGATGAAACACATGCCTTCAACCAATTCACGCCAAGTTCTTATTGACTTATTCATGATTATTGCATTTTGCAGCCAATTTCTAATGGATAGGTAGAAGTCTTACGCCACTCCGATCCCTAGTGCAGTGCCTAGTCCGGCTATACAACATGCAAGGTAGATTTTATTGTTTCTAAATAAAATAAGTAACATTGTTACAATCTTTGTTTCCCCCAATAGATCCCGATAACGCTTGGGCTCGTTAATAATTTGAATAGGTTAAAATAATATAACTGTAACAGAAAAGCCGTGTCTACTTTCTTCTGAAAGACCGAGTTTCCAA
The DNA here is from genome assembly GCA_963921405.1 of Cepaea hortensis. Taxonomy (NCBI): domain Eukaryota; kingdom Metazoa; phylum Mollusca; class Gastropoda; order Stylommatophora; family Helicidae; genus Cepaea; species Cepaea hortensis. Next base: position 277,909,077 of record OY992876.1, read on the forward strand.
TAGGCGCTGTTGCATATCTGTTGATATGCTGACCATTTTTTTTTTATTACTGCTGCACTCCTTGTTCCTCTCGCCTTAAACTGCCATCTACCTACGCACACTGAATTACTCAATGCAGACGGCAAACGCCCTTGTTGTTTTCAACGGAATTTCTCATGGAATAAAACTCATTTCTATTTCAACTATCAACTTTAAATAGTTGATCCGGTGCTAAATGGGGTTTATATCAATCTTACAACGATTGTAGTGGTATAATTTGTAGCGTGATAGCATGAGATTCAAACAGGTGAGTGGTTTAAGTGCTCACTGTTAACTTGTGGAAAAGCCCGAAATGGCGTACGGACGGGCTGACATTAGGGCCATGTCGCTGTGTTGCGCTGTCAGAAGGGATAGTTCCGGCTTGGGGCACACACCGCCTATTTGTATTTCCCTAAAACAGATTATTTTTTAACGTTGCGAATGTAATTCGCCCAAGCGTAACCTGTGAAAAGACAACAAAGAACCGTATTTGAACGCCGCGTTCGTAAGGTGGATGGAATAATAGTTAATACTAGGATGATAGGCTGGCCAGGTAGAATAAATCGATATGCATGTAAGGATGGTTATAATTATATCCTGATATTTCCTTCTTTATTGATGTTTAGGGACTTCTGAGACGTGGTGTTATCGAACAGGAACCAGATGAGTTGCAAAACTGACGGATGAACACGTTCAGGGAAATATAACAGCAGAAAGGATTCTTCTTCAACTTTAAGTAATCACAATGGGAACACTGTCATAGCTTGGTCAAACTCTAATGGATGGGAAACGTCACAAATTGTACTGGATGGAACATGGAACAATACTGGGGAAAAGAGGCAGGGGCAGACCAACGACTACAGCCTCAGTACTGGACTTATTTTTATATGTGGATTATCTTTCCCTATTACCAGTGTCCCTTACCATCAGGCAAACCTACTCTGACTTCTTAAGTACTTGTAATTTACAAGTTGTCTCCAAGTCAAGGACCAGAAGTCAACATTTTAGTTCAATTGACCGGGTTGAATCGCTACCTCGGCATCAGCACACCGAAAGTTTAAGAGTTAGTTAGTTAGTTAGTCGCAGTTCCAACTTCACAGCAACGGGTTGTCCCCATAATGCTCCGTTCCTGTGCCAGTGAATATCACACAAAACGCTCCCCACTGCCCAATGTGGAAAAGACAGGAGTCTCGACAAACAACAGCCCGCACAGATACACTGTGCATAATGCCGCCACCAGAATGTCAACACACCAGTCCCCCACGAAACACCCTGTTCATCTCTGATGGAATCGGCAGTCATTTTCCTATCTGAATATTTCCTAGATGTTCACCCATACAGTCCACGAAAATACAGTTCATTGCTGATGGCAGTGGCAGTCAACCAAAAGCCCAGCAGCCACGCATTTCTGCATAAGGCAAAAACCGGTCAACTCTGGGACAGCCATCTGCCATCATTCCGAACATGCAGTCACGTTCTAAAAAACCTCAGGTAGATTCAAAAGCATTTCACACGAAACTCACAGCTTACAGTGTCGCGCCACGCACTCACTCAGTAGCAGGGCGACGGAACCATCAAGCCTCCTTAGTCGCCTCTTACGACATGCGTGGTAGGCTACAGTGTTGCTATTCTTTGCTTCCCTTATGGGCCCCGGCAACACACGAAGAATGAGCATGCTTGTCCATTCGGCCATGCTGATCTCCACATTCACAAAAGATTACAACACATAACTATAACAAAACTGGATCTTTATTCAGAAATTATTACAACAAATGGTAATATTTAGTATTTATTCACAAATTATTGCAACAAATGGTAATATTGGGTCTTTATTCACAAATGATTTCAATAAATGGTAATTGTGGGTCTTCATTCACAAAAGATTATATTAAATGGTAAAACTGGGTCTTCATAAAAGATTGCAACAAATGGTAATACTCAGTCTTTATTCACAAAAGATTACAACAAATGTAATACTGGGTCTTCATTCACAAATGATTCATCATCATCATCACGTGCTTTGCCAGCTGGCATGAGCGTTCATGCTTCTCCACATCTTGCGATTTCCAACATCGTCTATCTGTTTGTGTGCTGACTCCCTTCCGTGCCATAACACAGTCAAGAATTTTCTCTCACTGTCTTCCTCTATCTCTCTTTCCACAAATCTTACAGTTGTCACCTGTTCAAGTTTTACTTTTCTCATAATGTGGCCCAATACATTAAGACTGCCTCTTTCTGATGTTTATGATAAGTTGTCTTTGAGACTTAGCCTCCTTGAAAATGTCTAAATTGCTCAGTTTGGCTGTCCAAGGAAGTTTCTGCATTTTTCTATAAAGAATCAAATTCAAAACAATGTTTTCTCGTAGCGAATTTGAATAACGATGTCACAAACAATAGATTGCATGATTTATTTCCTGGCATATTTCGTTGCATCTGATCAGGTGCTTGCTGTAGAAATCACACAGCATAAAGTAATTAGATTAATCCTTCAAGATGAAATATACACATATTCACACAGTGATTTCAATTGTTTACCACAGTAATTTTGCAGTGATTATCATGTCTTTCTGTTTTCACAAAACTGGCTTATGCAGATTAATGATGATTGCTTTTGCCATCTTTAACATGTGACAATTTTTTGCTTGATAGGGACAATGCATCTCGCTTGTTGTTTAACATATTATTCAAAGAATCAAATTATTACATTTCAGCATTTATCAAAAAAGAATCACAGATGATTACATTTAAGAATTAATCTATAAAGAATCACAAATTACTACAATAAATAATTATAACAAATAGAATACATGTCTAGTTACTACTGTGTTTGTAATACTGGGTTTAGTTTAGTCTATCTGTCTGTCTGGCAACTTCCATCTTGACAGATGATAGTTTGTTACATTCATCTCATCTCAGCTTGTTCCTTTTGTACCTTGCGGTGTCGAGTTGAAGCATAAACAGAGGGAGAGTGCCCAGTTATGGGCTTCATATATCAAGATTCCCATGGACTCTGTTATTCCCGCAAATGTCCACGGAGAAAATTGTCACTATGAAAAACTCACAATTGCATTACTTTGTCTGGGGAAAGCTAATGAAAGTAGAACATTATATACAAAATTAGAAGAAGACAGAGTTCTTTGGTCACGTAATGACATGAAAGACATTGGAAAACATAACAACTGGAAAGATAACTGGTAGAAGAGACAGGAACAGGCTGAGAGGAATGATGCTGGATGGACTGAGAAGAATGATGGTGAGTGGACAGAGAGGAATGGTGTTGAGTGGACTGAGAGAATTGATACTGGGTGGACTGAGAAGAATGATGCTGGGTGGACTGAGAGGAATAAGGCTTGGCGGACTGAGGGGAATGATGTTGGGTGGACTGAGAAAAAAGATGCTGGATGGATTGAGAGGAATGATGATAGGTGGACTGAGAGGGTTGATGCTAGGTGGACTGTGACAGTGGCATGGAAAAATATTAGTGGAATTGTTTCAGAACATCAGTGACTGAGATCTGTGGGGATACATGATTGTCTATGTCAGCTGGCAGGGCACATGATGATGAGTGCATTACTTTCAAAGAGGCTATGTACATAGCGGATAGTGGCCACTGGGAGGCCAGATTTCTTTGCTATACTCTACCAAATATAAAAAGTCAGTACTTATAGTCCATGCCATTTGGCGTTGATCATGTCTGTCAAGTTTTCTGTCTCTAGTGCTGCCAGTCATTTCTGATACCAATGTTCCTCCATGTCATGGTATCAGAGCATCCAGCATCTTCTCTTTTTGTCTTTCCCTGCTTCTCTTCCTCTCCAACCTTCCTGTTGTGACGACATACTCCAACATTTCTTTTCTCTTGACATTTCCAAAGCATGTAGATTGTCTTGTTCTAATGGAAGTAACCAGGTAAATTTGGGTGTAAACTACCTTTCAAGATACCTTCATTACTCTTTCTATCTGTCCACAGTGTCCTCATCATTCTTCTATAAACACCACATCTCCATAGCTTCCACACTTGTCTGTTGAGAATATATAGCATGAAATTTGAGATTCAAGAGGGAAAAGCCATTCACTTGATACATGTCCCATGGGTTTAACAAAATTACAACACCAGTCTTCACATTGACTAGCCTTACAATAATCATATTACTGGCACCTGGCCCTCTTGACAAATGATAGTTTGTTACACACTGTGCTTAAAGAAATATACAATAACTACAACCCACAGTGGAGACCAGGGATGGAGTTATACCTCTCCATAACACAAAGCCTGGGCTGAATTGTAGAGACTGTGTTGCCCATGCAGCATGATCCCCTCTCTTGCCTGCCTAGTTTACTCCAGAGGAAAGGTAGCACCTATCCTCATAATGTGGTCATTTTTCTCATTTTAATAAAGTCACTTACCATTATAATGTGGTAGCTATCCTCATAATGCGGTCATGTTTCTCATTGTAACAGTTACTTACCATTGTAATGTGATGGCTATCCTCATAATGTGGTCATGTTTCTCATTGTAACAGTTATTTACCATTGTAATGTGATGGCTATCCTCATAATGTGGTCATGTTTTTCATTGTAACAGTTATTTACCATTGTAATGTGATGGCTATCCTCATAATACAGTCATGTTTCTCATTTACCATTATAATGTTTGGCTATCTTTATAATGCTGTCATGTTTCTCATTGTAGCAGTCACTGACCATTGTAATCTGGTGGCTATTTTCACAATGTGGTCATGTTTCTCATTTACCATTATAATGTGTTGGCTGTCTTCATAATTCTATCATGTTTCTCATTGTAGATAAAGCCCCAGCATGTTAGGAAGAAAGAAGGAGAGGAAGAAGGCTGTATGCATGTGGACAGTGAACCATCTGTCCCGATCTCTGCTCCTGCTGCTGAGTGGAATGGCTATGACTGTGTGGATGGAGATTTTGATGCAGAGAAAGTGCGTTACCCCACTTCTGTATCTGACACAGTACTTAAGTCACAAAATGGCCATGTTAGAGTCATGGACATGAAGCCTATGCTGGAGTTTTACAACAGTGGAGAGAGCAAAGAGCCTAGGCATCTTCTGGAAGAGCATCTTCTTGATCTTCCAACTCCGCTAGTCACAGAAAGTGATGTCATCATTCAAGGCCGCCGACCCATATTTTCTGAATCAGAGGAGTCTAATATTGCCGGGAAGTTGAAGCAGTGGAAGGAGCAGGGGATTAAGTATACCAGGTTAGATGTAGTCAAGATGGCCTCCGAGTATGCCATACACCTCGGTAAACGTCCACAAGGGAGGCCACTCACAGTTAAATGGTTTCGAAGCTTTCTTACTCGACATCCAGAATGCTACATTAGAAAGACAGTCAAAGCCAAATCTGAGAAGCCAGAAAAGCAGTATTTTAATCAGCTGGACTCAATTCTAACCACCTACAACTTAAAAGAAAGCCCACACTGTATATTCAGCCTTGTAGAACTGCCACTATCCATGTTGAAAAATGGAGAAATTTCTACAGCTGAAGACCTCAGCCTCCACAGGGGCAAAGCCAATGGGCTTAAGCCTAGTCACAAGTTATCATTTGCAGGAAATGTCCCCTCTAGCATTCTTATCTGCGGAAGCGCAGCTGGGCAGGCCTTACCCCCATTTCTGCTGTTTGCAGGAAAAGCCATGGATAAATCTATATTGTCAGGACTGACTCCAGGCGCTGGAGGTATGGTCTGTCCTTCTGGCAGGGCCACATCTGAGGTACTGGTTTCATTTCTGAGGGATCATTTTCTATCACAGGCTCCAGGAAGAGCAGGTGACACTCTTGTTCTGCTCCTAGACGCTGGCTTGGGGCGAACTCTCAGCCAGGCAGTGTTTGATATTGGTTCAGCATTCAAGGTTGTATTTGTGACAGCTCAGATCACGTTGAATCCTCAGCTGCATCCAATGGTTGTTGGTTGCTGTGATATCTTCCAACGAGAGCTCAGCTATGAGCTGCAGAAGCCACTGTACACATCTGAATCAGCACCATTATCGTCGGCCTCGATTTGCGAGTTTATATGCCGACTCTATCATCGCAGCATGTCAGCCGAGAACCTCCACACTACTTTCAGAAAGGCTGGGATCTTCCCATTCAACCCCTTGATTTGCCGAAAGTGTTACGGACTGGCAGCGGTCACAACAGACCTTGGTTCAAGTCACTCCAGCAAGAACTCAAGCCCTGTTTTAAATGACCTCTCACTTCAGTCACAGAGTTTTGAAGATGATGACATGGAGTCAAAACCAGATGATATTAAAGATTCATACTAAACAAGCCCCTATAAACGAGGCACTTGCATGAACCAGCACTTTGACTCTAACTTGATTTATTGAAGCACAAATGATATGCTGTTTTGAATGCCATATACCCCTCACTGAGAATATTTTTATTAACACCAGTACTTGTTTTTCACCTAACCTTTTGCATATATTAATACAGTATTAAATTATATATTTTGTATGCCTTTATTAACAGCATAAATTCTTTTTTTTCTAATTGACAACAAAATGATACTGTTTACATGCATAAACCATTCTTGATATTTTGCTTTTAAGCGATGTAAAGATTATTGGTCATTTTACAACATTTACTTTTGTTTTCTTTCTGAGTCTAGTCATAGTTCCCTGTTACATGTTTAAACCATGCAGAGTATTGTTTTGTTTTTGTAGGTATTGTATGAAGTACATTGGTTACTTTGTTTATTTTAGTTTGCTCCTGTGTCTAGTCACAGCTCCTAGTCATACAGTGTTTAACCCACTGAAGTTCTGTTGTCATTATTTTATCATCATCATGTGTCATGCTGATAGGCATGCAATCATCATTGTTCAACTCACACCATCACCAGAGCCTTGTAACTGGTCTATGTTTTCATCATGCCATGTGGCCAAGCCATTCAGGTATTTCTCTCATAATCTTCCCTTGCTCCTGTTCCATCAGGTTTGCCAGTAGCAGGTAAGTTGTCTAGTATATTTCTCCTCACAATGTGTCCAGACAATCTTGTCTGCTCAGTCTTTTTTTTTTTCATTCACTCGCTTTGAACTCCAGCATAGACCATACATATGTTACTACTTCTGATTTTTTAACTTTCCCTATTACCAGTGTCCCTCGCCATCAGGCAGACCCACTCCAACTTCTTAGGTACTTGTAATTTATGTCCCTAAAGGACGAGAAGTCACCATTTTATTTGTGGGGATTGAACCCACTACTTTGGCATCAGCACACTGGATGTTTAAGAATGAGAACTCTTATCCATTCGACCACGTCTAATTTCTCTAATCAGTTTACCATTTTCATTTGTTTCTTGAAGGGCTGCCTCATTCATCTTTTGAGTCCATCCATGGCATATTTTGCATTTTTCTCAGAAACCATATTTCCCCTGCCAAATGTTTACCAGATTGTCTGCGTGAAGTCCATGCTTGACATGCATACAACTTCATGCAAAAACATGGAGTAAAGAGAAACATATCATGCAAGGAACAATGATTATACTAGAAAGCTGCTAGGTACTCAATGTATTGAGCCATCAACTAGTATATGTGAAGGCTTAATACTGTACACCCTTCCTGCTGCTATGGTCTTTTCATATTTGTGAATGTGCATAATAAACTGGTAGGCACAGAATGTTGCTGCACGCTCTGATTGGTTGCGATGGACAACACAGAGCAGATCTCTTTCACTGTGAAGTAATAAGATGGGTTACTTACATTAAATGCTTTCATCACGCTACCTCCGTGACCGATGATTCTTTTCGTCTTCTGCCCTTCTCTCATTGTAACATCGACCCTCAACCAGCTCTCATCTCTCTCCTGCATTCACCTCCGTGCCCTCCCCATATAAGTTCTAACATTCCAAGTGCCAATTCCTATGATAGTCCTTAATGAAATGAGGTAACTCTGCAATCCAAACTTCTTGCATCTTTCTCCACATTGAGTCAATCTGCTTGTATCCTTCTCCACATTGAATCAAACTGCTTACATCTTTCTCTGCATTGAATCAAACTTTTTCTAGAAAAGCCACCTGTTATCCTAGTTGGCTGAGTTATTTTTCTTTCCTTTTGTTTGGTCTTGTTCATTGCTAGTTAGATTCTGTAGCTAAAGTCTACAACCAGATAGGGTATTCAGTGCCACAGCAACCCATCTTAGTCCCTCTTATAACACGCATGGTAGGGTACTTTACTATTCTTTGCTGCCTGCAACATGTTGTTTGTCCATCAAGAATGATGATGACCATTCATTTCATCCAGTGGGGTTGAAAGTATGCAGCCGTGAGTTCTAAGATGGCTGATAAAGCCTATTTTGGCTCGAAATGTTCTTTGACAATGTGGGTAATGAGTACTTGACGTTCCAGGAGGAGGATCTCCTGCAGTGGTTTTTCTGTCCAGCCTTTTTTCACAGCTCTTGCAGTTCTATTTGCTTCACAAGTGACTGCACCCTTGCGCAATGATGTACGCCATGAATTTTGGTCTTTGGCAGCAGTCTCCCAAGTGTTGTGATTAATTCCAAAAGCTTTTAGTGAGATCTTCAGAGTGTCTTTAAAGCATTTCCTCTGACCACCTTGGTTGCATTTACCACAGCACAGGTCACCATAAAAAATGTGTTTAGGGAACCTGTGACCAGCTCGGCGAATCTGATACTTTCTTGGTAGAGAGTGGATACTGGGCATGGACGCTCTTTCAAGGACCTAAGTGTCTGGGATTTTGTCTTGCCATTTAATCTTCAATAGCTTCCTAAGGCAGACTGTGTGGAAGTGGTTTAATTTCCTATTGTGTCGCTGGTAAACAATCCAGGTTTCACAAGCATATATTAGTGTGGATAATACGACTGCTTTGTAGACTTTCAGCTTTGTTTGCAGGTTTTTTCCATTTCTGTCCCACACATTGATGTACAGTCTGCCAAAGGCCACGCTGGCCTTGGAGATTCTTGCATTCACTTCATCATCAATTGTGGCAGCTTGGGACACAGTGCTGCCAAGATAGGTGAATTTGTCCACAACGCTTAGTCTATGACCATTCACTTTGATATTCGGATCGGGTGCTATGGAGGTGAGCAGTGCTTTCCTATAGAGGGCTGCTCAGTCGCTCAGGGGGTTGCCGAATCCCACTGTTGCTCCGGTCAGTAGAAGACGACTATATGGCCTCAGCCGTCTGTGTGCAGGTCTGCGACTACGACTGCCAGCATACCCACGCCTGCCACTTTGCCACTCGCCCATCGCCACAGGGCTTGAAGGTGATAGATGAAGTTGGATGAAGAATGACTTGCGCGATGCATTGGATTAAAATGTGGAAGAGTTGCGCAATTCGTCGACCACACGCTCTCGACCGAGTCCATTTGAATCTAGTGGCAAAACAATGTAAGATGACTGGAGGCGAATACAGGTTCAGTGAATGACAGGGCGCTCTACGTGCCTTGCGTGCTCATCAAGTTCCAGGTAAACGCCGTCTTGCCCGTTGAATTAATGATTTCTTCCACACAGTCTGCCGAATTCGGTCTTCACATGCTGGGTAGGCATACCCTAGTTAACCGATTGGTTTGTAGTTGAATCGGTTACTCACGCCTGGTTTAGCGGCAGTGACTAAAGTTTGGAGTATGTTTATATTGATTTGTTTTTTGTTGAACCTCATGACACTTGCTTTTACTGCAATAGCAAATCCTTCTTTTATCATTTAGCGTAATGTTTCATTTGAACACCCTTTGTATGTTCACCATGAAATTTGTTTTATTTGCATAGATTACTTACTATTTCATGTTTATAATTGTTTCAGATATATTTACATTGACAATTTGTTTATGTACTTAATATATATCCTGTATTTAGAAGGATGACAACTTGTTTTTCTTTCATTTTCTTTTTTAAATTATTTTGGGATGCGTTTATGAAACAATTAACCAACATTGTAGCTGTTGTTTTTGTTTTAGTGTTTTTATGTTTCCTCTTTCTGGTGTAGTTTGGAGAATTATATTTCCTGTTTATCTTGATGAGTTTATTTTCTAAACTTTGATGCATTTTTGTTCGATGTTGGGTCACAGTGCGGTCTGGTGTAAGTGCCCAGTGTTTGTTACAGATTTGAGTTTCTGTGAGTTATGTTAGTGACATGGTTTAAGCTGTGCAGTGAGTTTGTTACAAATGAAAATTGTGTGTTGGCTTATGTATTGGGTCAGTTTGGGTTGTATAGGGTATTGACATCTGCCGGGTTATGTATTGGGTTAATTTGTGTTGTATGGGGAGGGTATTGACATCTGTTGGGTTATGTATTGGGTTAATTTGTGTTGTATAGGGAGGGTATTGACATCTGTTGGGTTATATATTGGGTTAATTTTAATTGTATAGGTTACTGACATCTGTTGGGTTATATATTGGGTTAATTTGTGTTTCATAGGTTACTGACATCTGTTGGGTTATATATTGAGTTAATCTGTATTGTATAGGTTACTGACATCTGTTGGGTTATATATTGAGTTAATCTGTATTGTATAGGTTACTGACATCTGTTGGGTTATATATTGAGTTAATCTGTATTGTATAGGTTACTGACATCTGTTGGGTTATATATTGAGTTAATCTGTATTGTATAGGTTACTGACATCTGTTAGGTTATATATTGAGTTAATCTGTATTGTATAGGTTACTGACATCTGTTGGGTTATATATTGAGTTAATCTGTATTGTATAGGTTACTGACATCTGTTGGATTATATATTGAGTTAATCTGTATTGTATAGGTTACTGACACCTGTTGGGTTATATATTGAGTTAATCTGTATTGTATAGGTTACTGACATCTGTTGGGTTATATATTGGGTTAGTTTGTGTTGTATAGGTTATTGCAGTCTGTTGGGTTATATATTGGGTTAATTTGTGTTGTATAAGTTATTGACATATGATGGGTTATATATTTGGTTAGTTTGGGTTTTATTGCTGGAGTGTTCATCTAATGGTTAGTACGTTATGTTGGCAGTAAGAAAAGCATGGTCAAGCAAGGGTTTGATGTCAGTTCTCATCATTCGCTACAGGAGGAAAATGCTGGCCACCTATTCTTCAGTGCACTCAGACCTGTAAAATGTGATGATCCGAATGCTTCACTTACCCATAACAGGTTCCCATTGTGACATGTGTATATATATATATATATATATCTGTCATTTGGGTGTTGTATGTTGGAAACATGTTGTGTTATGTAGTGGGTTTGTTTGAGTGTTATACATTGGAAATGTGTTGGGTTATATAGTGGATTCATTTGGGTTTTATACGTTGAAAATGTGTTGGGTTGTGTAGGGGGTTTGTTTGGAGTTTATACGTTGAAAACATGTTGGATTACGTATTGGGTTTGTATGGGTTTTATACATTGGAAACATTTGTTGAGTTATGCAGGGGGTTTATTTGAATTTTATCCGTTGGTAATGTTTTGGTTTATGTAGTGTTTTTTTTTTTGGTGGTGGTGGGGGGGGGGTTTATGCATAGGAAACATGTGTTGGGATATGTACTGCATTTCTTATGGGTTCCATACGTTGGAAACATGTTTTGTTGTGTATTGGGTTCATCTGAGTTTTATACTTTGGATAGACGTGCTGGGTTATATAGTGGGTTCATCTGGGTTTTATACATTGGAAAGATGTGTTGGGTAATATAGTGGGTTTGTTTGAATTGTAAGTTAGTGACAAGTACTGGGTTCCTGTGGGTTTTATATGTTGGTATTGTGTGTTGTGGTGTGGTATAGCTCAGTAAGTTTATGGAAGGAGTGATAGTTGAAATTTATTGCAAATGTTTGTGTGTCTGTACATATGATTGTACATATGCATGTACATACTTGTGTGTGTTGTGTAAAACAGACTTACACAAGTACATATGTGTATATGTTTCGATGGGTGTGTGTGTGTGTGTATGTAAATGACCATGGGTAGGTGGATGGGAGTAAGTGCAGATTGATGAGTGTGGATGGGGGTTCCTTTGTGTGTACACACACACATTAGGACATAATAAAGAACGGTTGAGTTCTACATAAGATAACAGCAAGTTACCTTAAGTTTACCTGAATCACTACCAAAGGCTTATAATCCACACATTACCATTAGATGGATGGCTTTCTTGCCAAGAGTCTAGTTCAGACATTACCATCAGATGGTTGGTTTCCTGGCTATAGGTCTAGTTCAGACATTACCATCAGATGGTTGATTTCCTGGCTATCAGTCTAGTTCAGACATTACCATCAGATGGTTGGTTTCCTGGCTATAGGTCTAGTTCAGACATTACCATCAGATGGTTGATTTCCTGGCTATCAGTCTAGTTCAGACATTACCATCAGATGGTTGGTTTCCTGGCTATAGGTCTAGTTCAGACATTACCATCAGATGGTTGGTTTCCTGGCTATAAGTCTAGTTCAGACATTACCATCAGATGGTTGATTTCCTGGCTATCAGTCTAGTTCAGACATTACCATCAGATGGTTGGTTTCCTGGCTATAAGTCTAGTTCAGACATTACCATCATGGTAGGTGGATGGGAGTAAGTGCAGATTGATGAGTGTGGATGGGGGTTCCTTTGTGTGTACACACACACATTAGGACATAATAAAGAACGGTTGAGTTCTACATAAGATAACAGCAAGTTACCTTAAGTTTACCTGAATCACTACCAAAGGCTTATAATCCACACATTACCATTAGATGGATGGCTTTCTTGCCAAGAGTCTAGTTCAGACATTACCATCAGATGGTTGGTTTCCTGGCTATAGGTCTAGTTCAGACATTACCATCAGATGGTTGATTTCCTGGCTATCAGTCTAGTTCAGACATTACCATCAGATGGTTGGTTTCCTGGCTATAGGTCTAGTTCAGACATTACCATCAGATGGTTGATTTCCTGGCTATCAGTCTAGTTCAGACATTACCATCAGATGGTTGGTTTCCTGGCTATAGGTCTAGTTCAGACATTACCATCAGATGGTTGGTTTCCTGGCTATAAGTCTAGTTCAGACATTACCATCAGATGGTTGATTTCCTGGCTATCAGTCTAGTTCAGACATTACCATCAGATGGTTGGTTTCCTGGCTATAAGTCTAGTTCAGACATTACCATCAGATGGTTGATTTCCTGGCTATCATTCTAGTTCAGACATTACCATCAGATGGTTGGTTTCCTGGCTATAAGTCTAGTTCAGACATTACCATCAGATGGTTGATTTCTTGGCTATAAGTCTAGTTCAGACATTACCATCAGATGGTTGGTTACCTGGCTATCAGTCTAGTTCAGACATTACCATCAGATGGTTGGTTTCCTGGCTATCAGTCTAGTTCAGACATTACCATCAGATGGCTGGTTTCCAGGCTATAGGTCTAGTTCAGACATTACCATCAGATGGTTGGTTTCCTGGCTATAGGTCTAGTTCAGACATTACCATCAGATGGTTGGTTTCCTGGCTATAGGTCTAGTTCAGACATTACCATCAGATGGTTGGTTTCCTGGCTATAAGTCTAGTTCAGACATTACCATCAGATGGTTGGTTTCCTGGCTATAAGTCTAGTTCAGACATTACCATCAGATGGTTGGTTTCCTGGCTATAAGTCTAGTTCAGACATTACCATCAGATGGTTGGTTTCCTGGCTGTAGGTCTAGTTCAGACATTACCATCAGATGGTTGGTTTCCTGGCTGTAGGTCTAGTTCAGACATTACCATCAGATGGCTGGTTTCCAGGCTATAGGTCTAGTTCAGACATTACCATCAAATGGTTGGTTTCCTGGCTATCAGTCTAGTTCAGACATTACCATCAGATGGTTGGTTTCCTGGCTATCAGTCTAGTTCAGACATTACCATCAGATGGTTGATTTCCTGGCTATAAGTCTAGTTCAGAAATTACCATCAGATGGTTGGTTTCCTGGCTATAAGTCTAGTTCAGACATTACCATCAGATGGTTGGTTTCCTGGCTATAAGTCTAGTTCAGACATTACCATCAGATGGTTGGTTTCCTGGCTATAGGTCTAGTTCAGACATTACCATCAGATGGTTGGTTTCCTGGCTATAAGTCTAGTTCAGACATTACCATCAGACGGTTGGTTTCCTGGCTATAGGTCTAGTTCAGACATTACCATCAGACGGTTGGTTTCCTGGCTATAAGTCTAGTTCAGACATTACCATCAGATGTCTGGTTTCCTGGCTATAGGTCTAGTTCAGACATTACCATCAGATGGCTGGTTTCCTGGCTATAGGTCTAGTTCAGACATTACCATCAGATGGTTGGTTTCCTGGCTATAGGTCTAGTTCAGACGTTACCATCAGATGGTTGGTTTCCTGGCTATCAGTCTAGTTCAGACATTACCATCAGATGGTTGGTTTCCTGGCTATAGGTCTAGTTCAGACAATACCATTAGATGGCTGGTTTCCAGGCTATAGGTCTAGTTCAGACATTACCATCAGATGGTTGGTTTCCTGGCTATAGGTCTAGTTCAGACATTACCATCAGACGGTTGGTTTCCTGGCTATAAGTCTAGTTCAGACATTACCATTAGATGTCTGGTTTCCTGGCTATAGGTCTAGTTCAGACATTACCATTAGATGGCTGGTTTCCAGGCTATAAGTCTAGTTCAGACTCTACTTAAAGCATGTTGGCATGTTGTGTGAGTTACATTTATTGGTTCTGGACTATTCTGCAGCTGACCAGTTCACCTTCTACACAAATGTTGCATGAGCACTTGGTTGGATATGTACACTTACATTTAGCAATTTCTCAACCATTTTGTGATGAGCATATGATGATGGCGCCATGTTGTTTCCTGTTGATTGATTGATTGCCACATCCTGATCATGTATTTCATTGTATTATGTAAAACAGCATGAAAGTAATCTTAAAGTATAGAAAGTATAGAAACCTTTACAGCTGCCACTGAGAGATTAGAGCATTCGAAACATCACATATATTACCTTCATCATGGAAAAGCCCAATTTTGTGACAAATTGTGACCAAAGAAATAGTATTTCCAGTGTTTTGTTAGCCGATCATTGTTTACAGAGTTGTTGTACCCACTGTATGTAGCTGGGTTGACTTATATTGGGACATTCATAATAGTAGATAAAGGACCCTTTCACATGCCTTGGGCGCATTAGGCATATGGTGCTAAGCCCATATTTTGTATAGATCAATCAGCATGCAGTGGGTGGTGTGTTGAGTGTAATACCGGCAGCCTTTATTTCCCAAGACATTTCTTAGTACTCATTTTAGGCTGGGTGATTTTTTTTTTAAAGATCTGCCTTGATGTGGATTCGAACCTATGACCACCGGGCTGACAGGCAGGTGTCTAGCCACTACCCTGCCAGGGCTTCCGCATTCATAATACTTAGGGGCAATTATTAGAGGGGGCTTCACATGTAAACCTTAAAAGTGTGATAGAAATTACAATAACCATGCCATTGTCTTGTAACACATGCCAATATTGTTGTTAAGGATGTCAAGAATGTTAACTGTGACATCACAGTGCAGACAGTGTAAAAATGGCTGCCCCGCTTTTGTCATGCACCAGAGAGGAGCAGCGTTCTGTTAACCACTTGTTTGTTTAATCTATAGAAATTCATCGGCGAATGAAGGTCCAGTATGGATATTCATGTCTGTCAGCCCAGCAAGTGTATGAGTGGAGTAGGAAGTTTGGAAACTATTCTGTCCAATGAAGAGGTACAGCAGGTGGTGCATGAGTGATTACACATGCAACAAGGAGAATTTTTTTCTATAAGAATCCAAGCACTTTATCAGCACTGGAGGGCTTGCATTGAATGCCGTGGTGACTACACTGAAAAATGATATGATTGTTCTTTACTTTTTCAAACTATATTTGCACACACACATAAAAACATTTCAGATTTTCATTTGAAGCCCTCTTGTACCATCAGAGAAAGATGCATGACAGAGATTAAGAGCAGAGTTGGCCAAGTAAAAGACTGTATTTAAGAAAATGAGAGGTATGTTATTTAATAAGTCACTCGCACTGAATGTGAGAAAGAGTACTGAAATGTTTTATAGAACCTCTACTGCTATATCGCAGTAAATCTTGGAATGTGAATGAACAAACTAGGAAGAACTTGGAGCAACAGAGATGTGGTTTCTGAGGCAAGTGTTGCAAATATATTGGACTGCCACAGTAACTGAATGTCTGAAAAAAGGCTATTGAACATTATAAACAACTACAAGAATGTTATTTGGTCATGTAATGTAAGGAAAACATCGTGGAAAGATCAGTATTAAAAGAGGCAGAGATAAATGATGCTGGATGGTGTAAGATTGTAGCTTGGAGGAATATCATCAACAGAGTTTATCCAAAACACAAAGAACTAAGAACTGTGAAGGTATACCATTTTTGCAGGGCACGTGATGATGATGATGATGGTGGATTCACCCCAGAGCGGTATATGTTGATAAAACATGTCTGCTTTAACAGGATATCAATGCCAGGCAACTGTTTTCAGTTGTTACCTAACCTCATCAAATCAAGTTCTGTTGTGTACGCCTTGCTGAAGTGGGGATGGGAATGACTTAGTTCACATGGTAAGCAAGCAACACCAGCACACATTTATCTTAGGTATGCTGGTTTGGTAATGGCATGGTTTTGAATGCTGAAAATAAAAGCATTACACGAGAAGTGATAGATATAACAGCATCAGAAAGCCTAAACAAAGGAATAGTCTAAATAACAGAACAACAGAAGTCATGGTAATTATGAAGGAAAGATGTTTTCCCAAACACCATAAAGTGAATAGAATAATCTAGTTAGTTAGTTAGTTAGTTAGTCGTGATTCCAACTTATGGCAACGGGTCATCCCCATTATGCTCCGTTCTTGTGCCAGTGAATATCACATGAAATGCTCCTCACTGCCCTATGTGAAAAGTGGAACAGACAGGAGTCTCGACAAGCCAACAGCCCGCACAGATACAATGTGCATAATGCCGCCATCAGAATGCCAACACAAAAATCCTCCACGGAAAATACAGTTTATCGTCGATGGAAGCGACAGTCACTAGAAAACTAGCAGCCATACATTACTGCATTAAATCATTAACAGTCGAGAGGATAGACTTCATTGCCCCAGAATTTATCACAAATGGCTCCGTCCCCTTCGGCAGGGTGGCCAGCTGAAAGCATCGCACAAAGCACGAACACCGTAGCTCCAGCAACGACCCCCAGGAGTCTCCGAGAAAAATGCATTCGTGAACCGAAAAGGCAATCTAGTCAATTCCAAGCGACAGGCCGACCACCATCATTTTGAACATGCAGTTCATGCTACAACAACCACGGACAGATGTAAAAACATTCCAGTGTCGCGCCATGCACTCAACTCAGTAGCAGGGCAACAGAACCATGCACTACCAGTCCAAGATGAGGAAAATGTGACTGCAAACCGTAGTCAGAAGCATAAACACTCCAGAGACTTAATGGTTGAAATATTAGTAGTGTGACTATTCGCTGGCTGTTGAATGAGGGGGCGGAGCATGTATGGGAATATCCTGAGTGCAGTGATGTTGGTTCTTAACTCAACTCAACTCAACAGTTGAAATGCCTATCCGCCATGTTGGGGACCGTAAGTCGTTCGAATAGAAACATCTGAAACAAGTATTTGGGTACTCTAATAAACAGCAGATAGAAATTAAATGTAGAATAGTCCGAGCAAAAGCAACATTTCAGAAGATTAAGAATACTCTCTGAAATATATCTTCGTCTGTCAATGTGAGAAAAAGTGTCTCTAACAATCTGGATGTATGGAAGTAAATCATGGAGAATTAGCAAACTAGTGTGGAATTATGGGGCAGCTGTTGAGATGTTGTTTTATAGATGAATGATAACATGATGGACAGATAAATGAACGAACAACCAAACTTTATTTTCAAAGGGTTAAGAATTGGGCACGCAGGCCCATCTGATATTCTGCCCTTCTTATCTCTCTCTTCTCATACATCATTTCATTCATACATCACATAGAAGCTAATCGTAGACAACAACAGAACAAAGTGCATTAAAACACATGGAAAATAATAATACATGACTCACTAAAGCAATTTTTAACATGGCCATTATACATTTTTTTTTTAAAGTTGCATATCCCTTACAGGACTTTGCTGTCAACATCTGCAGTTTATTGCCGTTGTTGATATCTTGGCAAGTTTTTCCTTTCATTGCTTTATGAATGACTGGCTCCAATACCAACACGTTAATACCAGCGCGATACAGTCTGCTGCCAAATCGGTCGCCGCTGTGTTTCAAACGTGGGTAAGCAGCTTTACGAATTGCGTCGGCAACGCCATCGCCATGGAGACCGGACCATTACAAATACCTAGAAGTTAACTCACAAAGGACGCTGGTTAATCACATCAGTCCATTCTTTGGGCGTGTCATGAGAAGGGTACAGCTGGAGTACATTGTTACAACTGGAATGTTGAAGAGAAAGAAAGGCAGGAGAAGACAGAGAGAGAGAAGATGCTGGACAGTTTGACTTCTTTGCATGGAGGAACATCAGTGTCAATAACAATTGGCAGTACACGAGACAGAGGGCTGTGGAAAAACATGATCACCAACGCCACATGGCATGGACTGTAAGAAGATGAAGATTAACATTAAAGTTAGTTATTTTACTCATGTTTGTACTTTAAAGTTATAGTAAACATTGCTATATTATTAAAGTTACTTTTCACATGACAGAACTGTGTAAATGATTGTACATAAATTGTGTATAAATGACTGTATATTATATTAAAGAGTCTCAGTATGTTTAAAAAGTCTACTTTTATTGTTGCCTAATTGCACATTTTTATTGTTAATTGTACATAAAATGCTAGTCTAACACATGCTTATACTCACATATGTGCCAGGATTTTTTTCAAATCTGCATTGCTCAATATACCTTCATGGATTACAATGTTTTTATATTTTACTGGATTCAAAAGCCTGGCCACACCTGAAAAACTTGTTTTCATCTTGCCTAATTGTTGTTTAATGCTCAGTTTCCTTGTAAAGACTTTATTCTCTGCATTTTCTTTTCACATCTTTTACTTTTTCACTCATGATTTTAACAATTTTGTTCCAAGATTATCAATAAATTTGCTCAGCGACCACTTTTTTCCAATTTTTATTGGTCGGAATTTGATTTGTTTCCGCACTTTCATATGATTTGTTTGTTGTACGTTTATTTATGTTATTTTTGAGGGATTTGTAGATATTAACTTGACATGTCATATCTATCTAGAATTTTGTCACATTGTGCTAATATTGTGTGGTTGTTATTATGAAATTATATTATTTGTATCACAATGTAAAATACACTCAAACTTGTATCCTTATGATGAGATCCTTCACATTTCCCAGCAGTTTTCATGATGTTTCTTTTGTTGACCTCTTTCTTGCTTTTTCAAGAATCGTGGAGCCATAGTGGTTAGTGAACTTACCACGGCAAAGACCTAGGTTCAGCTCCCAGGAATAGTAGGATGTTTTGTGACCATTACTATTCTGGGGATGACCTGGTCGTATGAAATGAGTTCTGGAGATTTTTCAGAATTTTCTGGAGATTAACCACAAAGGAAATTTGATGAGGAAAGATGCTAGTCTCATTATGCTATAACCTAGTGTATGTGAAACCTAACATTCTGCCCTGGGACTGTCTTTTCTTTTATCTGTTGCTAAGCTTTATAACGTGGCTATCCACACACAAATTTATATATATTTTAAATTATAGTCATGTAATTCAATTCAGTTCTGTTAGCAGTTGATATAATTTATAATTTCTAAATTTTATAATGTGGCTGTCCACATAAAGATTTATATATATTTACCTGTAAGTTGAGTTCAGTTCAGTTATATGGCAGTTGATATAATACATAGTTGCCATCTTAAGATGTATCACATAGTTTCTCACACATTTTAATTATAGATCTATAAATTTAGTTCTTTTCTATATAGCAGTTGATATAATACATGGCTGCAATCTTAAGTTTTATCACATAGCAGCCCACATGAAGATTTATTCTTATTTATAGATCTATAAGTTCAGTTCATTTGCTATATGGCATTTGATATAATAATAGCTGCAATCTTAAGTTTTATTACATAGCTACCCACATAGAGATTTATTCTTATTTATAGATCTATAAATTTAGTTCACTTGCTATATGGCAGCTGATATAATATATAGCTGTCCACACAGATTTATTCTTATTTATAGATCTATAAGTTCAGTTCATTTGCTATATGGCAGTTAGCAAGTTAGCAGACCATTCTGAGTTTGAAGTAAAGTCAAAAAATTAGTTTGTAGTTGCAGTTATTCAACACAAGATGTTATATTTTGCGATATTTGGTCAACACGTTTGCAAATTGTTAGGTCATGAATTAGCAGTTAATTGCTGATTTAGTTTGGAGTTGTGAGGTCATGAATTTTAGTGTGAGTTTTAAATAGTAATATTAATAATTAATTAGCAAATGAATTATAAATGAGTTTAGAATTAGCAAATGAGTTTACAATTAGTAGTTCAGTGTAGAAATAGTAGTTCAGTTTAGAAATAGCATATTTAGAAATAGTATATATGTTTTTAGAATTAGCAAAAGGGTGTAGAATTAACAAACGAGCTCTGAATTAGGAACTGAGTTTAGAATTAGTAAATGAGTTTAAAATTAATACAGACGTTTAGAATTATTAAAAAAGCTTATAATTAGTAATGGAGTTTAGAATTAGCAAATAAGTTGTAAATGAGTTTTGAATTAGTAATTGAGTTTAGAAACAGTAAATTTGTTTTTAGAATATAGATATAGAATTAGCAAATGAGTTCTGAATTAGGAATTGAGCTTACAATCAGTAAAAAATTTTAGAATTTTAGAATTAGTAAAGAAGTTGAGTATTAGCAAATGTTTAAAATTAGTAATGGAGTTGAGAATTAGTTAGTGGGTTTAATATTGGTAATGGAGTTGAGGATTAGTAAATGAGTTTAGACTTGGTAACTTATTGTGAGGGTCAAGTTGATGTTTTTCTCTTACAGTTGTATGTACCTAAATTATCACATATATTTGTATATAAAACTTTGCCCATATACCATATGCTAGATGTCTTTTTTGTTCAGCTTCCTATCCAGGCAATTCTGTTTCTTTCTGTATGATCACATAAACCAAACTCTGTGAATGCGTGCCAAAATGATATCTCATGTTATTTTTATACACAGTTGAAGATATATCTCTTGTGATTAATGATATTCCCTTTTGCAGCATGACAAATGGAGTCAGTTTTAGAGAAATCTATTTCGACAATCTTAATGATACCTGTGTACCTATGTGCCTTCTTGTCCAGGTGTTTGTACTTAAATATTTTTTTTTTATTTACAATACTGAGGGGTGCATTACTGTTACTCTTTGTATCCAAAACAATGGCATTAGAAGTGCTTGATTATAAATGTAATGTGGTCCCATGTTATGGAATAGTCTAGAATAAAAACCACATCGTAGAGGTCAGAGTTTGTCTTCAGTGCCCGATGACCACTATAACTCTTTACAGTACTGAGGGGTGTGTCACTATTACTCTTTGTATCCAAAATAATGGCAAGATAAGTTCCCCCATGTTATGAAATAGTATATAACAAAAACACACTGTAGAGTTCGGAGTTCATTCTCTGTGCCCTATGACCACTCTGTCACATACAGTGGAGATATCAAACTCATCTGTTCACAAATGCCACTTTCAATCCACCTGTCTCATAGAATGGATAACTCAAATCTCCTCAGTTGCCACTTTACAACTCCTCCTCTTCCACAAATGTAATACATCAGCCTCCTCTATATCCACTTCTTACTTTCACTCAGTCTGTTCCATAGCCTTGACATATGACCCACCTCTTTTCTGTTCCCATTTGTTACAGCAATGCCTTCTGGCTATGGTGCTATTATTATAACTGTTATACTCTATCATGCATTACTTTTAAGTAATAACTGCTTTAGATAATTGTGGCTAAAATAACAATTTGTTCACACTTAAAGCACATTGGTCCAGTATCATAGCTGATATGTACAAGCATTAACAATGGGTGAGATTTCCAAATTTGTCTCATGACTTTTTGTCCTGGTTTCTATTTTGTAATTTAATATTTCCTTAAGCTATGTACAGCATCAATATGGTGGGTGTTGTGTGTGTCTATCTGTTTGTTTGTTCTTTGAGGCATGGTGTCTTCTAATTTAAGACTTTTTTTAAAAGAAGTGTCATCTGTGTTGCTTTTGGTTTTGAAGAAGTGTCATCAGTGTTGTTTTTTTATTTTTGAGAAGTGTCATTGGTGTTGTTTTTTGGTTTTGGAGAAGTGTCATGAATATTGTTTTTGGTTTTGGAGAAGTGTCATCGTTGTTGATGTTGGCTTTGGAGAAGTGTCATGAATATTGTTTTTGGTTTTGGAGGTGTCATTGATGTTGTTTTTGGTTTTGGAGAAGTGTCATGAATATGGTTTTTGGCTTTGGAGTAGTCATCTGCGTTATTTTTGGTTTTGGAGAAGTGTCAGAAATATTGCTTTTGATTTAGGAAAAGTATCATCTGTGTTATTTTTGGCATTGGAGAAGTGTCATGAATATTGTTTTTGGTTTAGGAGACGTTTCATGATTATTGTTTTTGGTTTTAAAGAGTAATCAGTGTTGTTTTTGATTTTGGGGAAGTGTCATCAGAGATTACAATGTATATTTTTACTCTGGCTTTATAGATATCTCAAAGACAATTGACATGTAGAACATAAAGAATTATAGAACATAATGAAAGAAATGGACCTGCCATTATTTTTAATACAGATCATAAGAACATGTTACATCAAACAAATAGCAGCCGTGAGAATATGTGATGATACAACAGATTGGTTTCATAGGGAACAAGGAATTAGACATGGTTGCATTTTGTCCCTTGATTTGTTTAACTTATATACTGAAAATATCATGGGGAGTGTTACAGAAAATTTTGACAAGGAATAATATGATTTCTGTGTAATTGGAGTAGTAGAAATACCTGAACTTTGATTTGATAACAGTATTACTTTCAACAACACAAATGGAAAATATGCAACTAATAAAATCAGTGGAAGAGCAGTGTGAAAAATATTTATACTTACTTGTTGTGATTGTATGTGCTTCATATACTACAATACTAATTTTCTCATGCTAGCAAAGAAGTCATGCATAGCTTTTTTATTTTCAAAGATTATTTCCATTGGCAATGTTATAATACATAAGATTGTGATCATAGTTTTTAACTTCTCATGTCCGTAGTCTAGTTTGTTTTGAATTTATCATGGCATTACTTCATTTTGGGTTGAATTTTTTATGTCCATAGTTCAGTTTTTGTTGAATATATCATGCTCATAGTTCAGTTTGTGTTGAATTTATTATGCTCATAGTTCAGTTTGTGTTGAATTTATTATGCTCATAGTTCAGTTTGTGTTGAATTTATCATGTCCATAGTTCAGTTTGTGTTGAATTTATCATGTCCATAGTTCAGTTTGTGTTGAATTTATCATGTCAGTACTTCAGTTTGTGTTGAATTTATCATGTACTTAGCTTAATTTGTGTTGAATTTATCATGTCCATAGTTCAGTTTGTGTTGAATTTATCATGTCAGTACTTCAGTTTGTGTTGAATTTATCATGTACTTAGCTTAATTTGTGTTGAATTTATCATGTCCATAGTTCAATTTACCTTGTCACTAAGTTCAATTTATGTTGAATTTATCAAGTTAGCGTGGTCTGTTTATGTTGAAATAACGATTTAAGAGAGTTTAATTTATGTTGCATTTATCATTACGACATGCTCAGTTTTAATGTTGGATTATCATGTCCATGGGTTAAGTTTATGTTGCGTTTATAAAACTTTGATTTCAGTTTATTTTGCATGTATCAAGTCCATGTGTTTCATTTCTCATGTCAGTGTGCTCAGTAGATGTTGAATTTATTGTGTTATTGTTTTCAGTTTGTTGCATTTATCATGGCAGCCTGTTCGATACATTTTTAATTCACCATGTCAGTTGTTCAAGTTTATAATACATTTATCACATCAACATATTCTATTATTAATATATTGATCATTTTCATCATATTCAGTTATGTTGCACTTCATATAAGTTACATACTATATGCTCAACCAAAAGTTTTCTGTACAATTTTGTTAACGTCTTATTTTTTGCACCAAAAACAAGCACAGTTAACTAACTGTTAACTTCTGTGTGCCAGCCATAACATTTTACATCACTGCTGTTTTGTTTTTCTGCATCATGTTTTTTTTTTAATTTTCACAATGCCTTGGTTGTTGGTTGTTTCTTAGTTATGTTGTGGTCTTGTGTTGATATCTCACTGTATTACTCCACTGTGGTTTCATTTTAGAGAAGAATTTGTTTCTGTTATGCTGTGGTCTTGTGTTGCTATTTCACTGTATTCTTCAGTGTGTGGGAGCCGCAGTCGCTCGCTTGCCATACCGGTGGTCCTAGGTTTGGTCCGCATCAATGGGGTTTCAAATTGTTTTTTTAATTTACCTTTGCTCCCAGGTTGACCCAGCTTAAACCAGGAAGTGCCTTGGGAAGTAGAGGCGATCCAGTGTATACTAACCACATAACCCAATGAGTTGTAAGTCAGTCTATAAAAGTTGTGAGTCCAGCTGCATATGGCCAATGTATTCTGGGCGTGTCAAAGGGACCTTTACTTAATTTAATTCAGTCATGTGATCTCATCTGAGAAGGAAAATGCTGGCTTGGATGGAGATCTGGTTATTGAAGTTAGTTTCTTGCGGTGCTCAATAATGAGACAAGCTGAGTCTTACTTCAGTGTAATTTCATCTGAGAAGGAAAATGCTGGCTTGGATGGAGATCTGGTTATTGAAGTTAGTTTCTTGTGGTGCTCATTAATGAGATAAGCTGAGATTGGACACTTGTGTGTCCACTTGATTGACCGGTCATTTATTGGCACTGTGATAACAAGAATGGCTTTTCTGCATAGACTGGTGATTGTAAGAGTGGTTTCAGGAGGTCAGCTGATGTATGTAACAGTGGTTTTAATAAGTCAACTGATGATTGTCCACTTATTACAAGAATGGTTTCTCAATATAGTATGATGGTTGTAAGAGTGATTTCATTAAGTAAATGTAATTGTGAAACTGTTACAATGTGAGTATTCTGGCAGTTATAAACATAGAAACCACAGGAAATATATTGCACAATTTCCATGCCTAGCATATTTCACTGCATCTCATCAGGTGTATACTGCAGGGTTATATATCACATGTAGTGAATGAACCAATAATACTTTGGCTGAAATTAATTAGGCAATTCCAGACGTTGCTATGCAAATAGGGGGACTTGCTTTTAAATCCTAGACTGTACATGTGAACAGTATCAGTGACTGTGTATTTAGTGTTTCAACCAAAGTATTACTTATACATTCACTTCATAAGATATGTAACTCTGCAGTATGCACCTGGCAAGATACAACGAAATATGCCAGGCATGAAATCCTTGCCTGAAATATGGTTTCTGAGGAATATGCAAAGAATACCATGGACAGACAGAAAAACCAATCAACAAGTCCTTCAAGAAATAAATCAAAATTGTAAACTGATTAGAGACATTAGACGTAGACAGTCAAAATTTTTTGGGCATGTTATGAGAAGAAATGACTTGGAGAACTTGGTGACGACTGGCAAGATCGAAGGGAAGAGACCAAGGGAAAGACCGAGAAGTAAATACCTGGAGGGCTTGACCACGTGGCATGGTTGAGACAGGAACACGGAGCTGATCCATGACTCTGGTGATCGAGTGAGATGGCAGAACATGACTGCCCACGCTTATCGGCATGGCACATGATGGATGGAGGGAGGGAAATCATGCAATATATTGTTTGTGGCTTCTGTGTTTAAGTTATAAACATATTGCAAGAACTGTTTCTGTAAGTAGACTGGTCATTCTAAACAGTTGATCTTTATTACAAGAATAGATTCAATAAGTAGACCAGCAGTTGTCAATCTATTGCAATAGTAGTCTCCGTAAGTAGACTGGTAATTCTAAACAGTTTACCATTATTACAAGAATGGATCCAATAAGTATACCAGCAATTGTAAATCTATTGCAAAAGTAGTTTCAGTAAGTAGACTCAGAATATTAAAATGTGTACACTAGCAAGAGTCATGGTAGTGGCTAGTGCTCTTGTCTGTCAACCCAGTTGTTCTGGGTTCCAATCCGTCCAGGCAGCCAGCACCCTCATCATCTTGAATGCTATATGATCACCAGAATAATGCCGCAATCATATCCTAACTATGCCATGATGGAATGGGTGCCTCATCCTGTACCTATTCCCATTTATTACCAGGATTGTAATAGAAATACTGTGACATGGGATCTTACTGTGACATGGGGTCTTAACATGAAATGAGGTCTTACTGTGACATTGCGTCTTACTGTGACATGGGGTCTTATTGTGACTTGGGGTCTTACCTTGACATGGGAACTGTGTATGAGTATAGGGATATTACAACAGAGAAAGACACATACCAGAAACTGGTTTAGTCAGAGACCACTGTTGTTTACCAATGGCTGAGTCATTATAGCCCAGTGGCTTGCATACTTTCCTGCCAACCCAATGGTCATATGTTCAAATCCCCATTGGTTTAAGGAAAGAAAAAGGGGGAGGGGGGGGGGGGTGATTGGCTTGGGCTCTAAGGTGGATCCTACCTTAAAATGGATCCCCGGACATTTCTGTAAATAAATGTGAAGGGCGTGATATTGTCCAGAGAGTGCTGGTTGGTCTATACAAACGTGGGTCTAGCATCATCCCAGTATGCTGCAAGGTGTGGGAGAGAGTGCTTTAGTTACTGGGCAGAATTCAACATGAGACTCACACATCTATCACACAACAGTGCTGCTGTAAGGAAGATAAAATATAGGAACATTAAGGAAACTGAAGTCAACAAATGTTACCAGAAAGTCCTTATATTTTTAATATATATTCACTACATGTGCCTCCACGGTTCAGTTACTAAGGGAAAGGGGGTGTGTTCTTTGTGGCTGCTCTATCTGGCTAGAAGTCAGGTTTCATTATCATCATCATCAATATCATGTAGCAGGACTTTTGCAGTATGTCACTCTCATCACAGCACTCAGAAAGGATCTCTGCCTGTTTTCTTGCTTTATGCACCCTCATGCCCAGGGTGTCTGGCGTGTCCTGGGTCCATGTTTGTGGTGGCCTACACCTGCCCTCTACACCCTGATGCAAAAGGTGTCTGCTGTATCCTGCACCAAGCTTCGTGCTAGTTGACCATTGCTTATTCAACATAAATAAAAACCCAAAAATAGTCCTGTAGCAGAAACCATCACATCTATGTAGACCTGAGTGCATGGAGGAATATGTGGTCGTTCTGTCCCTCTCCTAGCGCATGCTGAGATCTGACATTGAACTCTTGTCTAACCGTGCCAACATACCAAGTTATCAAACAAACACCTGGCTTGGTGGTGAGTTTGGGGGAAAATGTAGTCTTGAGGAAGAGAGCTGGGCACTTAACTACCTTCTTACTGTGGAGTTACTGGGAATTAAACAGTCGATGGCTTGTCTATAGTTGGAAACAATGAAACAGTTCAACCATACACTGTGACATCCTGAGGCTGAAACCATCCTCCATGGGCAGTATGCAACTCAGGGATGGGTAGAAGTGATGCAAGCATCACTGAAAAATCATATTTTTCAGACTGATCAGCACTTAACTTATTAAGTGCCATGAGATGATTAATTGTCTTCAGCAACTTCCCATGTCTGCCACGGGTTTATATAATGCCAAAATGTTGTCACTGCGTTATAATACAACATATCAGCTACCATATTAACAACTTTCAAGTCATAATTGTGACACTTTCTGCCATCCATTTTTGTTTGGTGCAACCGACTTTTTGTTTGGCACTGAATCTGTTAGTGGGTGAAATGGCCATACACAGTACTTGCTATAGGCTGGATCAACTTGGAAGCCCTGGACAGTTTTTAAAAGTTCACCCCTATGGAGGTTCCAATCTTTGACCACCAGGCTAGACGCTGTAATCGTGACTCACTGTTATTATTATTATTATTATTATTATTTAGTTCTTGGTCTCATCATCATGTGCCTGTGTTTTAACCGTGTGTTGCCTTTGTTGTGCCTTGTCCATTTATAAGACTTAACACTCCATTGCCATCGCCACTTTATGTGAACCTTTCCTCTTGTGAGAGATTGAGAACCTGTAGGTTTGGCTGGAGTGCAGATAATGAGACTGGCTTCAATATATATATATATATAGTTTATGAGCAAGTGATATTATCCATTCGACAAAGCTGACCTCCATCTTGATTGTCAGTTATGTTCCTTTATTGTGAAGTCGTTGCCAAGTGTGGCCTAGGGGTACAGAACGTAGTTTCAGAATCTCTAGATTGACACAAAATAAAAATGTGTCCCAATGTGGTTCTGTGCTGGGCCATCACATTTTGTGGGCCTGAATACGGAGAAATAGGTGGTCAGTCTGTCCCTCACTTAGCAGGCGATGAGCTCGTTTGACCATACTTATGACATTATTAGTGCAGTTCTCTATCAGCTTTGCTAACACACCCGCAACAAACTTGAAATAGTCAGCCGCAGGCGATTTATTAGCACGTTGATTTGCTAATTCACAATGGTTCAATGGCCCGTTCAGAAAGAAATGATAAAATAGCGAACGTAAAATTGCCTATAAAATCACAATCGGGCAATAAATGATTTGATGTATGTAAAGAACATGCCACTAACATTTTTTTTAAATATTAAGTCACATGATTACAGGATATAAGTAGAAAGCTTGACAAAAAGAAAGCCCACACACAGAAACAAGCCAACGATTTGACTGAAGTATTTATCTTTATCAACGAACACAAAATAAGAATTTCCCCGGAAAACAGAAATTCCACACCACGACAACAGATAAATAATCCACGTGATGGGACTAGAACAAATACGGAAAACAAGATTTAGATTTTGATTTTTGTATTTGTAGCAGATGCAGCTTGTCGATTAATTCTGCATCTGTGATTGTGAAGTGTTAATTAGGTTTTCCAACTACATATTCTCCTTTTGTTTTATTATTTGTTTATAAAGTCATGCACATCGTTAAAGAACAACAGATTAAATGGTTTGGCCACCTCACAAGAATGTGCTGGTACCATCTGCCACAAAGAGCCACACTGAAGGAATATAACGGATACAGGGCAAGGGGGACATTACCTGAGACTCATTGTAGGTTGTGCCCCCTTGAAACCCATCTCAATTTTTATCTAATCTCCGCCTCTGAGGAAATACGAACACATGATCAGTGGGCCGGCAAGCAAATTCTAGCCACTGCGCCACCAAGGGACCCACAAGAATGTAGACGTGATCATGTACAATATGTGAAAGTTTTAGTGATGGGTTTACCAATGCAGGTTTTTAAGCATTTTGTTTTGCTTTGTTCTTTGACCACGACTAAACGAGTTTTTATGTAGCTGTGTGCACTGTGCTTTATGTTCCACTGAAGGAGTGAACGGCCTGGTTCTGTTTGTACCATAACATTACACATCAATGTATTCACAGCTAAACCAGGTTCCTGTTGTCTTTATTGTTCCCTTGTGTTGGTTGTCAGCTTGTGTGTCATTGCTGGAGAGTGGGCCGTCTTTGATGTTGAGTGGTGTGTCATTTGTGTGGAGTGGTGTCTTTGATGTGGAGTGGTGTCATTTGTGTGGATGGTGTGGAGTGATGAGTCGTTTGTGTGGAGTGGTGTGTTATTTGCGGGGAGTGGTGTGTTATTCGTGTGGAGTGGTGTGTTATTCGTGTGGAGTGGGATGTCATTTGTGTGAAGTGGTGTTGTTTGTGGGGGAGTGGTGTGTCATTTGTGTGGAGTCGTGTGTCATTTGTGTGGAGTGGTGTGTCATTTGTGTGGAGTGGTGTGTCATTTGTGTGGAACGATGCATTTGATATGGAGTGGGGTGTCATTTGCGGGGAGTTGTGTTTCATTTGTGTGAAGTGGTGTGTCATTTGTATAGAGTTATGTCATTTGTATGGAGTGGTGCCTTTGATGTGGGAGTGGTGTTATTTGTGTTGAGTGATGTCTTTGACATGGAATGGTGTCTTTGATGTGGGAGTGGTGTTATTTGTGTTGAGTGATTTCTTTGATGTGGAATGGTTTCTTTGATGTCGAGTGGTGTGTCATTTGTGTGGAGTGGTGTCCTTGATGTGTAATAGTGTCATTTGTGTGTAGTGGTGTCTTTGATGTGGAGTGGTGTGTCATTTCTGTGGAGTGATGTCTGGTGTGGAGTGGTGTGTCATTTGTGTGGAGTGGTGTGTCATTTGTGTTCAATGGTGTATCTTTTGTGTTCAGTGGTGTGTCGTTTGTGTGGAGTGGTGTGTCGTTTGTGTGGAGTGGTGTGTCGTTTGTGTGGAGTGGTGACTTTGATATGGAGTGATGTGTCATTTGTATGGATTGGTGTCATTTGTCTAGTGTGGTATGTCTTTTGTGTGGGGTCGTGCCTTTGATGTGTAGGGGTGTGTCATTTGTGTGGAGTGGTGTGTCATTTATGTGGAGTGTCTTTGATGGGGAGTGATGTGTCATTTGTGTGGAGTAGTGTGTCATTTGTGTGGAGTGGTTGATGTGGAGTGATGTGTCATTTGTGTGGAGTGGTGTCTTTGATGTGGAGTGATGTGTCATTTCTGTAGAGTGTGGGGAGTGGTGTGTCATTTGTGTGGCGTGATGTCATTTGTGGGGAGTGGTGTTTCATTTGTGGGGAGTGGTTTGCCATTTGTGGGGAGTGGTATGTCATGTGTGGTGAGTGGTGTGCCATTTGTGGGGAGTGGTGTCTCTTTTATCTGGAGTTGTGTGTAGAATTAAGTGATGTGGAGTGGTGTGTCTTTCATGTAGAGGGTGCTTTCATGTGGAGTGTAGTTGGTGTGTAGTTCATGTGGAAAAGTACATATCACTAGTACAGAAATGCGCGGACTGATAAGTTGTGGGTGGCCCTCTTCCCCTGTAGGGTTGTGAATGTTGGACACTTAGTAATGAAATGATGAAGAAACTGGAGGATGTAGAGATGTGGATTTACAAGGGCAGGAAGAAAGCGGGACAACAGGAGGACATACAAGGGCAAGAAGAAAGCGGGACAACAGGAGGACATGCAAGGGCAAGAAGAATGTGGGTCAACAGGGGGACATGCAAGGGCAGGAATAAACGGGACAACAGGAAGACATACAAGGGCAAGAAGAAAGCGGGGGGACATATAAAGGCAAGAAGAAAGCGAGAGGACATACATGGGCAAGAATAAATGGGACAACAGGACGACATACAAGGGCAGGAAGAAACGAGACAACAGGAGAACATACAACGGCACGATGAAAGCGGGACAACAGGAGGACATACAAGGGCAATAAGAAAGCGAGAGGACATACAAGGGCAATAAGAAAGCGAGAGGACATACAAGGGCAATAAGAAAGCGAGAGGACATACAAGGGCAATAAGAAAGCGAGAGGACATACAAGGGCAATAAGAAAGCCAGAGGACATACAATGGCAAGAAGAAAGCGAGAGGACATACAAGGGCAAGAAGAAAGCGGGAGGACATACAAGGGCAAGAATAAAGCGGGAGGACATACAAGGGCAAGAAGAAATTTGACAACAGGAGGACATACAAGGGCAAGAAGAAAGCGAGAGGACATACAAGGGCAAGAATAAAGCGGGAGGACATACAAGGGCAAGAATAAAGCGGGAGGACATACAAGGGCAAGAAGAAAGCGGGACAACTGAAGAACATACAAGGGCAAGAAGACAGCGGGACAACAGAAGAACATACAAGGGCAAGAAGACAGCGGGACAACAGGAGGACATACAATTGCAAGGAGAAAGTGGGACAACAGGAGGACACGCAATGGTGGGGCAACATGAGAATATACAAGAGCAGGAATAAAGTGGGAGAACGCGAGGACATACAATGGCGAGACAACAGGTGGACATACAAGGACAGTTAGAAAGCGAGATAACAGTAGGACATGCACGGGCAGGAATAATGCCACAGGAAACAGAATAAGAGGTAGGATGCGGCAGATGATAGCAGTAAGCAGCAGAAGGGCAGGACTGGGGAGGGATGAGAAAACAAATGAGAAAGAAGTTAATCTTCTACAACTTCAGTCATATATGTTGTGTAATGTATGCTGTGGCACTGTTACATACGTGATGTAATGTATTATGTGACGCGGTTACATATGTGATGTAATACATTCTATCATACGGTTACATATGTGATATAATATATACTATCGTGCGGTTACATATGTAACGTAATGTATTCTCACGCGGTTACATATGTGGTGTAATATATTCTATGAACCGATTACATATATGATGTAATGTATTCTATCATGCTGTGACATATGTGGTGTAATGTATTCTATGACGCGGTTACATATGTGGTGTAACGTATTCTATGACGCGGTTACATATGTGGTGTAATGTATTCTATGACGCAGTTACATATGTGGTGTAATGTATTGTATCATGCGGTAGTGGTGTAATGTATTATATCATACGGTTACATATGTGGTGTAATGTATCGTATCATGCGGTTACGTATGTGGTGTAATGTACTCTATGACGCAGTTACATATGTGGTGTAATGTATTGTATCATGCGGTTACATATGTGGTGTAATGTACTCTATGACGCAGTTACATATGTGATGTAATGTATTCTATAACGCAGTTACATATGTGGTGTAATGTATTCTATGACGCAGTTACATATGTGGTGAAATGTATTCTATGACGCAGTTACATATGTGGTGTAATGTATTCTATCGTGCGGTTACATATGTGGTGTAATGTATTCTATGACGCAGTTACATATGTGGTGTAATGTATTCTATGACGCAGTTACATATGTGGTGTAATGCATTCTATTACGCTGTTACATGTGTGGTGTAATGTATTCTATCGTGCGGTTACATATGTGGTGTAATGTATTCTCTGACGCTGTTACATATGTGGTGTAATGTATTCTCTGACGCGGTTACATATGTGGTGTAATGTATTATATCATGCGGTTACATATGTGGTGTAATGTATTCTATGACGCAGTTACATATGTGGTGTAATGTATTCTATCATGCGATTACATATGTGGTGTAATGTATTATATCATGCGGTTACATATGTGGTGTAATGTATTCTATCATGCGGTTACATATGTGGTGTAATGTATTCTATGACGCAGTTACACATGTGGTGTAATGTATTCTATGTCGCAGTTACATAAGTGGTTTAATGTATTCTATCATGCGGTTATATATGTGATGTAATGTATTCTGTGACGATGTTACATATGTGCTGTAATGTGTTCTATCATGCTGTTACATATGTGGTGTAATGTGTTCTATCATGCTGTTACATATGTGGTGTAATGTGTTCTATCATGCTGTTAAATATGTGGTGTAATGTGTTCTATCATGCTGTTACATATGTGATGTAATGTATTCTATCATGCTGTTACATATGTGGTGTAATGTGTTCTATCATGCTGCTCCATATGTGATGTAATGTGTTCTATCACGCTGTTGCATATGTGATGTAATATATTCTATCACGCTGTTACATATGTAGTGTAATGCATTCTATCATGCTGTTACATATGTAGTGTAATATCACGCTGTTACATATGTGGTGTAATGTATTATATCATGCTGTTACATATGTGGTGTAATGTATTCTATTATGCGGTTACATATGTAGTGTAATATCACGCTGTTACATATGTGGTGTAATGTATTCTATCATGCTGTTACATATGTGGTGTAATGTATTCTATTATGCGGTTACATATGTAGTGAAATATCATGCTGTTACATAAGTGGTTTAATGTATTCTATCATGCGGTTACATATGTGATGTAATGTATTCTGTGACGATGTTACATATGTGATGTAATGTATTATATCCTGCAGTTACATATGTGGTGTAATGTATTCTGTGACTCCATATCTTTTCCCCAAAATATTTAGCCGAAGGCGTCAGTTGGTAATAGTTATCGATAGTCATTAACATGTCAACCTTAATTGTATCCCTTGTTCTTTACTCTGTGAATATTGATTCCACAACTTAAGCAGCACATAGTCTAGTGACAGAAACACCTCCCATTACACATGTTTGTGTGTAACGTGCGTTAACGTGCTTCTCTGACATATCCTTCGCATATTGGCTGAGTCGATGGACTTTTGGGTTGGCACAAGATCTACAAGATTTAAGGAGGTCGGTGTCATGAACAGGTAATATATCGTTTCATGTTGTCATTATCATTCTTCTTAATCTTCTTCTTCTTCTTCTTCTTCTTCTTCTTCTTCTTCTTACTCTTATTCTCTCTCTTCTTGTTCTTCTTCCTCTACTTCTTCTTCTTTCTCTACTTTTTTCTTCTTCTTTCTCAATTTTTTCCCTTCTTTCTGTACTTTTTCTTCTTCTTTCTCTACTTTTTGTTCTTCTTTCTCTACTTTTTCTTCTTGTTTCTCTACTTTTTCTTCTTATTTCTCTACTTCTTCTTATTTCTCTCTTTTTCTTCTTCTTTCTCTATGTCTTCTACTTCTTTCTATACTTATTCTTCGTCAACCTCTTTCTATACTTATTCTCCGTCTACTTCTTTCTATACTTATTCTTCGTCTACTTCTTTCTATACTTATTCTTCGTCAACCTCTTTCTATATTTATTCTTCGTCTACTTCTTTCTATACGTATTCTTCGTCTACTTCTGTCTATACGTATTCTTTTTCCTACTTGTCTTTACTCCTGTGCTTTTGCCTGCGAGTATAGGCAATAATCTACTCCACACCAAACCCGTCTATGTAGACTTGTGCATCCTTGGTTGTGTTTCACAGCTGCAGTAATCTACTCCACACTGTAGACTTGTGCATCCTTGGTTGTGTTTCACAGCTGCAGTAATCTACTCCACACTGTAGACTTGTGCATCCTTGGTTGTGTTTCACAGCTGCAGTAATCTACTCCACACTGTAGACTTGTGCATCCTTGGTTGTGTTTCACAGCTGCAGTAATCTACTCCACACTGTAGACTTGTGCATCCTTGGTTGTGTTTCACAGCTGCAGTAATCTACTCCACACTGTAGACTTGTGCATCCTTGGTTGTGTTTCACAGCTGCAGTAATCTACTCCACACTGTAGACTTGTGCGTCCTTGGTTGTGTTTCACAGCTGCAGTAATCTACTCCACACTGTAGACTTGTGCATCCTTGGTTGTGTTTCACAGCTGCAGTAATCTACTCCACACTGTAGACTTGTGCATCCTTGGTTGTGTTTCACAGCTGCAGTAATCTACTCCACACTGTAGACTTGTGCGTCCTTGGTTGTGTTTCACAGCTGCAGTAATCTACTCCACACTGTAGACTTGTGCGTCCTTGGTTGTGTTTCACAGCTGCAGTAATCTACTCCACACTGTAGACTTGTGCATCCTTGGTTGTGTTTCACAGCTGCAGTAATCTACTCCACACTGTAGACTTGTGCATCCTTGGTTGTGTTTCACAGCTGCAGTAATCTACTCCACACTGTAGACTTGTGCATCCTTGGTTGTGTTTCACAGCTGCAGTAATCTACTCCACTCTGTAGACTTGTGCATCCTTGGTTGTGTTTCACAGCTGCAGTAATCTACTCCACACTGTAGACTTGTGCATCCTTGGTTGTGTTTCACAGCTGCAGTAATCTACTCCACACTGTAGACTAGTGCGTCCTTGGTTGTGTTTCACAGCTGCAGTAATCTACTCCACACTGTAGACTTGTGCATCCTTGGTTGTGTTTCACAGCTGCAGTAATCTACTCCACACTGTAGACTTGTGCATCCTTGGTTGTGTTTCACAGCTGCAGTAATCTACTCCACACTGTAGACTTGTGCATCCTTGGTTGTGTTTCACAGCTGCAGTAATCTACTCCACTCTGTAGACTTGTGCATCCTTGGTTGTGTTTCACAGCTGCAGTAATCTACTCCACACTGTAGACTTGTGCATCCTTGGTTGTGTTTCACAGCTGCAGTAATCTACTCCACACTGTAGACTTGTGCATCCTTGGTTGTGTTTCACAGCTGCAGTAATCTACTCCACACTGTAGACTTGTGCGTCCTTGGTTGTGTTTCACAGCTGCAGTAATCTACTCCACTCTGTAGACTTGTGCATCCTTGGTTGTGTTTCACAGCTGCAGTAATCTACTCCACACTGTAGACTTGTGCATCCTTGGTTGTGTTTCACAGCTGCAGTAATCTACTCCACACTGTAGACTTGTGCATCCTTGGTTGTGTTTCACAGCTGCAGTAATCTACTCCACACTGTAGACTTGTGCATCCTTGGTTGTGTTTCACAGCTGCAGTAATCTACTCCACACTGTAGACTTGTGCGTCCTTGGTTGTGTTTCACAGCTGCAGTAATCTACTCCACACTGTAGACTTGTGCATCCTTGGTTGTGTTTCACAGCTGCAGTAATCTACTCCACACTGTAGACTTGTGCATCCTTGGTTGTGTTTCACAGCTGCAGTAATCTACTCCACACTGTAGACTTGTGCATCCTTGGTTGTGATTCACAGTTGCAGTAATCTACTCCACACTGGAGACTTGTGCATCCTTGGTTGTGTTTCACAGCTGCAGTAATCTACTCCACACTGTAGACTTGTGCATCCTTGGTTGTGATTCACAGCTGCAGTAATCTACTCCACACTGTAGACTTGTGCATCCTTGGTTGTGATTCACAGCTGCAGTAATCTACTCCACACTGTAGACTTGTGCATCCTTGGTTGTGTTTCACAGCTGCAGTAATCTACTCCACTCTGTAGACTTGTGCATCCTTGGTTGTGTTTCACAGCTGCAGTAATCTACTCCACACTGTAGACTTGTGCATCCTTGGTTGTGTTTCACAGCTGCAGTAATCTACTCCACACTGTAGACTTGTGCGTCCTTGGTTGTGTTTCACAGCTGCAGTAATCTACTCCACACTGTAGACTTGTGCGTCCTTGGTTGAGTTTCACAGCTGCAGTAATCTACTCCACACTGTAGACTTGTGCGTCCTTGGTTGTGTTTCACAGCTGCAGTAATCTACTCCACACTGTAGACTTGTGCATCCTTGGTTGTGTTTCACAGCTGCAGTAATCTACTCCACACTGTAGACTTGTGCATCCTTGGTTGTGTTTCACAGCTGCAGTAATCTACTCCACACTGTAGACTTGTGCATCCTTGGTTGTGTTTCACAGCTGCAGTAATCTACTCCACACTGTAGACTTGTGCATCCTTGGTTGTGTTTCACAGCTGCAGTAATCTACTCCACACTGTAGACTTGTGCATCCTTGGTTGTGTTTCACAGCTGCAGTAATCTACTCCACACTGTAGACTTGTGCATCCTTGGTTGTGTTTCACAGCTGCAGTAATCTACTCCACACTGTAGACTTGTGCATCCTTGGTTGTGTTTCACAGCTGCAGTAATCTACTCCACACTGTAGACTTGTGCATCCTTGGTTGTGTTTCACAGCTGCAGTAATCTACTCCACACTGTAGACTTGTGCATCCTTGGTTGTGTTTCACAGCTGCAGTAATCTACTCCACACTGTAGACTTGTGCATCCTTGGTTGTGTTTCACAGCTGCAGTAATCTACTCCATACTGTAGACTTGTGCATCCTTGGTTGTGTTTCACAGCTGCAGAAATCTACTCCACACTGTAGACTTGTGCATCCTTGGTTGTGATTCACAGCTGCAGTAATCTACTCCACACTGTAGACTTGTGCATCCTTGGTTGTGTTTCACAGCTGCAGTAATCTACTCCACACTGTAGACTTGTGCATCCTTGGTTGTGTTTCACAGCTGCAGTAATCTACTCCACACTGTAGACTTGTGCATCCTTGGTTGTATTTCACAGCTGCAGTAATCTACTCCACACTGTAGACTTGTGCATCCTTGGTTGTATTTCACAGCTGCAGTAATCTACTCCACACTGTAGACTTGTGCATCCTTGGTTGTGTTTCACAGCTGCAGTAATCTACTCCACACTGTAGACTTGTGCATCCTTGGTTGTGTTTCACAGCTGCAGTAATCTACTCCACACTGTAGACTTGTGCATCCTTGGTTGTGTTTCACAGCTGCAGTAATCTACTCCACACTGTAGACTTGTGCATCCTTGGTTGTGTTTCACAGCTGCAGTAATCTACTCCACACTGTAGACTTGTGCGTCCTTGGTTGTGTTTCACAGCTGCAGTAATCTACTCCACACTGTAGACTTGTGCGTCCTTGGTTGTGTTTCACAGCTGCAGTAATCTACTCCACACTGTAGACTTGTGCGTCCTTGGTTGTGTTTCACAGCTGCAGTAATCTACTCCACACTGTAGACTTGTGCATCCTTGGTTGTGTTTCACAGCTGCAGTAATCTACTCCACACTGTAGACTTGTGCATCCTTGGTTGTGTTTCACAGCTGCAGTAATCTACTCCACACTGTAGACTTGTGCATCCTTGGTTGTGATTCACAGTTGCAGTAATCTACTCCACACTGTAGACTTGTGCATCCTTGGTTGTGATTCACAGCTGCAGTAATCTACTCCACACTGTAGACTTGTGCATCCTTGGTTGTGTTTCACAGCTGCAGTAATCTACTCCACACTGTAGACTTGTGCATCCTTGGTTGTGTTTCACAGCTGCAGTAATCTACTCCACACTGTATACTTGTGCATCCTTGGTTGTGTTTCACAGCTGCAGTAATCTACTCCACACTGTAGACTTGTGCATCCTTGGTTGTGTTTCACAGCTGCAGTAATCTACTCCACACTGTAGACTTGTGCATCCTTGGTTGTGTTTCACAGCTGCAGTAATCTACTCCACACTGTAGACTTGTGCATCCTTGGTTGTGTTTCACAGCTGCAGTAATCTACTCCACACTGTAGACTTGTGCATCCTTGGTTGTGTTTCACAGCTGCAGTAATCTACTCCACACTGTAGACTTGTGCATCCTTGGTTGTATTTCACAGCTGCAGTAATCTACTCCACACTGTAGACTTGTGCATCCTTGGTTGTATTTCACAGCTGCAGTAATCTACTCCACACTGTAGACTTGTGCATCCTTGGTTGTGTTTCACAGCTGCAGTAATCTACTCCACACTGTAGACTTGTGCGTCCTTGGTTGTGTTTCACAGCTGCAGTAATCTACTCCACACTGTAGACTTGTGCGTCCTTGGTTGTGTTTCACAGCTGCAGTAATCTACTCCACACTGTAGACTTGTGCATCCTTGGTTGTGTTTCACAGCTGCAGTAATCTACTCCACACTGTAGACTTGTGCATCCTTGGTTGTGTTTCACAGCTGCAGTAATCTACTCCACACTGTAGACTTGTGCATCCTTGGTTGTGATTCACAGTTGCAGTAATCTACTCCACACTGGAGACTTGTGCATCCTTGGTTGTGTTTCACAGCTGCAGTAATCTACTCCACACTGTAGACTTGTGCATCCTTGGTTGTGATTCACAGCTGCAGTAATCTACTCCACACTGTAGACTTGTGCATCCTTGGTTGTGTTTCACAGCTGCAGTAATCTACTCCAGTCTGTAGACTTGTGCATCCTTGGTTGTGTTTCACAGCTGCAGTAATCTACTCCACACTGTAGACTTGTGCATCCTTGGTTGTGTTTCACAGCTGCAGTAATCTACTCCACACTGTAGACTTGTGCGTCCTTGGTTGTGTTTCACAGCTGCAGTAATCTACTCCACACTGTAGACTTGTGCGTCCTTGGTTGTGTTTCACAGCTGCAGTAATCTACTCCACACTGTAGACTTGTGCGTCCTTGGTTGTGTTTCACAGCTGCAGTAATCTACTCCACACTGTAGACTTGTGCGTCCTTGGTTGTGTTTCACAGCTGCAGTAATCTACTCCACACTGTAGACTTGTGCATCCTTGGTTGTGTTTCACAGCTGCAGTAATCTACTCCACACTGTAGACTTGTGCATCCTTGGTTGTGTTTCACAGCTGCAGTAATCTACTCCACACTGTAGACTTGTGCATCCTTGGTTGTGTTTCACAGCTGCAGTAATCTACTCCACACTGTAGACTTGTGCATCCTTGGTTGTGTTTCACAGCTGCAGTAATCTACTCCACACTGTAGACTTGTGCATCCTTGGTTGTGTTTCACAGCTGCAGTAATCTACTCCACACTGTAGACTTGTGCATCCTTGGTTGTGTTTCACAGCTGCAGTAATCTACTCCACACTGTAGACTTGTGCATCCTTGGTTGTGTTTCACAGCTGCAGTAATCTACTCCACACTGTAGACTTGTGCATCCTTGGTTGTGTTTCACAGCTGCAGTAATCTACTCCACACTGTAGACTTGTGCATCCTTGGTTGTGTTTCACAGCTGCAGTAATCTACTCCACACTGTAGACTTGTGCATCCTTGGTTGTGTTTCACAGCTGCAGTAATCTACTCCATACTGTAGACTTGTGCATCCTTGGTTGTGTTTCACAGCTGCAGTAATCTACTCCACACTGTAGACTTGTGCATCCTTGGTTGTGATTCACAGCTGCAGTAATCTACTCCACACTGTAGACTTGTGCATCCTTGGTTGTGTTTCACAGCTGCAGTAATCTACTCCACACTGTAGACTTGTGCATCCTTGGTTGTGTTTCACAGCTGCAGTAATCTACTCCACACTGTAGACTTGTGCATCCTTGGTTGTGTTTCACAGCTGCAGTAATCTACTCCACACTGTAGACTTGTGCATCCTTGGTTGTGTTTCACAGCTGCAGTAATCTACTCCACACTGTAGACTTGTGCATCCTTGGTTGTGTTTCACAGCTGCAGTAATCTACTCCACACTGTAGACTTGTGCATCCTTGGTTGTGTTTCACAGCTGCAGTAATCTACTCCACACTGTAGACTTGTGCATCCTTGGTTGTGTTTCACAGCTGCAGTAATCTACTCCACACTGTAGACTTGTGCATCCTTGGTTGTGTTTCACAGTTGCAGTAATCTACTCCACACTGTAGACTTGTGCGTCCTTGGTTGTGTTTCACAGCTGCAGTAATCTACTCCACACTGTAGACTTGTGCGTCCTTGGTTGTGTTTCACAGCTGCAGTAATCTACTCCACACTGTAGACTTGTGCATCCTTGGTTGTGTTTCACAGCTGCAGTAATCTACTCCACACTGTAGACTTGTGCATCCTTGGTTGTGTTTCACAGCTGCAGTAATCTACTCCACACTGTAGACTTGTGCATCCTTGGTTGTGATTCACAGCTGCAGTAATCTACTCCACACTGGAGACTTGTGCATCCTTGGTTGTGTTTCACAGCTGCAGTAATCTACTCCACACTGTAGACTTGTGCATCCTTGGTTGTGATTCACAGCTGCAGTAATCTACTCCACACTGTAGACTTGTGCATCCTTGGTTGTGATTCACAGCTGCAGTAATCTACTCCACACTGTAGACTTGTGCATCCTTGGTTGTGTTTCACAGCTGCAGTAATCTACTCCACTCTGTAGACTTGTGCATCCTTGGTTGTGTTTCACAGCTGCAGTAATCTACTCCACACTGTAGACTTGTGCGTCCTTGGTTGTGTTTCACAGCTGCAGTAATCTACTCCACACTGTAGACTTGTGCATCCTTGGTTGTGTTTCACAGCTGCAGTAATCTACTCCACACTGTAGACTTGTGCATCCTTGGTTGTGTTTCACAGCTGCAGTAATCTACTCCACACTGTAGACTTGTGCATCCTTGGTTGTGTTTCACAGCTGCAGTAATCTACTCCACACTGTAGACTTGTGCATCCTTGGTTGTGTTTCACAGCTGCAGTAATCTACTCCACACTGTAGACTTGTGCATCCTTGGTTGTGTTTCACAGCTGCAGTAATCTACTCCACACTGTAGACTTGTGCATCCTTGGTTGTGTTTCACAGCTGCAGTAATCTACTCCACACTGTAGACTTGTGCATCCTTGGTTGTGTTTCACAGCTGCAGTAATCTACTCCATACTGTAGACTTGTGCATCCTTGGTTGTGTTTCACAGCTGCAGTAATCTACTCCATACTGTAGACTTGTGCATCCTTGGTTGTGTTTCACAGCTGCAGTAATCTACTCCACACTGTAGACTTGTGCATCCTTGGTTGTGATTCACAGCTGCAGTAATCTACTCCACACTGTAGACTTGTGCATCCTTGGTTGTGTTTCACAGCTGCAGTAATCTACTCCACACTGTAGACTTGTGCATCCTTGGTTGTGTTTCACAGCTGCAGTAATCTACTCCACACTGTAGACTTGTGCATCCTTGGTTGTGTTTCACAGCTGCAGTAATCTACTCCACACTGTAGACTTGTGCATCCTTGGTTGTATTTCACAGCTGCAGTAATCTACTCCACACTGTAGACTTGTGCATCCTTGGTTGTGTTTCACAGCTGCAGTAATCTACTCCACACTGTAGACTTGTGCATCCTTGGTTGTGTTTCACAGCTGCAGTAATCTACTCCACACTGTAGACTTGTGCATCCTTGGTTGTGTTTCACAGCTGCAGTAATCTACTCCACACTGTAGACTTGTGCATCCTTGGTTGTGTTTCACAGTTGCAGTAATCTACTCCACACTGTAGACTTGTGCGTCCTTGGTTGTGTTTCACAGCTGCAGTAATCTACTCCACACTGTAGACTTGTGCGTCCTTGGTTGTGTTTCACAGCTGCAGTAATCTACTCCACACTGTAGACTTGTGCGTCCTTGGTTGTGTTTCACAGCTGCAGTAATCTACTCCACACTGTAGACTTGTGCATCCTTGGTTGTGTTTCACAGCTGCAGTAATCTACTCCACACTGTAGACTTGTGCATCCTTGGTTGTGTTTCACAGCTGCAGTAATCTACTCCACACTGTAGACTTGTGCATCCTTGGTTGTGATTCACAGCTGCAGTAATCTACTCCACACTGTAGACTTGTGCATCCTTGGTTGTGTTTCACAGCTGCAGTAATCTACTCCACACTGTAGACTTGTGCATCCTTGGTTGTGTTTCACAGCTGCAGTAATCTACTCCACACTGTAGACTTGTGCATCCTTGGTTGTGTTTCACAGCTGCAGTAATCTACTCCACACTGTAGACTTGTGCATCCTTGGTTGTGTTTCACAGCTGCAGTAATCTACTCCACACTGTAGACTTGTGCATCCTTGGTTGTGTTTCACAGCTGCAGTAATCTACTCCACACTGTAGACTTGTGCATCCTTGGTTGTGTTTCACAGCTGCAGTAATCTACTCCACACTGTAGACTTGTGCATCCTTGGTTGTGTTTCACAGCTGCAGTAATCTACTCCACACTGTAGACTTGTGCATCCTTGGTTGTATTTCACAGCTGCAGTAATCTACTCCACACTGTAGACTTGTGCATCCTTGGTTGTGTTTCACAGCTGCAGTAATCTACTCCACACTGTAGACTTGTGCATCCTTGGTTGTGTTTCACAGCTGCAGTAATCTACTCCACACTGTAGACTTGTGCGTCCTTGGTTGTGTTTCACAGCTGCAGTAATCTACTCCACACTGTAGACTTGTGCATCCTTGGTTGTGTTTCACAGCTGCAGTAATCTACTCCACACTGTAGACTTGTGCATCCTTGGTTGTGTTTCACAGCTGCAGTAATCTACTCCACACTGTAGACTTGTGCATCCTTGGTTGTGTTTCACAGCTGCAGTAATCTACTCCACACTGTAGACTTGTGCATCCTTGGTTGTGATTCACAGCTGCAGTAATCTACTCCACACTGGAGACTTGTGCATCCTTGGTTGTGTTTCACAGCTGCAGTAATCTACTCCACACTGTAGACTTGTGCATCCTTGGTTGT
This sequence comes from Cepaea hortensis, assembly GCA_963921405.1. Lineage (NCBI taxonomy): Eukaryota > Metazoa > Mollusca > Gastropoda > Stylommatophora > Helicidae > Cepaea > Cepaea hortensis. The sequence continues at coordinate 277,952,943 of OY992876.1, forward strand.
GATTCACAGCTGCAGTAATCTACTCCACACTGTAGACTTGTGCATCCTTGGTTGTGTTTCACAGCTGCAGTAATCTACTCCACTCTGTAGACTTGTGCATCCTTGGTTGTGTTTCACAGCTGCAGTAATCTACTCCACACTGTAGACTTGTGCATCCTTGGTTGTGTTTCACAGCTGCAGTAATCTACTCCACACTGTAGACTTGTGCGTCCTTGGTTGTGTTTCACAGCTGCAGTAATCTACTCCACACTGTAGACTTGTGCGTCCTTGGTTGTGTTTCACAGCTGCAGTAATCTACTCCACACTGTAGACTTGTGCGTCCTTGGTTGTGTTTCACAGCTGCAGTAATCTACTCCACACTGTAGACTTGTGCGTCCTTGGTTGTGTTTCACAGCTGCAGTAATCTACTCCACACTGTAGACTTGTGCATCCTTGGTTGTGTTTCACAGCTGCAGTAATCTACTCCACACTGTAGACTTGTGCATCCTTGGTTGTGTTTCACAGCTGCAGTAATCTACTCCACACTGTAGACTTGTGCATCCTTGGTTGTGTTTCACAGCTGCAGTAATCTACTCCACACTGTAGACTTGTGCATCCTTGGTTGTGTTTCACAGCTGCAGTAATCTACTCCACACTGTAGACTTGTGCATCCTTGGTTGTGTTTCACAGCTGCAGTAATCTACTCCACACTGTAGACTTGTGCATCCTTGGTTGTGTTTCACAGCTGCAGTAATCTACTCCACACTGTAGACTTGTGCATCCTTGGTTGTGTTTCACAGCTGCAGTAATCTACTCCACACTGTAGACTTGTGCATCCTTGGTTGTGTTTCACAGCTGCAGTAATCTACTCCACACTGTAGACTTGTGCATCCTTGGTTGTGTTTCACAGCTGCAGTAATCTACTCCACACTGTAGACTTGTGCATCCTTGGTTGTGTTTCACAGCTGCAGTAATCTACTCCACACTGTAGACTTGTGCATCCTTGGTTGTGTTTCACAGCTGCAGTAATCTACTCCATACTGTAGACTTGTGCATCCTTGGTTGTGTTTCACAGCTGCAGTAATCTACTCCACACTGTAGACTTGTGCATCCTTGGTTGTGTTTCACAGCTGCAGTAATCTACTCCACACTGTAGACTTGTGCATCCTTGGTTGTGATTCACAGCTGCAGTAATGTACTCCACACTGTAGACTTGTGCATCCTTGGTTGTGTTTCACAGCTGCAGTAATCTACTCCACACTGTAGACTTGTGCATCCTTGGTTGTGTTTCACAGCTGCAGTAATCTACTCCACACTGTAGACTTGTGCATCCTTGGTTGTATTTCACAGCTGCAGTAATCTACTCCACACTGTAGACTTGTGCATCCTTGGTTGTGTTTCACAGCTGCAGTAATCTACTCCACACTGTAGACTTGTGCATCCTTGGTTGTGTTTCACAGCTGCAGTAATCTACTCCACACTGTAGACTTGTGCATCCTTGGTTGTGTTTCACAGCTGCAGTAATCTACTCCACACTGTAGACTTGTGCATCCTTGGTTGTGTTTCACAGTTGCAGTAATCTACTCCACACTGTAGACTTGTGCGTCCTTGGTTGTGTTTCACAGCTGCAGTAATCTACTCCACACTGTAGACTTGTGCGTCCTTGGTTGTGTTTCACAGCTGCAGTAATCTACTCCACACTGTAGACTTGTGCGTCCTTGGTTGTGTTTCACAGCTGCAGTAATCTACTCCACACTGTAGACTTGTGCGTCCTTGGTTGTGTTTCACAGCTGCAGTAATCTACTCCACACTGTAGACTTGTGCATCCTTGGTTGTGTTTCACAGCTGCAGTAATCTACTCCACACTGTAGACTTGTGCATCCTTGGTTGTGTTTCACAGCTGCAGTAATCTACTCCACACTGTAGACTTGTGCATCCTTGGTTGTGATTCACAGTTGCAGTAATCTACTCCACACTGGAGACTTGTGCATCCTTGGTTGTGTTTCACAGCTGCAGTAATCTACTCCACACTGTAGACTTGTGCATCCTTGGTTGTGATTCACAGCTGCAGTAATCTACTCCACACTGTAGACTTGTGCATCCTTGGTTGTGTTTCACAGCTGCAGTAATCTACTCCACACTGTAGACTTGTGCATCCTTGGTTGTGTTTCACAGCTGCAGTAATCTACTCCACACTGTAGACTTGTGCGTCCTTGGTTGTGTTTCACAGCTGCAGTAATCTACTCCACACTGTAGACTTGTGCGTCCTTGGTTGTGTTTCACAGCTGCAGTAATCTACTCCACACTGTAGACTTGTGCGTCCTTGGTTGTGTTTCACAGCTGCAGTAATCTACTCCACACTGTAGACTTGTGCATCCTTGGTTGTGTTTCACAGCTGCAGTAATCTACTCCACACTGTAGACTTGTGCATCCTTGGTTGTGTTTCACAGCTGCAGTAATCTACTCCACACTGTAGACTTGTGCATCCTTGGTTGTGTTTCACAGCTGCAGTAATCTACTCCACACTGTAGACTTGTGCATCCTTGGTTGTGTTTCACAGCTGCAGTAATCTACTCCACACTGTAGACTTGTGCATCCTTGGTTGTGTTTCACAGCTGCAGTAATCTACTCCACACTGTAGACTTGTGCATCCTTGGTTGTGTTTCACAGCTGCAGTAATCTACTCCACACTGTAGACTTGTGCATCCTTGGTTGTGTTTCACAGCTGCAGTAATCTACTCCACACTGTAGACTTGTGCATCCTTGGTTGTGTTTCACAGCTGCAGTAATCTACTCCACACTGTAGACTTGTGCATCCTTGGTTGTGTTTCACAGCTGCAGTAATCTACTCCACACTGTAGACTTGTGCATCCTTGGTTGTGTTTCACAGCTGCAGTAATCTACTCCACACTGTAGACTTGTGCATCCTTGGTTGTGTTTCACAGCTGCAGTAATCTACTCCACACTGTAGACTTGTGCATCCTTGGTTGTGATTCACAGCTGCAGTAATCTACTCCACACTGTAGACTTGTGCATCCTTGGTTGTGTTTCACAGCTGCAGTAATCTACTCCACACTGTAGACTTGTGCATCCTTGGTTGTGTTTCACAGCTGCAGTAATCTACTCCACACTGTAGACTTGTGCATCCTTGGTTGTGTTTCACAGCTGCAGTAATCTACTCCACACTGTAGACTTGTGCATCCTTGGTTGTGTTTCACAGCTGCAGTAATCTACTCCACTCTGTAGACTTGTGCATCCTTGGTTGTGTTTCACAGCTGCAGTAATCTACTCCACACTGTAGACTTGTGCATCCTTGGTTGTGTTTCACAGCTGCAGTAATCTACTCCACACTGTAGACTTGTGCATCCTTGGTTGTGTTTCACAGCTGCAGTAATCTACTCCACACTGTAGACTTGTGCATCCTTGGTTGTGTTTCACAGCTGCAGTAATCTACTCCACACTGTAGACTTGTGCATCCTTGGTTGTGATTCACAGCTGCAGTAATCTACTCCACACTGTAGACTTGTGCATCCTTGGTTGTGTTTCACAGCTGCAGTAATCTACTCCACACTGTAGACTTGTGCATCCTTGGTTGTGTTTCACAGCTGCAGTAATCTACTCCACACTGTAGACTTGTGCATCCTTGGTTGTGTTTCACAGCTGCAGTAATCTACTCCACACTGTAGACTTGTGCATCCTTGGTTGTGTTTCACAGCTGCAGTAATCTACTCCACTCTGTAGACTTGTGCATCCTTGGTTGTGTTTCACAGCTGCAGTAATCTACTCCACACTGTAGACTTGTGCATCCTTGGTTGTGTTTCACAGCTGCAGTAATCTACTCCACTCTGTAGACTTGTGCATCCTTGGTTGTGTTTCACAGCTGCAGTAATCTACTCCACACTGTAGACTTGTGCATCCTTGGTTGTGTTTCACAGCTGCAGTAATCTACTCCACTCTGTAGACTTGTGCATCCTTGGTTGTGTTTCACAGCTGCAGTAATCTACTCCACTCTGTAGACTTGTGCATCCTTGGTTGTGATTCACAGCTGCAGTAATCTACTCCACACTGTAGACTTGTGCATCCTTGGTTGTGTTTCACAGCTGCAGTAATCTACTCCACACTGTAGACTTGTGCATCCTTGGTTGTGTTTCACAGCTGCAGTAATCTACTCCACACTGTAGACTTGTGCATCCTTGGTTGTGTTTCACAGCTGCAGTAATCTACTCCACACTGTAGACTTGTGCATCCTTGGTTGTGTTTCACAGCTGCAGTAATCTACTCCACTCTGTAGACTTGTGCATCCTTGGTTGTGTTTCACAGCTGCAGTAATCTACTCCACACTGTAGACTTGTGCATCCTTGGTTGTGTTTCACAGCTGCAGTAATCTACTCCACTCTGTAGACTTGTGCATCCTTGGTTGTGTTTCACAGCTGCAGTAATCTACTCCACACTGTAGACTTGTGCATCCTTGGTTGTGTTTCACAGCTGCAGTAATCTACTCCACTCTGTAGACTTGTGCATCCTTGGTTGTGTTTCACAGCTGCAGTAATCTACTCCACTCTGTAGACTTGTGCATCCTTGGTTGTGTTTCACAGCTGCAGTAATCTACTCCACACTGTAGACTTGTGCATCCTTGGTTGTGTTTCACAGCTGCAGTAATCTACTCCACTCTGTAGACTTGTGCATCCTTGGTTGTGTTTCACAGCTGCAGTAATCTACTCCACACTGTAGACTTGTGCATCCTTGGTTGTGTTTCACAGCTGCAGTAATCTACTCCACTCTGTAGACTTGTGCATCCTTGGTTGTGTTTCACAGCTGCAGTAATCTACTCAATGAGGTACCCCACCTTAGTCCCTTAATACGGCATGCATGGTTAGCTGTATTCCTTGCTTCACCTATGAACTCTGATAACACACGGCGATCTTCTTGTTCTTCTTCTTCTTCTTCTTCTTCTTCTTCTTCTTCTTCTTCTTCTTCTTCTTCAGTGTTCCGAGCCATTGAGGTTCTTTGCTGCAGATACAATCCGTCTCCATTCGTCTCTCTGGTGGACCCTCTCTTGCCAGTCATTGATTCCAAGTGCTTGTAGGTCTGTATATATATTATCTCTCCACCGTCTTCTTGGTCTACCTCGGGGTCTACGGTCATTTATTTCCTGAGTGTAAGCGAGTTTTTGTTTCTCTATTATCTTCCATTCTTTCCATTATAGTCTATTAGCCTTCATGATACCAGTGATTAGCGGGGACTTAAACAGATCATAAATGTCTTTGTTACTTCTTCTTTTCCACTCTCCACTTTGTGATTCCCTAATGGGTCCAAAGATGCGTCTTAAAACTTTGTTTTCAAAGGTTTGTAGCAAGGCTTCGTCTCCTTTCGTTGTACTTCAGGTTTCAGAGCCATACAGCACAACTGGTCTGATCAGTGTTGTGTATATTGTGATCTTGGTGTTACGAGATAGTGCCTTTGATTTTAGTAGATGTTGTAGTGCATAGTATATCTTATTTCCAGAATTGATTCTAGTTTGTATTTCTTCCCTTATGATGTTGGAGCAGTTGAAGATTGTACCCAGGTATTTGTATGTTTCCGTTCTTTTAATGGTCATATTATCTATTTGTATGTGGCCAGAGGTTTTAGCCATTCCTTCTCTTGAAATTACCATATATTCTGTCTTATCTTGGTTGATAACCAGCCCCATCTGTTGGGCTTTTTCCTTTAAGTGAGTCAATATTTTCAATGTCTTTTGTTCATTTTCCCCTATAATATCTATATCATCTGCATAACCAAGCAGCTTGGATGTTCCTCCAATATCACATTCCTCCTTTACCCTCCTTACAACTTTCTCTAGAGCCAGATTGAAGAGTAGCGGCGATAGTGCATCACCCTGTTTCAAGCCAGATGTTATTTGGAAAGGGTCTGATTTCCTGCCTTTACATGTTACTATATTATAAGAATCTTCAATGCATAGTCTGGTCATGTTGATTAACTTACTTGGTATTCCAAATTCCCGTATAGCATTCCATAGACTATTCCTATGGACACTATCATAAGCCTTTTTAAAATCCACAAAAATGTTATGTGGATCTCTTTTATATTCCCAATTTTTCTCGGCTATTTGTCGTAAGATAAATATCTGATCTATTGTTGATCTGTTTTGTCTACAACCCGCCTGGTAGTCACCTAATATGTATTCTGAATATGGTTTTAATCTATTTAGTAATACTGCGGATAGTATCTTATAGCTTATGGACAGTAGTGATATTCCTCTATAATTTTCACACTGGAACTTGTCTCCTTTCTTAAAGATAGGTATCAATAATGACTCTTTCCAGTCATGGGGTAATTCTTCTGTCCTCCAGATTTTTATTATTAGTTCGTATAGCTTTAGATGTAATGCATGGCCACCCGCCTTTATAAATTCGGCAGCAATTCCATCAGTCCCAGTTGCCTTATTGTTTTTAAGTTGTGTGATTACATATAGGATTTCTTCAAATGCAGGTTCTTCAATTTGTGGTTCACACGTTAGAACCTCTTCCTGTGGGAAAGTGTTACTTGGAGCTTCACAATTTAGTAATTCAACAAAGTATTCTTTCCATGTGTTGCACATTTCCTCATTGATATTTATCATATTCCCATTTTTGTCTTTTAAACCATATGTGTTGTGTTGGTGCCCTCGTTTCATTGACTTCAGTTCTTTAAAAAAACTTTCTGTATTCGTTTTTCTGGTGATTAGTTTCCATATCTTTGATTATATTACTCATATATTCTCGCTTCTGCTGTCGAACTATTTGTGTAGCCTCTTTACATTCATTTCTATATTGCTCTTCCTTTTGAATGTTGTTGATGTAATTTAGACATAGCTGTCTGGCATTCTTTTTCCTAATGACTGCTGCTTCACATTTTGGATTGAAGTATCTGTTCTTTCTATTCGTGGTTAACACACCGAGACATTCTTCTGCGGTAGATTGAATTGTATTCTTGATGTTCAACCAAGTCTGGTCAACGCTTTCCTCCAACGGGTTTTGTAGAATTTCAAGTTTACATTTTATTTCATCTGCAAATTTCTTTTTGACTGTAATTTCTTGTAGTTTTTCTCTGTTATATGTTGGGTGTAACCTTTGTAGTTTAGCACAGAAAGCTCTCTTAAGTTTATTTTAAATTTTGCCCCATCGAGGAAGTGGTCGCTTTGGCACTCAGCTCCTCTATAGCTTCTAACTTGTTGTATGTTTGAAGCATTTTTGTTGTTAATTAAAATGTGATCTATTTGATTATAGGTTCTCTTGTCACATGATTTCCAAGTTTGTTTATGTATATCCTTTCTTTGCAGTCTGGTACTGCTGATCTGCAGTCCTTTGGCTTCTGCTAGGTTGATGACTCTCCATCCATTATCATTTGAAGTTGTATGTAGGATTTCCATACCGGCAACTTTTTTATGAGTTTGCTCTCTGCCTATTTTTGCGTTGAAGTCTCCCAGCACAATCAGGATGTCCTGTTTGGGGGTTTCTTCTATGACATCTTCCAGATCATTATAAAAGTCTTCTTTAATATCATCTTCTTTCTCTTCAGTAGGTGCATGTACATTAATCATCGTTATATTTTTCCATTTACCTTTTATTCGTAATTTACTAATCCTATCATTAACAGCTTTAAAGTTTAGAGCGTTCCCCCATAACTCTTTTTTGATGACAAATCCTGTTCCTAATTCATGTTTATTTTGGGTGTTTCCTCCTTATATTATAATCATTCCATTTTGCTCTAAAGTACCCTCTCCTGGCCACTTTATTTCTTGAATTGCTGTTATATCCATTTTATACTCAACCAGCTCCCGGGTTAATTCTTCGGCCGTTCCAGCTCGATATAGTTATCCGTACATTCCATGTTCCAAATCTCAAAAGTCCTTTAACGTTCCAAGGTCGATGTCCAAATAAGTCAGTCCGAATTCGAGGCTCATGTATCTGTTTCGTAACAAAATGGTTTTTACAAAAGTGGGGATGTTAACCCCTCGCTTCAACCCCCAACCTGGAGGACCAGGGTGTTTCTCTTTGTCTGTTCTCTACCCTTTGACCTGTCCGGCTTGGGAGACCCTGCTGGTAGCTACGCTACCGCCGGCTTAGCTCCCAGGGTCATTGAGAAACTCAAGCTCCCCCACCACGACAAGATGGAAACACCATCGGGGGAGAACACACGGCAATACATCATTTAATTGATTCCTAAGACTCTTTGTTGGTAGTGTCTACAGCCCTTTACCGCTGTCAGTCTATCAGTCGTGCCGAGGCTCTCTTCTCCAGGCCTAAACCACGAAATAATAGGCCGATCCTTTCACTAACCTACCATCCCCATAATATTGCTGCCAAGAATATCCTTCCCAGGCACCTATCTATTCTCCAGGCAGACCCAGACACTCGCGATGTCTTTTCAGAGCCCCCCCCCCCCCGCCCCCTGGTGGCTTACAGACGGGATCGTAACTTCAGGAATGTGCTGGTCCATAGCAGTCTACCCTAACCTTAACAGTCTCTTCCTGGCACAATGGCTGGTCTTCGATCACGTTGTAAGACCTGCCCACATGTGCTTCAAACCCAGAGTCTGGCATTCCCTAAGACCACTTTCCACAGCCGTGAGGTTTTCTCATGCACGAGTCGCAACGTTATCTATGCGATCATCTGCACACGTTGTGACATGAGATATATCGGAAAATAGGTCTACGTCTTGCTGACAGATTTAGACAGCACCTATCTGATCTCAACAGTGGTGCCCAGAAACCGGTATCCACACACTTTAACAGTTCTGACCACTGTGGCGTGGCAGACATACAGGTCACGGCGCTCAAATCGTGAGCATCTCACGAATGTGATCGTAAGACATTGGAAAACCGCCTCATCTTCCAGTTGAGTTCACTCCCCCTCACGGCCTCAATGTCCAACATAGTTCCATCTAACTTCCAACCTCCCCTCCCCCTTTTCCATCCCCGAAGTTGTATAGCCCACAAGAAAAACGTGGTAGCATATCCTTTACAGGACGTAGTGGTCAACCCCAACATTACTTTTGCCGTTTGTGATTTCATGACAAGTTTGCGTTCGGTAGCTTGTTATTGATTTCTGGGCGACCGGCACTCATGCCATTCTGTGCAAACCAACGCAGGGTGGACTGTATTCTAAGCGCCTGCCGCTGTGTTCTTACGCGGTATGCGGGAGTGCGTACTACACCTTCGCCACAGAGCCGGCTATAGTTCACTGCTAATCCGCTTTTCACCGTTCGCTCACATGGGCTCCCCCCCCCCTCCCCCCAATCCCTCCCACCGGGCGGCTAAGCCAATCGCTGTCGCCCATCGACCCGTTTAAACGACACATCCGGTTCTTTCCATTCACATCAAACGGTAAGCGCTTTAGGCGCATTCGACCAAACCAGGTTTCAAATAAGTAACCTTTGTATTTTCATGTAGTGTTTCTCGTGTAGTTGTGTGTCTGTTTGTGTTTGTTTGTTCTGTGCTGGCGAAGACTTTAGCCGCAACATCCATTTTGTTTCTTGTAATCGTGTTCTAGTAAAGCTCACAATATACTTCTCGTTTTTGTTTTTTTATTTTTTGTGATTCATTCTTTGAGAGTACCTAGTACGTTGGATTTGGGTTGTTGTTTTTTCCGCTTTGAATTCAAGCGTAGTCAATCCGCGTGGTATAGGGTGTATTTGTAATGACTGTGCGGTGTTTGAAAATATTGTCGGCCCATGTTTTGTATTCACCCTCTGTAAAGTTCATGCAACATAATAGGTAAATGTAAAACGTGGACCGGCAATATTTTCAAACACTGCACAGTCATTAAAAATACACTCTGTACTATTTCTAGTGCATTAGATATTGGTTTGATTTATGGCGCTGTGTCTCGGGGGCGATTAACGCGTTTCACGATTCCTCAACATGCCAAGTGGAATATTTTCGAAATTAGCTACAGACGATTGGGAGGATGACAGCCTTGCGTTGATTTCAATCGTATGGGCGTTCGTTGTTCAGATAGTAATGGCAAACTATTGAAATTGCTTAGTAAATCACCAATAACCGAAACATGAAGGACTTGATTGTGACATCCTGTAAAGGGCATGCAACTTTTCTTTTATTTGTAAAGGATTGCTTTCTGCGCTCGCCGGATGCCTCGATAAGTGGTCTGTCCCCTCCTATAGAGCACAGCTGGAGAAACTCTCAACACGCACGAACTCTGTATGCCAAGGAGGTTGCAAATGCGTGTATACCGGAATAATATAGGATGTATTTTTAATGACTGTGCAGTGTTTGAAAATATTGCCGGCCCATGTTTTGTATTCACCCTCTGTAAAGTTCATGCAAGATAATAGGTAAAAACAAAAACTTGGACCCGCAATATTTTCAAACACTGCACAGTCATTAAAAATACACCATGTACTTACTGAAACCCGTCTTTTGTCGGTTAGTTTTCTAAGAAGGCGACGTGGCTGAAATAATAAACTCACTTGTTCTAAAACTTCCAGTGCGCCGAGAGCGGGGTAGGGGAGGGGAGGTTCAATCCCTACACCGGCAATAAGTCGGACGAAAACGTTCACTTCTTGTTCAGAAAGTAATTTTAAACTTCGCAGTCAATCCCAGCATTTTTTTGGCTGTTCGTGATTTTATGTTCAGTAGTATGCCGGTCTCCCTGGCCTAGGTGTTAGCGAATTTCTCCGTAATCCCGTTTATCCACGTGAGCAAACGCAGTTGCACGAGAATCGGTAGCGGTTCTCGCCGCGACAGTTACTTACGGGATATGTGAGCCAGCCGCTCATAAAGCAATGGCAAACTACTGAGAGTAATCTTGCCAAGAAATCAAAAACATAGATAAAATGCTGGTGTTGACAGCGATGTCCTGTAATAGGATATGCAAAATAAAAACTTTGTCATTGCTTTCTGAACGATCGGCACCCATACTATTTCATAAAAACCAACACAAGGCGGTCTGTTGCCAAATCGCCCGTAGCTGTGTTTCGAATGCAATATGTGGCATTACGAACTATGTCCGTTAGGCCTTCGCTACGGAGCCGTTCGAACTACTGAACGTAAAATTGCCCTTAAATTCAACGAGTGGTTGTGGTTGGTCGCAACGTTAAGCTTGCCGTCGTCGTCGTCGTCGTCGTCGTCGTCGTCGTCGTCGTCGTAGTAGTAGTAGTAGTAGTAGTAGTAGTAGTAGTAGTAGTAGTAGTAGTAGTAGTAGTAGTAATAGTAGTAGTAGTAGTAGTAATAATAGTAGTAGTAGTATAATAGTAGTAGTAGTAGTAATAATAGTAGTAGTAGTAGTAATAATAGTAGTAGTAGTAGTAGTAGTAATAATAGTAGTAGTAGTAGTAGTAATAATAGTAGTAGTAGTAGTAGTAGTAATAGTAGTAGTAGTAGTAGTAATAGTAGTAGTAGTAGTAGTAATAGTAGTAGTAGTAGTAGTAATAGTAGTAGTAGTAGTAGTAATAGTAGTAGTAGTAGTAGTAATAGTAGTAGTAGTAGTAGTAGTAATAGTAGTAGTAGTAGTAATAGTAGTAGTAATAGTAGTAGTAGTAGTAGTAGTAGTAATAGTAGTAGTAGTAGTAGTAGTAGTAGTAGTAGTAGTAGTAGTAGTAGTAGTAGTAGTAGTAGTAATAGTAGTAGTAGTAGTAGTAATAATAATAATAGTAGTAGTAGTAGTAGTAATAGTAGTAGTAGTAGTAGTAGTAGTAGTAGTAGTAGTAGTAGTAGTAGTAGTAGTAGTAATCCATCCATCCATCATGTGCCATGCCGGTAAGCGTGGGCGGTCATGTTCTGCCATCTCACTCGATCAACAGAGTCGTGGATCAGTTCCGTGTTTCTGTCTCGACCATGCCACAAGGCCAAGCCATCCAGATACTTGTTTCTAGGTCTTCCCCTTGGTCTGTTCCCCTCGATCTTACCAGTTGTCACCAAGTTCTCCAAATCATTTCTTCTCATAACATGCCCAAAAAATTGTGACTGTCTACGTCTAATGTCTCTGATCAGTTTACGATCTTCATTTGTTTCTTGAAGGACTTGTTCATTGGTCTTTCTGGCTGTCCATGGTATTCTTTGCATTTTCCTCAGAAACCACATTTCTACAGCCATCAGATGTTTTTCAGCCTGGCTGCTCATTGTCCAAGCTTCACATCCATATAAAAGTACAGGTTCTATGTAGCATCTCAACACTCTTTTTCTCGTTTCAATTGACATCTTTTTATTGGTCAGTATGTTTTTCATCTTGCTAAAGGCTACTTTTGCCATGGCGATTCTTGTTCTAATCTCTTCAAGGCATCTCCCATCAGATGTTATTACTGTTCCGAGGTAATTGTACCTATTCACTTGTTGAAGAATATTCCCATTTACTTGTATATTACACTGTGGTATTTCGTTCTTCTTAGTGACGACCATAATCTGTGTCTTTTTACAATTTAATTCTAACCCTAGTTGTTCACTGTGTGTAACAACCGCATCTACTAAATTTTGCAGGTCCTGTTCATTGTCTGCAATCAAGACTGTATCATCTGCATATCTAATGTTATTGATGCATCGTCCCCCAATGTTGATTCCTTCCATATTTTCAATATTTCTGAAAATATTTTCACTGTACAGGGAAAACAGATAGTAATAATAATAATAATAATCGGCGTCGGTCGTTGGTGTTGTTGTGGTGGTCGTCGTCTAATTTGACATGTTAGTCACGTGGTTCCTCTACATAGTGGGTCGACATTTTGACCAGCCGCAGACGATGTGAGAGCAGATCTCTTTGCGTTGATTTGGATGTGAGAGCAGATCTCTTTGCGTTGATTTGGATGTGAGAGCAGATCTCTTTGCGTTGATTTGGATGTGAGAGCAAATCTCTTTGCGTTGATTTGGATGTGAGAGCAGATCTATTTGCGTTGATTTCTACGTGAGAACATCGCTTTGCATTGATTCCAATGACAATTTGAATTATTTAATATCCCTTCGAGTTTTACAGAATAATGCGAAATGAGTCAAAGACACAAAGACAACTTATCACAAACATAAGAAGATGGCTATTTTGGGGCACTTCGTTAAAACCCAGCGCAACGCGGTCTGCTGCCAAATCGTGCGCAGCTGTGTTACGAACGCGGGTAAGCGGGATTACGATAAAGCGTCCATAACACCTTTGCCATGGAGACTGAGCGTAAAATTGCCTAGAAAATCAGAACTGCCAATAAATGATGGGATTGGTTGCGACGTACTGTAAATGGCGGTGCAAGAGAAAATAAAAACTAGAACTTGTAACAGCTAGAAAACAATTATGGAAATAGAAATAGAGGCAGGCAGCGAGGGAAGATTCTTGACAGCCTTTTGTTATAGCACCGAAAGGTGTCAGCACACGACTTGATACTTGCTGCTGGAGATCTTAGATGTGAAGAAGCGTGATCGCCGATGCAAGTTGGCAATATAGTCGACGATGATGATGAATATATAAGTAGTGTGCAAGAGGAAAACAACGATGCGCGTGGGTTTACAATCAATAGACTGAGTGTACAAATTTAAATAAAACACTATATGACAAAGGTCAGACACTGCAGGAGACTTATCATTGAATACGGAGATGGCAATTGATGGATTGATTGAACGCTCTTCTTCATAATTAGTTCATAAATAAATGCACGCCTCCTCTAGTCTCTAATTCTCTCCAGTACTTCGAAGAGCGCCACACAATCATCATCATCCCGTTGAGCGTGGGCGGTCATGCTTCGCTATCTCACACGATCACGAGAGTCGTGGATCAGCTCTGTGTTCTGGTCTCCGCCATACCACGTAGTCAATCCATCCAGATATTTACTTCTCTGCCTCCCCCTTGTTCTTTTCCCCTCAACCTTGCCAGTTGTCACCAAGTTCTCCCATGTATTTCTTCTCATAACGTGGCCAAATATTTGTGGAAATGTTGTTTATGATCAAATGCAAAGAATACCATGAACAGACAGAAAAAAACCAATGACCAAGTCTTACAAGAAACGAATGAAAACCGTAAACTAATTAGAGAAATTACACGTTGACAGTCACAATTTTTGGGCACGCTACGAGAAGAAATAAATTGGAGAATTAAGTGACAACTGGCAAGATTGAGGGGAAAAGAACTAGGGGAAGGCAAGGAAGTAAATACCTGGATGGCTTGACCACGTGATATGGTCGAGACCAAAACACAGAGCTGATCCACGACTCTCGTGATCGTGTGAGATAGCGAAGCATGACCACCCACGCTTATCGTCATGGTACATAATGATGATAAATTTATATTCATCACAATCAGTTATTCGGGACTGTAAATACTCAAGCGAAAGACTATCATTATAGTATATATCATTTTTCATCAATACTGTATAAGTTGTATATCCCAGAAAGATAGCCCCATTAAAGTTAAATAATGTATCGGCCCACCTGTGACTCCGTCCTTAATTTAATGCTGATTGTTTGTAAATGTGGTGGTTATAAAGTTAACGATCTAATGTTTATTTATTGCTAGCTTGTACAGTATAATACAGTTTTGTTTTCCTTCGTTCTTTTTTAACCTAGGCATAGTCCACGCATGTGTTGCTGCTACTGCTGCTACTACTACAACTACTACTACTATTACTACCACTACTACTACTACTACTACTACTACTACTACTACTACTACTACTACTACTACTACTACTATTACTACTACTACTATTACTACTACTACTACTACTACTACTACTACTACTACTACTATTAGGGAGTGCATTGGATTAAGTTTTGCGTGAAGGCTAATTTTCCCTATTACCAGTGTCCCTCGCCATCAGATTGCGTAGTATAGCATAGCATAGCATAGCATAGCGCAATACAATACAGGAACGATAGCACAGTATAGTATAGTAAAGATACCAAAGTACAGTATAGCATAGTGCGGGACAACACACGACAGCACAGTACAGCACAGGACAGTACAGTACAGCTAGCACATCGTAACGTAGCATAGTTTAGTGTGAAACTAGCGTCATATAACTGTATATTCAGCATATAATGTGAATATACATGTTCGTTAGCGCTTAATACTAATTAATCAACAACAGATGGGACTGTCATGAATAAGTATTATTCGTGTAACTTTACTAAACAGTAAACCATTTTAACATAGATTGGCTAAACTGATATATTACAACTTTACCCAGTCTGCATGACAAACTACGGAGTATTACTTTATACGTTGTTTGGTTGGTAAGTTTTCACTACAGTTTGCAAAGTAGACTAGATGTTAGCAACACATGATTTGTTACATACAATTACATGTACATTTATGGCTAGTTCTGTAGTTAATTTAAAGTAAGGTAGGTAACTTATGGTAGTCGGGATATGTTATATAAACTGTATATTTTAGAAGTTGGTCGTGATGTTACATAAACATTACAGTATAGAAGTTAGTAACTTGTGGTAGTTGTGATATGTTATATAAACATTACAGTCTGGAAGTTAGTAACTTATGGTTGTCGTGATATGTTACATACACATTACAGTCTAGGAATCGGTAACTTATGTTAGTCGTGATATGTTACCAACACATTGCAGTCTAGAAGTTAATAACTTATGTTAGTCGTGATATGTTCCATACACATTACAGTCTAGAAGTTAGTAACTTATGGTAGTTGTCATATGTTATATACACTTTGTGTTTTAGAAGTTCTTAACCTATGGTAGTCAAGATATGTAACATTAACGTTTCACGTTACACGCAGGTGTAACGTATAAATGTAAGGTTAGTTTTGTGGTTAGTTTAAAGTAAAATAGACTATATGTTGGTAACTTATGGTTGTGGTGATTTGTTACATAAATAGTACAGTTACATTTAAACATATTGCTTGTTAACTTATATCAGAATTGTGTGTCCTTTACTGGATGTTGCGGTCACCCCCCGCTTCAAATTATAATTTGTAACTTGACATAATATTATTTGGCCGGTTGCCTTGTATTTTGGTGCACACAATCGACACGTGCCATATTTGAAATGTGAGATGTGTCATACTTCTGTCTTCATTATTAGCCGAGAAAAACGATTTTGTGCATTACTTTCTGAACGCCCCTCGTAAAATGGGACGGAAAAGAAATTGTTCGTGTGGCAATGAGTTGAGTTACGTTTCATTCTTTCTTCAAGCCATTGACTCAGTAAATCCGACTTTAACAAGCATCTTTTCGAGTTTGCTTTTCCGAGCATCTGACCGTCCCCAGTTTACCTACAAGGTTAGGTGTGTGTATCTCTTTGCATCCTATCGCTTGATCTGTTCAAAATGGGGAACTAGTGACAAGAGACACTAGGACATGTGAAAACCTAACATTTTTTAGGGTGAATATATTCTGAAAGAGTACAGAAAAATGTGTCATTTTTCGATTCAATATCCACAGCTTTCAATGCAAGTCATCCAGTGTCAATAAATTGTTTGGATTCCTGTAGGAAACAAAATTCTCTTGGTCACGCGTGTAACCACTCATGCACCACCTGCTGTACCTCTTCATCGGACAGAAATTGCTCACTGGATTTTAGGAGGCCTGGTGTTCCTTGCCAGTGAGAAGTCCTGATCGTTCGGGTCCACATCGATTGAAGGACGTCAGTCGCGGCGATTGGGCAATCTTGAGCGTGGCCTACTATGGGTGACAGTGTAGTATTCTGTTTGATAATTTGGCTGTGTCCAGTGTGTGCCGCGTGGTTACACACCCGCTTAACACGCCAGTGATCCGGGGCTTGTTTCCGGATCCGGTCAAGGATATGCACTACTGACGAGCTCAAACGAGGGCGAAACTCGAGTATAGTGCTTCCATATTGACGTGGATAGGCCTTAGGTTCATACCAGAATGCGATCGGCGTTGCCAGTAGTGGGTTGTGCTCAATATTTAAATTTCAAATCCCGAAACAACCAAATAAATCAGAAAAGTCTGTCACAGAAGTGACGCCGTTTTGAAACTTCCTACTCCACTCGTATACTTGGTGGACTGACAGATATGCATCACAATACTGGACCTTCATTCGCCGATGAATTTCTATAGGTATCACCCCTTCACTGATTAAAAAATAAATAAAACGGATGGTGCATGTCAAAAGTGGGACGGCCATCTTTAAACTATCCTTATGCCGTCACTGTGTTCGTATGCACCGTAATGGCATGTGCTTAACACTCTTGACATCCTTAACAACAATATTGACAGGTTACAAGACAATGGCATGGTTATTGTAATGTCTATCACACTTTTAAGGTTTTCATTCGAAGCCCCCTCATATGAGTCGGCACAGTGGCCTAGGGACATGTCGAGCAGAGGGTTCGAGATTTTAAAGCAGATCGCCTTGCGTTGATTTCGATGGTAAGAGCGTCGGTCCTTCAGAACGCCATGGCAAACTATGAACGTGAAAATTGCTTAGCAAATGAGGAACAGCCAAACAATGCTGGGGTTCTTCGTCTTTCTTCTGCGTTCATCCGGAGAGTTTTTTAGGACGTGATTGCGTTGTGCCTATTTACACCAGAGCTGCGATACTTGCACCTTTAGGCCGACACATCCG
Source organism: Cepaea hortensis (assembly GCA_963921405.1). Taxonomy (NCBI): domain Eukaryota; kingdom Metazoa; phylum Mollusca; class Gastropoda; order Stylommatophora; family Helicidae; genus Cepaea; species Cepaea hortensis. The sequence continues at coordinate 277,970,453 of OY992876.1, forward strand.
ACTTCTGCGGCAATGTTGGGATTGATTGCGACATTGTGTAAGGGACTCGCGACTAACATGGTGTATGCAGCCTGGTAAATACGTTTGTAAGTTGTCACTTATATCGAATATTTGGGAGATTAGCAGCAACAAGGCAAAGTGGGGTACAAACGGTTAATATTATCAGTATGTGCAGAGTACTTCACAGATAGGCTGTCCTATTAAATGCTTTACTTCTAATCGTTACAGACTGGTTATCAAAGCTTGATATCATTGTCACAGTTAATCTGCTTGATTAGAAACAGTCATAGTTATAATAATGTATCTGTGGGCGGATTAAACAGCTGGGCCATAAACAACAGTCTCCTTCTTCTTGAAGTCCATGTCGTGTGGCGCTGGCGATCACGTCTGTCCAAAACTTTCTGTCTCTTGTGCTGCCAGTCATTTCTGATATCAACGTTCCTCCATACCATGATACCAGATTGTTCAGTATCTTATCTCTTCGTCTCTCCTTGCCTCGCTTCCCTTCCAACCTTCGCGTTCTGACTACACACTCCAGCTTTCCTCTTCTCATGACATGCCCAAAGAATGTAGACTGTCTTCTTCTGATGCGTAGTAAGTAACTAGTACTCTTTGTAAGTTCACTTGTTTTAACTTATCTTTATTGCTCTTTCTTTCCGTCCAGTGTTTTTTCATGTTTCTTTTATAAAGCCAAATCTACACAACTCCCACATAATTCCTCACTTGTCTGCTAATTTTCCATGATCCGTTTCCGTACACCAGGATTGGCTCAATATAGCTTTAAGATATCTGCATTGCTCTTTCTATACGTCCATACTGTTATCATTCTTGTATAAAAGCACATTTCCGCAGCTTCCACATAATTCCTGACTTCTTTTTTAATTGTCAATGATTCGCTTTCGTGCTACAACATAGATTAAGAGCAGAATAAGGCAAGCAAAAACTGCATGTCAGAAAATGAAAAGTATCTTATGCAATGAGTCACTATCATTGAATGTAAGAAAGAAAGTGCTGAAGTGCTATATAGAACCTATTTTACTGTATGGCAGTGAATCTTGGAATGTAAATGAACAAATTAGGAAGAACTTGGAAGCAACAGAGATGTGGTTCCTGAGACGAATGTTGCGAGTTCCTTGGACTGCCAGAGTAACTAACGACGATTGCCTGAAAGCGGCAAATGAAACTATTGCATTATATACAACAATAAGAAAGAGACAAACATCCTTCTTCGGTCATGTGATGAGAAGAGAGGCACTGAAGAACATCGTGACCACTGGAAAGATCGAGGGAAAGAGAGGCAGAGGCAGAACAAGAGAAATGATGCTGGATGGATTGCGACAGTGGCATGGAGGAATATCAGCAGCAGAGTTGATCCAGAACACCAAAGACCGAGATCTGTGGAGAGCCATGAACGCCTACGTCGGCTGGCAAGGCACTTGAGGATGATGATGAATACGCACAATAATATAAGTAACAACCACAAGAGGCTGTGGACATGTGTTGGCCATATTATTACAAGAGGGAAAACTAGAATATTGTGACAGTTGGACAGATTTGTGGCAAGAGAGATCAAGGGAAAACGGCGACAGAAGATTCATGACAGACTTGTTTCATATAATTAGAAAAGGTGTCAGCGCATGAACTGAAATCATGTTGTTGGAGATCGCTAGATGTCACGAAGTATGATCGCCAACACCAGCAGGCAAGGCTGATTATAAACAACGCAAACCGAAATAAAAATTACAGTAGAAATTATCTAGAGGTTAGCGCGGCTGAAGGTAAGAGCCCCGGCTCTTAAACTCCTTGTGCGCTGATTGCGAAGTACTGGATTCATTTCCTTCAGTTGGACTTGAACGTTGACTCATGTTTAGAAAGAAATGGCAAACAACTCAAATGTAAAAATGTCTAGATAATCCACCTGGGGTTGAACGCTACCTCCTGTTAAGGACATGCAACCTTTCATCTGTGGTTGAGGGGAAAGTACTACAAAGGACGTACATTTCATCTGTGGTTGATAGGAAAGTGCAAAGGACATGCAACATTGTATCTGTGGTTGAGGGTAAAGTACAAAAGACATGCAACATTTCAGCTGTGGTTGAGGGAAAAGCGCAAAAGACATGTAACATTGCATCTGTGGTTGAGGGGGAAAGTGAAAACGACATGCAACATTTCATCTGTGGTTGAGGGGAAAATTCAGAGGACATGCAACCTCTCATCTGTGGTTAAGGGGAAAGTGCAAAGGGCGTGCAACATTCCATATGTGGTTGGGGGGAAGTGCACAGGACAAACAACATTCCATCTGTGGTTGTGAGGAAAGTGCAAAGCCCATACAACATTCGATCTGTGGTTTAGGGGGAAAGTACAAAGGACATACAACATTCCATCTGTGCTTGAGGGGAAAGTACAAAACACATGCAATATTCCATGTATGGTTGAGCGGAAAGTGCAAAGGACATACAACATTCCATATATGCTTGAGGGGAAAGTACAAAGGGCGTACATCATTCCATCTGTGGTTAAGTCGAAGGTTCGAAATTAGCTTCGGGCGATTTAGAAGCAAAACGGCCTTGCGTTGATTTATATGGTAGGAGGCGTCGGCCATTCATAAAGCAATAGCAAACTGCTGAACGTAAAATTGCCCAGTAAATCACAAACGGCGAATAAATGTGTGGGTGTTGCTTACAACATCCTGTAAACGACTTGCATCTACCTTTAAGTAAAAAGTTCGAACACTTGGACTTATCGAACCCTCCAAATTCTGACCTCTGACCGTGTACAGTCAGTCGCACGGAAATCACCGTGACTTCCCGCCACAATACTTGGTCCGCCGTTCACCAACGGGCCGCAGAACTGGCTGGGTTAACTTCAGGTCGCCAGTGAGAGCACGTGATCAGTAACAGCGGTTTAATGTGAACAAAACTAACCTACTAAACACTGCTGTAACATGATCAGAGGTGAAAGTGAGCTAGTACTTTAGTTATGAATAAATATACATATAAATACAGACTTGTGACAGTGTTTTTTTTTTTCGTTTATTCACAATGGAGTATGTTTATTGGAACATCTTTAATCTGTTGAGGTAAGTAGGGCTTTTGTAGAGGTTACATGAGATGGGATCGCTTCTCGGTCTGTTGGCTAAGATCAAAGTATAGTAGAGATCTGCACTTGGTCTAACCGGGGCCTCCAACAGAGGCGGTCATCACTTGGCACACAGGGATATGAACCTCATGGGGCGGCTCTGGCCCATGGGCAACCGCCAGCCTTACAGCCCTTATTTAATAATAATAATAATAATAATAATAATAATAATAATAATAATAATAATAATAATAATAATAATAATAATATGTACCGTTTGTTGTAGTGGTTATTGACGTAAATTTGCATTCCAGAATACCGCGTTCGAAACACAGCTACTGAACGTAAACTTGCCAATATTTCGCAAACAGCAAATAATAAAATGCTGGAGTTGACTGTCTTTGGTTTTGCTACTGTTTGAAGACTGTATTGCCACGGTTTAAAGTTAGTTGCACATCCTTTATGCGACGTAGCAGTCAACCCAAGCATTTTTTTTTTTTGCCTGTTCTCCTGGGCAAGTTTACGTTCAGTAGTTTGCCATTGCTTTCTGAACGACCGGCACCCATATCATTTCGTTAATAACCAATGCTATGCGGTCTGCTGCCAAATCGCCCACAGCTGTGTTTCGAACGCAGTATGCGGGATTACGAACTGCGTCCGTAAGCCCTACACCACGTTGTGACTATACTCTCGCATTCAGGAGCCATGGTAGCGTTGTGACTATACTCTCGCATTCGGGAGCGATGGTAGAGTTGTGACTATACTCTCGCATTCAGGAGCCATGGTAGCGTTGTGACTATACTCTCGCATTCAGGAGCCATGGTAGCGTTGTGACTATACTCTCGCATTCGGGAGCCATGGTAGAGTTGTGACTATACTCTCGCATTCAGGAGCCATGGTAGCGTTGTGACTATACTCTCGCATTCAGGAGCCATGGTAGCGTTGTGACTATACTCTCGCATTCAGGACCCATGGTAGCGTTGTGACTATACTCTCGCATTCAGGAGCCATGGTAGCGTTGTGACTATACTCTCGCATTCAGGAGCCATGGTAGCGTTGTGACTATACTCTCGCATTCGGGAGTCATGGTAGAGTTGTGACTATACTCTCGCATTCAGGAGCCATGGTAGCGTTGTGACTGTACTCTCGCATTCAGGAGCCATGGTAGCGTTGTGACTGTACTCTCGCATTCAGGCCCGATTGTCGAGTTCGAATCCACATGGATACGGACATTTGTGTTTTGATTGATGTGCACTCCCACGCTCCGTGGCGAAGGCGTTACGGACGCAGTTCGTAATCCCGCATACCACATTCGAAACATTGATGCGGGTGATTTGGTATGGGTGCCCGTCGTTCAGACAGCAGTGGCAGACTACTAAATGTAAACTTGCCCAGGAATTACGAACTCCCAGGTTGTCCTGGCCTAACATGGTAACGTAGGTTCAGTGTCTGGGGAAGTAAGTTCGGCCAGTGTAATAATCACCGCATCACACCACCTGGTCCCGATTTGGCTGTGCAAATATGGCTCATAAACAAATTCACAAGTATTGACTGGCAGTCGTAGAAGAAAGAAGAAGAAGTTACAGGACACGCTAAACAGTATAAACAGTGAAAGCTACAGTTCCCATAACCAGCATAAGGTTTACTGGACAGTGAGACACATCTTCTGTTGGTCTCTATCCCCCAATGGGGTATCGGCCGTCAACTACTCACCCTAAGCCGTCCTGTCTTTAGCTATCCCGTGTAGCTCTGTCCATATCATTCCCACGTTGTTCAATTCCTTAGCTACCCAGTGTAGCTCTGTCCATGTCATTCCCACGTTGTTCAATTCTTTTGCTATCCCATGTAGTTCTGTTCATATCAGCCCATGTTGTTCAATTCTGTTTCTACTTCTCTTTATGACATTTTAGGTCTTCCTCCCTCCTTTTTTCCTGTGGGTTCCAGAGTAAGGCTTTTCAGGTTATACTATTTTGAAGTTTTCTCAATGTGTTGTTGTTTGTCCATCAAGAATGATGATGACGATTCATTTCATCCAGTGGGGTTGAAAGTATGGAGCCGTGAGTTTTGAGATGGCTGATAAGACCTAGTTTGGCTCGAAATGTTCTTTGACAATGTGGACAAAGAATGCTTGACGTTTCTGGAGGAGGATTTTCTGCAGTGGTTTGTCTGTCCTGCCTTTTCTTCACAGCTCTTGCAGTCCTGGTTGCCTCACACGTGACTGCACACTTGCGTAATGATGCACGCCGCGAATTTCGGTCTCTGGCTGCAGTCTCCCAGGTGTCATGATGAATTCCAAAAGCATTCAGTGAGATTTTCAGTCCCTTTAAAGCGTTTCCTCTGGCCGCCTCGGAGCGTTTACCACAACGCAGTTCGCCATTTAAAAAAATCGTTTAGGGAGCCTGTGATCTGGCATGCGAGTTAAGTGACCAGCCCAGCAAATCTGATTCTTCATTAGTAGAGTGTGGATACTGGGCATTGACGCTCTTTCTAGGAATTCAGTGTCTGGGATCTTGTCTTGCCATTTAATTTTCAGTAGCTTCCTAAGGCAGACTATATGGAAGTGGTGTAATTTCCTAGCGTGTTGCTGATAAACAGTCCAGGTTTCACAAGTATATAGCAGTGTGGATATTACAACTGCTTTGTAGACTTTCAGCTTTGTTTGCAGGCTTATTCCATTTCTGTCCCATACATTCTTGTACAGTCTGCCAAAGGCCGCGCTGGCCTTGGAGATTCTTGCATTCACTTCGTTATCAGTTGTGGCAGCTTGTGACACAGTGCTGCGAAGATAGGTGAATTTGTCCACAACACTCATTCTATGACCATTCACTTTGATATTCTGCACAGTGTGATTATTCCCTGGAGTTGGCTGGTACATAACTACAGTCTTCTCCAAGTTTATATTGAGCCCAAAGATGGCACAATCATGTGATAAAGCTGAAACAGTGTGTTGCATGTCTGCTTCTGAGTTGGCATTTAGAACGCAATCATCAGCAAACAGGAGCTCTCTGACGGTGTCGCTGTTAATTTTTTGCTTTAGATTTCAGCCTTCTGGGATTGAATAACTTTCCATCTATGCGGTATTTGATGTCTATTCCAATGTCGTTATTCTCGAAGGCATTCGTCAACATAGCTGAAAACATGAGGCTGAACAGTGTTGGTGCCAGTAAACATCCTTGCGTCACCCCATGGTGACAGGAAAGGGCTCAGACAGTTCACCATTTTCCTGTACTCTTGCCTGCATACCATTATGAAATAGCCGCACTATTTGGACAAACTTTCACGGACAGCTATATTTTGCCATAATCTTCCACAGTCCTTCTCTGCTGATTGTATCAAAAGCCTTGGTACGGTCAATTAAAGTGGAGAACATTTCGCAGTTCTGTTCCTGACATTTCTCTTGCAGCTGCCTTGCAGCGAAAATCATGTCAACAGTTCCACGTTCTTTTCTGAAGCCACATTGACTCTCAGGAAGAAGACCTTGATCGAGATGGGCCGTGAGGCGATTGAGAAGAATTCTGTCGAGTCTTTTCCCTGCAATTGAAATCAAGGAGATGCCTCGGTGGTTGCCACAGGATTGGCGGTTCCTTTACGTTTGTAAAAGTGGACTATTGACGAGTCCTTGAAATCTTGTGGCATGGTTTCATTAACCCATTTGTTTGTAAAGACTTGGTGAAGCTGCTCTGTTAGGACCGGCCCACCTTCCTTGTATATCTCTGCTGGGATGGAGTCAGGACCAGGTGCCTTGCCGCTGGAGAGTTGCAGAATGGCTTTGTTTACTTCCACTATGGTTGGCAGGTCATCAAGTGTATCATTAGTGGGAACTTGAGGAAGCCAGTTGAGGTTTCATCATCGAAAAAGGAAGTTGCATTTAAGATGTTGCTGAAATGCTCTGTCCAGCGTTGAAGGATTTCTTTCTTATCAGTGACCACTGTTCCCTCATCTGCACTGAGGAGGGGAACTATGCCTGGTGATGTAGGACCATAGACCGCTTTCAGTGAGTGAGTTTCTCAATGTATGGCCTATACAGTGCCAGTGTCTTTTCTTCAACTCTTGGTTCATTGGTATTTGTCTAGTTCTCTATTAGCTCCATGTTGGTGATTTTGCCATACCATTTTATACCTTCTATTTTATGCAGGCATCAATTTGTGAATGTTTTATAGTTTGTATTCGTTTTCATTGTTCTGCGTGTTTCTGATTCACACAGTAGTACTATTCTAGCATTAGAATTGATTATTCTAAATTGTGTGCTAAATTTATTCTCTTGACTTCCTCAAATTTCATAGTGTTTTAAAAACTCCAACTTTCAGTATTTTTCTTCTACGAACAGGCTGATGGGCTGACAGGGAATGCACCTCTTGGTGATCGATTGCCTATGGACAGGGGAGAGGTGGTTGTGCGCCTGTGGGACCGGGTGTAGAGGGTGGAGGAACGGATTGAGAGGAGGGATTGGCAGGGTTCTGGGTGGTGGAGTCTCAGAACTTAGAGGAAAGACCAGGAGAACTTTCGGTCGGATAGCGGTGGGAACGATTGGTAGTGTGACTCTTCGCTGGCTGTTGAACGAGGGAACAGAGCGCGTATGGGAATGTCCTGAGTGCAGTAATTTCGGTTCTTAGCTCAACTCCACTCAACTCTTCTATCTTTATCTGTTCCAACCTTTTGTCTAAATTGCAACTAAACTAGGTGTGTGAATCTGTCTCTTGAAGTGAGGTTTCACCAAGGTATATCAGGTTATCATTTGCTTGATTTAGTCTCATTGTGTCTTTCCTCTATGAATTTTTAAACCTAATTGCTATGACGTCCCATCTAGGGTTGTTTGTTTATCCTACATCTGATTTCGTATGTGAGACAGGAGGGCAGTATCGTCAGCAAAATGCAGATCATCGGCTGCCTTGTCATGGCTTATTGAATACCATTTCTAACAGTGCTTGTTGTTGTCTTCATAATCCAGTCTATACTCTGTAAGAATAGTAATTATGACGAAAGGCATCCGTGCCTCACTCATGTTCTTATCTGGAATGTCTTCGTTAGTTGCCCCTTACGGAGGATCATGCCATGCAGTTTCATTATTCGCCGTCATACTGAGACGAGCGTTTGAAATCTCATGCGGGGGATTTGGTAGCAGATCGCTTTGTGTTGATGTCGTCAGGGTAGTGCCGTGCTATGATACAGAGAGATTATGCACCGCTTTACAGGATAAACATTTATCAGCAAAACCACTGAAAACTCACCATGGTGGGAGACATTTCGCCAATGACGCCGAAGTTGAATGTGAAGTGAAAACGTGGTTTAGAAACTTCCCCTCGTATGAGGCGTCGGTTATTCAGAAAGCAGTAGCGTAGTCTAGTAAATCACTGAACTAGCGTGGTCTAGTAAATCACAAACAGTCAATAAATGTAGGGGTTGACTGCAGCGCCTTGTAAAGAATATGCAACTAACTTTTTTTGTAGTTGTATGGTTACCATACCGGCATTCGAATATATCACCCCCAAATGGTGACAGCGCTTCACTACAGGAAGAAGTTTACTTTGGCGCATGAGCCACAATGGGACTGGCACCATATGCCCATTTTGCCCTAAGATGTGTAAATGGGTCGTTTACTGACATTACATTGCGTGTTCACAGATTTACAGCACCGTTTACTGACATTACATTGCATGTTCACACATTTACAGCAACGTTTAATGACATTACATTGCATGTTCACACATTTACAGCAACGTTTACTGACATTACATTGCATGTTCACACATTTACAGCAACGTTTACTGACATTAAATTGCATGTTCACAGGTTTACAGCAACGTTTACTGACATTACATTGCATGTTCACAGATTAATAGCAACGTTTACTGACATTACATTGTATGTTCACAGATTTATAGCAACATTTACTGACATTACATTGCTTGTTCACAGATTTACAGCAACGTTTATTGACATTACATTGCATGTTCACACATTTACAGCAACGTTTAATGACATTACATTGCATGTTCACACATTTACAGCAACGTTTACTGACATTACATTGCATGTTCACACATTTACAGCAACGTTTAATGACATTACATTGCATGTTCACACATTTACAGCAACGTTTACTGACATTACATTGCATGTTCACAGATTTACAGCAACGTTTACTGACATTACATTGCATGTTCACAGATTTACAGCAACGTTTACTGACATTACATTGCATGTTCACAGATTAATAGCAACGTTTACTGACATTACATTGCATGTTCACAGATTTATAGCAACATTTACTGACATTACATTGCTTGTTCACAGATTTACAGCAACGTTTATTGGCATTACATTGCATGTTCACACATTTACAGCAACGTTTACTGACATTACAATGCATGTTCACAGATTTACAGCAACGTTTACTGACATTACATTGCATGTTCACAGATTTACAGCAACGTTTACTGACATTACATTGCATGTTCACAGATTTACAGCAACGTTTACTGACATTACATTGCATGTTCACAGATTTACAGCAGGTAACTTCGCCACTCGCTAGCAACCAACATGGAGGCGGAAGACCGGGTTTCCAGTGATACGGACAACGATGAAACTTCACCGCTCCTTGCGGGCGATACTGGAACAACGTACGACTCAAACACACACGAAAGGTATTCTTCGTCTTCTTCTCGTGTCGCTAGGTTTTGTAGTCATGATTTTTGCGCTTTTTCCATTCGTATTTACGTGGGGGATTCAAATGACAACCTTAAATGTTCTTTGGTGCGTGCGTGCGTGCACGTAGCCAAGCCATCCAGGTATTTACTTCTCTGCTTTCCCCTTGTTCTCTCCCCTCGATCTTGCCAGTTGTCACCAAGTTTTCCAATTTATTTCTTCTCATAACGTGACCAAAAAAATGTTGGCAGCCTATGTCTAATTTCTCTAATCATTTTAAGATTTTCATTTGTTTCTTGTAGGACTTGGTCATTGGTTTTTCTGTGTCCATTGTATTCTTTGCATTTGCCTCAGATCCCACATTTCAAATATTGTCATGTTGCAAAAGGACACCTTTACTCAGAATGTTAACGTCATTTGCGGATCGAAGAAGATTCCTGAGATCTGTATATGTATCACTGGTGACAGGTTCCCTCGTGGCGTGTATTGCTCTAAAGTAACGCCTCGTTCATCCCAAAAGAGAGTCGGCATAACCTTCCCTGCTGCGTGCAATACTTCTTTGGTTTCAGCGGGGTGGGATGGCGCCATTCCATGCTCGCTGTCTTCGTTTCCGGCTCCTGGTAGTGAACAGAGGGTTTCATCTCCAGTAACAAGTCTTGATAGGAAACCATCACCTTCTGATTCAAAGCACTGCAACCGTTTTTGACAAGCATCAATGCGTAGTTGTTTCAATTCTGGAATAAGCTGCCGTGGCACCAACCTTGCAGACACTTTGCGGTACTGTAGCACATCGTGGCTGATGTGGTGTCTGAACCTTGACTGACGTCAAGATGTGCGGCAGTGTCACTCATTCAACCGCGGTTGTCCTCTACGAGGCCTTCAACGGCTGTAATCGACTCTGGGGTCACTACTCGGTGTGCCTGACCCGGTCGTGAAATCTGTCACATAAGTCACGCCTTTTTTAACCTTCCTACGCCACACATACACTTGGTGGACTGACAGGCGTGCATCATCAATCAGGACCTTCACTTGCCGATGAATTTCTAGTTTTCTTCCCTTCACTGATCAGACAACGAATAACAGAACCATTTGACTTAACGTTCTTGCAGTCTGGTCAAAGTTGCAGAATTATATCCATGATTTGTCATGTACTCATCATGCCTCCCTGATGGCGTTCAGGATGTCAAACTGGTCCATTGCTGGACTGCTGCCCTCAGCAGCTAGGCTCGCAAGCCCATCTGCTAGTTCGTTTCCACTTACACCCGTGTGCCCTGGCATGAAAATGAAAGATGTGTCAGGTTTTTAACCTCCTCTGACTCACGCCATTGCTTTCTGGTCCATCCTTTCCCAATGTCTTTATTGAGGTTTCTAGTCAGTCTTCGTTTCTCAGTCCACTGCAAGCTCACTTGCCAGAATCAAGTCACCATAACGATATTCATTGGCAGACATGCATTTAGCATGCTCACACGATGGTCATACTATCTCGTCTGTAGTTTCACTGAAATATTTCGGACCTGTTCTGCTGTATGACAACAAATCTTGGAATGTGAGCGAAGAAACTAGGAGGATCTTGGAGGAAGCAGAGATGTGGTTTCGGAGTCGAAAGAATTTCTTCGACGGCTGGAGCAAGTAACAAGTTCTTGAGTAAAGGCTAATAAATTTGAAATGTATACACTACTTTTTTTTTTTTTAAATAGTCAAATATGGATCCCATCACTTATGCCAAGCCAAATCTTTGCGTATTTGTCATTTATGCCATAGCCAAATCTTCATTTATGTTATCACTTATCTTCTTCTGCTCTCCATTCTCCATTGGGACATATCCCCCCTCCCCTTTTCCCTCGCGCCCTTTCCAACCAATCCACACCAGTGTGACCTATATGTGGCTGTCTCCTGCCGCCCTCTCCATGTAGTCCCAGTTTAGTCATCTCTATCTGTAACTATCTGTTTCCTGCAGCCCTCTCCATGTAGTCCCAGTTTAGTCATCTCTGTAATTATCTGTCTCCTGCCGCCCTCTCCATTTAGTCCCAGTTTAGTCATCTCTATCTGTAATTATCTGTCTCCTGCAGCCCTCTCCATGTAGTCCCAGTTAAGTCATCTCTGTAATTATCTGTCTCCTGCCACCCTCTCCATTTAGTCCCAGTTTAGTCATCTCTATCTGTAATTATCTGTCTCCTGCCGCCCTCTCCATGTAGTCCCAGTTTAGTCATCTCTATCTGTAATTATCTGTCTCCTGCCGCCCTCTCCATGTAGTCCCAGTTTAGTCATCTCTATCTGTAATTATCTGTCTCCTGCCGCCCTCTCCATGTAGTACCAGTTTAGTCATCTCTATCTGTAATTATCTGTCTCCTGCCGCCCTCTCCATTTAGTCCCAGTTTAGTCATCTCTATCTGTAATTATCTGTCTCCTGCAGCCCTCTCCATGTAGTCCCATTTTAGTCATCTCTGTAATTATCTGTCTCCTGCCGCCCTCTCCATGTAGTCCCAGTTTAGTCATCTCTGTAATTATCTGTCTCCTGCCGCCCTCTCCATGTAGTCCCAGTTTAGTCATCTCTATCTGTAATTATCTGTCTCCTGCAGCCCTCTCCATGTAGTCCCATTTTAGTCATCTCTGTAATTATCTGTCTCCTGCAGCCCTCTCCATGTAGTCCCATTTTAGTCATCTCTGTAATTATCTGTCTCCTGCCGCCCTCTCCATGTAGTCCCAGTTTAGTCACCTCTATCTGTAATTATCTGTCTCCTGCCGCCCTCTCCATGTAGTCCCAGTTTAGTCATCTCTGTAATTATCTGTCTCCTGCAGCCCTCTCCATGTAGTCCCATTTTAGTCATCTCTGTAATTATCTGTCTCCTGCCGCCCTCTCCATGTAGTCCAAGTTTAGTCATCTCTATCTGTAATTATCTGTCTCCTGCCGCCCTCTCCATTTAGTCCCAGTTTAGTCATCTCTATCTGTAATTATCTGTCTCCTGCAGCCCTCTCCATGTAGTCCCATTTTAGTCATCTCTGTAATTATCTGTCTCCTGCCGCCCTCTCCATGTAGTCCCAGTTTAGTCATCTCTGTAATTATCTGTCTCCTGCCGCCCTCTCCATGTAGTCCCAGTTTAGTCATCTCTATCTGTAATTATCTGTCTCCTGCAGCCCTCTCCATGTAGTCCCATTTTAGTCATCTCTGTAATTATCTGTCTCCTGCAGCCCTCTCCATGTAGTCCCATTTTAGTCATCTCTGTAATTATCTGTCTCCTGCCGCCCTCTCCATGTAGTCCCAGTTTAGTCACCTCTATCTGTAATTATCTGTCTCCTGCCGCCCTCTCCATGTAGTCCCAGTTTAGTCATCTCTGTAATTATCTGTCTCCTGCAGCCCTCTCCATGTAGTCCCATTTTAGTCATCTCTGTAATTATCTGTCTCCTGCAGCCCTCTCCATGTAGTCCCATTTTAGTCATCTCTGTAATTATCTGTCTCCTGCCGCCCTCTCCATGTAGTCCCAGTTTAGTCATCTCTATCTGTAATTATCTGTCTCCTGCCGCCCTCTCCATGTAGTCCCAGTTTAGTCATCTCTATCTGTAATTATCTGTCTCCTGCCGCCCTCTCCATGTAGTCCCAGTTTAGTCATCTCTATCTGTAATTATCTGTCTCCTGCCGCCCTCTCCATGTAGTCCCAGTTTAGTCATCTCTATCTGTAATTATCTGTCTCCTGCCGCCCTCTCCATGTAGTCCCAGTTTAGTCACCTCTATCTGTAATTATCTGTCTCCTGCCGCCCTCTCCATGTAGTCCCAGTTTAGTCATCTCTGTAATTATCTGTCTCCTGCAGCCCTCTCCATGTAGTCCCATTTTAGTCATCTCTGTAATTATCTGTCTCCTGCAGCCCTCTCCATGTAGTCCCATTTTAGTCATCTCTGTAATTATCTGTCTCCTGCCGCCCTCTCCATGTAGTCCCAGTTTAGTCATCTCTATCTGTAATTATATGTCTCCTGCCGCCCTCTCCATGTAGTCCCAGTTTAGTCATCTCTATCTGTAATTATCTGTCTCCTGCCGCCCTCTCCATGTAGTCCCAGTTTAGTCATCTCTATCTGTAATTATCTGTCTCCTGCCGCCCTCTCCATGTAGTCCCAGTTTAGTCATCTCTATCTGTAATTATCTGTCTCCTGCCGCCCTCTCCATGTAGTCCCAGTTTAGTCATCTCTATCTGTAATTATCTGTCTCCTGCCGCCCTCTCCATGTAGTCCCAGTTTAGTCACCTCTGTCTGTAATTATCTGTCTCCTGCCGCCCTCTCCATGTAGTCCCAGTTTAGTCACCTCTGTAATTATCTGTCTCCTGCCGCCCTCTCCATGTAGTCCCAGTTTAGTCATCTCTGTAATTATCTGTCTCCTGCCGCCCTCTCCATGTAGTCCCAGTTTAGTCATCTCTATCTGTAATTATCTGTCTCCTGCCGCCCTCTCCATGTAGTCCCAGTTTAGTCACCTCTGTCTGTAATTATCTGTCTCCTGCCGCCCTCTCCATGTAGTCCCAGTTTAGTCACCTCTGTAATTATCTGTCTCCTGCCGCCCTCTCCATGTAGTCCCAGTTTAGTCATCTCTATCTGTAATTATCTGTCTCCTGCCGCCCTCTCCATGTAGTCCCAGTTTAGTCACCTCTGTCTGTAATTATCTGTCTCCTGCCGCCCTCTCCATGTAGTCCCAGTTTAGTCACCTCTGTAATTATCTGTCTCCTGCCGCCCTCTCCATGTAGTCCCAGTTTAGTCATCTCTATCTGTAATTATCTGTCTCCTGCAGCCCTCTCCATGTAGTCCCATTTTAGTCATCTCTGTAATTATTTGTCTCCTGCCACCCTCTCCATGTAGTCCCAGTTTAGTCATCTCTGTAATTATCTGTCTCCTGCCGCCCTCTCCATGTAGTCCCAGTTTAGTCATCTCTATCTGTAATTATCTGTCTCCTGCAGCCCTCTCCATGTAGTCCCATTTTAGTCATCTCTGTAATTATTTGTCTCCTGCCACCCTCTCCATGTAGTCCCAGTTTAGTCATCTCTGTAATTATCTGTCTCCTGCAGCCCTCTCCATGTAGTCCCAGTTTAGTCATCTCTGTAATTATCTGTCTCCTGCAGCCCTCTCCATGTAGTCCCAGTTTAGTCATCTCTGTAATTATCTGTCTCCTGCAGCCCTCTCCATGTAGTCCCAGTTTAGTCATCTCTGTAATTATCTGTCTCCTGCAGCCCTCTCCATGTAGTCCCAGTTTAGTCACCTCTGTCTGTAATTATCTGTCTCCTGCCGCCCTCTCCATGTAGTCCCAGTTTAGTCATCTCTGTAATTATCTGTCTCCTGCAGCCCTCTCCATGTAGTCCCAGTTTAGTCATCTCTGTAATTATCTGTCTCCTGCAGCCCTCTCCATGTAGTCCCAGTTTAGTCATCTCTGTAATTATCTGTCTCCTGCAGCCCTCTCCATGTAGTCCCAGTTTAGTCACCTCTGTCTGTAATTATCTGTCTCCTGCAGCCCTCTCCATGTAGTCCCAGTTTAGTCATCTCTGTAATTATCTGTCTCCTGCAGCCCTCTCCATGTAGTCCCAGTTTAGTCACCTCTGTCTGTAATTATCTGTCTCCTGCCGCCCTCTCCATGTAGTCCCAGTTTAGTCATCTCTGTAATTATCTGTCTCCTGCAGCCCTCTCCATGTAGTCCCAGTTTAGTCATCTCTGTAATTATCTGTCTCCTGCAGCCCTCTCCATATAGTCCCAGTTTAGTCATCTCTGTAATTATCTGTCTCCTGCAGCCCTCTCCATGTAGTCCCAGTTTAGTCACCTCTGTCTGTAATTATCTGTCTCCTGCAGCCCTCTCCATGTAGTCCCAGTTTAGTCATCTCTGTAATTATCTGTCTCCTGCAGCCCTCTCCATGTAGTCCCAGTTTAGTCACCTCTGTCTGTAATTATCTGTCTCCTGCCGCCCTCTCCATGTAGTCCCAGTTTAGTCACCTCTGTCTGTAATTATCTGTCTCCTGCCGCCCTCTCCATGTAGTCCCAGTTTAGTCACCTCTGTCTGTAATTATCTGTCTCCTGCCGCCCTCTCCATGTAGTCCCAGTTTAGTCACCTCTGTCTGTAATTATCTGTCTCCTGCAGCCCTCTCCATGTAGTCCCAGTTTAGTCATCTCTGTAATTATCTGTCTCCTGCAGCCCTCTCCATGTAGTCCCAGTTTAGTCATCTCTGTAATTATCTGTCTCCTGCAGCCCTCTCCATGTAGTCCCAGTTTAGTCACCTCTGTCTGTAATTATCTGTCTCCTGCAGCCCTCTCCATGTAGTCCCAGTTTAGTCATCTCTGTAATTATCTGTCTCCTGCAGCCCTCTCCATGTAGTCCCAGTTTAGTCACCTCTGTCTGTAATTATCTGTCTCCTGCCGCCCTCTCCATGTAGTCCCAGTTTAGTCATCTCTGTAATTATCTGTCTCCTGCAGCCCTCTCCATGTAGTCCCAGTTTAGTCATCTCTGTAATTATCTGTCTCCTGCAGCCCTCTCCATGTAGTCCCAGTTTAGTCATCTCTGTAATTATCTGTCTCCTGCAGCCCTCTCCATGTAGTCCCAGTTTAGTCACCTCTGTCTGTAATTATCTGTCTCCTGCAGCCCTCTCCATGTAGTCCCAGTTTAGTCATCTCTGTAATTATCTGTCTCCTGCAGCCCTCTCCATGTAGTCCCAGTTTAGTCACCTCTGTCTGTAATTATCTGTCTCCTGCCGCCCTCTCCATGTAGTCCCAGTTTAGTCACCTCTGTCTGTAATTATGTCTCCTGCCGCCCTCTCCATGTAGTCCCAGTTTAGTCACCTCTGTCTGTAATTATCTGTCTCCTGCCGCCCTCTCCATGTAGTCCCAGTTTAGTCACCTCTGTCTGTAATTATCTGTCTCCTGCCGCCCTCTCCATGTAGTCCCAGTTTAGTCACCTCTGTCTGTAATTATCTGTCTCCTGCCGCCCTCTCCATGTAGTCCCAGTTTAGTCACCTCTGTCTGTAATTATCTGTCTCCTGCCGCCCTCTCCATGTAGTCCCAGTTTAGTCACCTCTGTCTGTAATTATCTGTCTCCTGCCGCCCTCTCCATGTAGTCCCAGTTTAGTCACCTCTGTCTGTAATTATCTGTCTCCTGCCGCCCTCTCCATGTAGTCCCAGTTTAGTCACCTCTGTCTGTAATTATCTGTCTCCTGCCGCCCTCTCCATGTAGTCCCAGTTTAGTCACCTCTGTCTGTAATTATCTGTCTCCTGCCGCCCTCTCCATGTAGTCCCAGTTTAGTCACCTCTGTCTGTAATTATCTGTCTCCTGCCGCCCTCTCCATGTAGTCCCAGTTTAGTCACCTCTGTCTGTAATTATCTGTCTCCTGCAGCCCTCTCCATGTAGTCCCAGTTTAGTCATCTCTGTAATTATCTGTCTCCTGCAGCCCTCTCCATGTAGTCCCAGTTTAGTCACCTCTGTCTGTAATTATCTGTCTCCTGCCGCCCTCTCCATGTAGTCCCAGTTTAGTCACCTCTGTCTGTAATTATCTGTCTCCTGCCGCCCTCTCCATGTAGTCCCAGTTTAGTCACCTCTGTCTGTAATTATCTGTCTCCTGCCGCCCTCTCCATGTAGTCCCAGTTTAGTCACCTCTGTCTGTAATTATCTGTCTCCTGCCGCCCTCTCCATGTAGTCCCAGTTTAGTCATCTCTGTAATTATCTGTCTCCTGCAGCCCTCTCCATGTAGTCCCAGTTTAGTCACCTCTGTCTGTAATTATCTGTCTCCTGCCGCCCTCTCCATGTAGTCCCAGTTTAGTCATCTCTGTAATTATCTGTCTCCTGCAGCCCTCTCCATGTAGTCCCAGTTTAGTCATCTCTGTAATTATCTGTCTCCTGCAGCCCTCTCCATGTAGTCCCAGTTTAGTCATCTCGGTAATTATCTGTCTCCTGCAGCCCTCTCCATGTAGTCCCAGTTTAGTCACCTCTGTCTGTAATTATCTGTCTCCTGCAGCCCTCTCCATGTAGTCCCAGTTTAGTCATCTCTGTAATTATCTGTCTCCTGCAGCCCTCTCCATGTAGTCCCAGTTTAGTCACCTCTGTCTGTAATTATCTGTCTCCTGCCGCCCTCTCCATGTAGTCCCAGTTTAGTCACCTCTGTCTGTAATTATCTGTCTCCTGCCGCCCTCTCCATGTAGTCCCAGTTTAGTCACCTCTGTCTGTAATTATCTGTCTCCTGCCGCCCTCTCCATGTAGTCCCAGTTTAGTCACCTCTGTCTGTAATTATTTGTCTCCTGCCACCCTCTCCATGTAGTCCCAGTTTAGTCACCTCTGTCTGTAATTATCTGTCTCCTGCCGCCCTCTCCATGTAGTCCCAGTTTAGTCACCTCTGTCTGTAATTATCTGTCTCCTGCCACCCTCTCCATTTAGTCCCAGTTTAGTCATCTCTATCTGTAATTATCTTGTCCATATATTTTAGGTCTCCCGCAACTTTGTTTGTCTTGTGGGTTCCAGAGCAGTGTCCACGGATTTTCTCAATGTGTGTCCTACCCAGTGCCAGCGTCTGTTCCTCGCCTCTCTGTTCACTCCATGAGCGCTGTGCTGGCCATTCTATCATTCCATTTTATTCCCACTATCGCGTGTATCGTCACTGATGCCATAGTCAAATCTTGATGTATTTCATCACTGATGCCATATTATTTATCACTGATGCCATAACAAACTCTTGATGTGTTTCATCATTTATACAGTAGCCAAATCTTGATGTATTTCATCACTTATACAATAGCCAAATCTAGATGTATTTCAACACTTATACAGTAGCCAAATCTTCATCACTTTATTTCATCACTTATCCATCCATCATGTGCCATGCCAGTAAGCGCGGGCGGTCATCGTTCACCATTTCACTCGATCACCAGAGACGTGGATCAGCTCAGTGTTCCTATCTCGACCATGCCATGTGATCAAGCTATCCAGGTATTTACTTCTTTGTCTTCCCTTTGTTCTCTTCCCCTCGATCTTGCCAGTTGTCACCAAGTTCTCCAATTTGTTTCTTCTCATAACGTGTCCGAACAATTTTTGACTGTCAGTATTTATGCCATAGCCAAGTCTCAGTATATTTCAGTATTTATGCCACACCCAAGTCTCGGTATATTTCAGTATTTATGTCATAGCCAAGTCTCGGTATATTTCAGTATTTATGCCACACCCAAGTCTGGGTATATTTCAGTATTTATGCCACACCCAAGTCTCGGTATATTTCAGTATTTATGCCACAGCCAAGTCTCGGTATATTTCAGTATTTATGCCATAGCCAAGTCTCGGTATATTTCAGTATTTATGTCATAGCCAAGTCTCGGTATATTTCAGTATTTAGGCCATAGCCAAGTCTCGGTATATTTCAGTATTTATGTCACAGCCAAGTCTCGGTATATTTCAGTATTTATGCCACACCCAAGTCTCGGTATATTCCAGTATTTATGTCATAGCCAAGTCTCGGTATATTTCAGTATTTATGCCACACCCAAGTCTCGGTATATTTCAGTATTTATGCCATAGCCAAGTCTCGGTATATTTCAGTATTTATGCCACACCCAAGTCTCGGTATATTTCAGTATTTATGCCATAGCCAAGTCTCGGTATATTTCAGTATTTATGCCACAGCCAAGTCTCGGTATATTTCAGTATTTATACCATAGCCAAGTCTCGGTATATTTCAGTATTTATGCCACACCCAAGTCTCGGTATATTTCAGTATTTATGCCACAGCCAAGTCTCGGTATATTTCAGTATTTATGCCATAGCCAAGTCTCGGTATATTTCAGTATTTATGCCACACCCAAGTCTCGGTATATTTCAGTATTTATGCCATAGCCAAGTCTCGGTATATTTCAGTATTTATGCCATTGCTAATCATGTAAAACATGCTTTCATTTCCAGTGACACACCCCCTAGTGCTATACAGGAGTGCCCAGAAGACTACAAAAGTAGATGGCGATCCATTAGGATCATGTACCTTGTCATGTTCCTGGGCTCTGTTACCTTCACCATTACAATGTCCTCGCTTTGGCCGTTCCTACAAGTGGTAAGATATCACTCTTTAATGTCCTTACATTGGCCGTTCCTACAAGTGGTAATAGAAATCATTCTTCAGTGTCCTTGCGTCGGCCGTTCCTACAAGTGGTAAGAGAAATCATTCTTCAGTGTCCTTGCGTCGGCCGTTCCTACAAGTGGTAAGATATCACTCGTCAGTGTCCTCGCTTTGGTCGTTCCTATAAGTGGTAAGATATAACTCTTTAATGTCATTGCATTGGCTGTTCCAACAAGTGGTAAGATATCACTCTTCAGTGTCCTTGCCTAAGCCGTTCCAACAAGTGGTAAGATATCACTCTTCAGCGTCCTTGCCTTGCCGTTCCAACAAATGGTAAGATTTTACTTTTCAATGTCACCATTTTGGCCGTTCCTACAATTGTTAAGACATCACTCCTCTTTATTTTGCTCACTAACACATTTGTATCACAATCATCTTTTTTTAAATATATCTTAACAAATGCAACACCAACGTGAATAAACCCATCAAAGTAAACTGACCCATCAAAGTAAATTGATGTATCAAAGTAAATTGACCCAGAAGTAAATTGACCCATCAAAGTAAATTGACCCATCAAAATAAATTCACCCAGCAAATTAAATTGACCCAATCTGAAACACGTCAATGTGTTTAAGTGTTTTTGTTCTTTAATAACAGCAGATGGAAGATGTGTTAAGGAAGTTAAATGTATAGATCTGTTGAGAGCAGCATTAAACCAGATGAAGAATGTTCACTGCAATTTATCTTTGTCAATCGTGGTGCGGTGCAGAGTTCTTGTGAGCTATATTGAGCCAATCCTAATGTATGGAAGTGAGTAAAGGATAATTAAAGCAGAATCGTGAAAAATTATTTGAAAGCTGCAGAGATGTGGTTGTATAGAAGAATTACAACACCGTGGACAGACAGAAAGGTTGAATATAATATACTCACATCAGAAGGCAGTAAAAGTTCTGTGGGCATGTCATGAGAAGGGAAAGTTGGAGCGGATGAGAGGCGGGGGAAACTAACATAGATGCTGGACAGTTTGACATCATGGCATGGTGAAACATCGGTCTCTGAAATGATTGGCAGATAGAATGCGATGGACAGGCATGATCACCGCGCCACACTGCATGAACTAAACTAAGACCGCATTCTTTCTCAGGCATGTTTTGCTAAGTTTGGTTTAATGTTTAATTTCTTTTAACTTCCATAAATTTCTAAGTGCAACAAATGTTTCTCGCGAATTTTCTATTCTTATTTTAATACCTTTGTTTCCGAAATCTTTGTCAACTATCATCATCATCAAGTGCCATGATGGCTGGCGTAGGCTTGATGACTCTCCACAGATCTCGGTCTTTGGTTTTCTGTATCAACTCCGCTGTTGATACTCATCCATGCCACCGTCTCAATCCATCCAGCATCATTTCTCTTTTTCTGCCTCTGCCCCTCTTCCCCTCGATCTTTCCAGTTGTCACGATGTTCTCCAATGCTTCTCTTCTCATCGCACGACCACCAAAAAATTAAAAAAAAATGTTTGCCTCTTTCTTATTATTGTAAATAAATTTTCTAGTTTCATCAGCCTCTTTCAGGCAGTCGTCGTTAGTTA
Source organism: Cepaea hortensis (assembly GCA_963921405.1). NCBI lineage: Eukaryota > Metazoa > Mollusca > Gastropoda > Stylommatophora > Helicidae > Cepaea > Cepaea hortensis. Next base: position 277,991,811 of record OY992876.1, read on the forward strand.
CCTTGGCAGTCCAAAGAATTCGCAACATTCGCCTCAGAAACCACATTTCTGTAGCTTCCTAGTTCTCCTAATTTGACAGGAGCATATCCTTCAAGGACAATGTGGAGACGGTCGTAACAAGATCTCAAAAGAGACTCAGTGCACATAAAACTATGGCTGCAATGGACACAGAGCAGATAATGCTTTTCACACTATACCAGCACTTGATCCTCTCAGTAATTGATTATGGATTAGGTCTGCTCACTGCCTCAGAGAGTCAGCTGGTGAAGTTAGAGCGCATACAGAACGAAGCTATGCGGGTCATTCTGGGATGCACCAGAGACCCCAGTAGTGTGTATGCGTTACATCCTTGGTCTGCCGACTGTTGCTGGTAGGCTCAAGGTGATGCAGACGAAGGCATACCTCAGAGTAGCTGCAGACACAGATCACCCACTGCATGAGGCGCTGGACGTAGTTAAGGGTCAGCGACTGATAAGAGGGAAATCATGGATGGCTCAGTCGGAGGATATGATCAGACAGGTGTGCCCCTTGGAGAACATTAGGCGAGGAGAGGAGTGGGTCAGAGTGCCAGCGGAGCAGTCAGACTTGTGCAGAGTTATAATCACATTAAGCCGGGAGTGCAGGGAGTGGCCAGCAAGGGCCACGGAAGTGGAAATCCAGCAACTAATTCAGGACAATGGTCACTCGGGTGATGTGATTATCTACACAGATGGTTCGGTGTCACGACGTGAGAGAAGTGGCTGGGGGTTCATAGTCAAAGCTAATGGTCGACGTTTGGTGCAGGAGAGCCTAGCATATCAACTACAACATCCAGCGTAAGAATGGAGGTGGAGGCAGTCACTGCGGTTCTCCGCTTGCTGGAGAATACGACACACACACACACACACACATCGTGATTGTAACTGGCTCAGAAAGCATGCTGACGAGGGTGAGGACGGGCAGGCTTCGTGCGGAGTGGCTTGCTTCACTTCGGAAGTCACGGGTGATAAGTATCGCCTGGATCTTTTCTCCGGGGCATGCCGGTGTGCTGGGAAATGAACAGGCGGACAGATTGGCTGGCTCTGCAGAACTTGGTGGAGTATTGATACATGACAAGGCAGACGTGGGTTCGGCCTTGTCGGAGCACGTGTAAACCTCGGAGGAGCAAATGGATCACCATGATCTGGCAAGGATAAGATAGCGAGGGGTGACGAGGGGATCTGGCCGACGCTCAGCGCTCAGAGGAAAGGCGAGACGGACATTTAATCAGATTGCTACTGGTACTATTGGTGTTGGAACTCATCGCTGGCTGCTGGAGATGGGGATGGGGCGCTTATGGGAATGCCCCGAATGCTGTGATGTCGATTCCTAAATCAATCAATCAATCAATCTCCTAATTTGTTCATTTACATTCCAAGATTCACATCCATACAGCAAAACATGTTCTATATAGCACTTCAGCACTCTCTTTCTTACATTCAATGATAGTGCATAAGATATTCTTCATTTTCTGAAATGCAGCCTTTGCTTGCCCTATTCTTCTCTTAATCAATATTGCTGCCTACATAGGTGTAGGATTCCGTCTCATAAAGGGAAGTAACAACAAGGCAGATCATGATATCATAAAGGGAAGTAACAACAAGGCAGATCATGTTATCATAAAGGGAAGTAACAATAAGGTAGATCATGTTATTAATTACTTGGCCAGCATGGCCAAATAGATTAGAGACCTCGCTCATAAACTTGTGGTGTGCTGATGCCTAGGTTGCGGGTTCAACCCCTACACCGGTCAGTTGGACTAAAATGTTGACTTCTCATCCTTGGCTTGAGGATGTATATTACAAGTACAGGGTGTATGTTTAATGACTGGGGTTTTGAAAATATTGCCGTTCCAAATAATTGTTTTTTAATATAGTTGCATCAACACCAGCATTTTATTGACGTTGTTGATGTCTTCGCAAGTTTTACGTTCAGTAGTTTGCCATTGCTTTCTGAACGACCGGCTCACATACTTTTTCATAAGAAACCAATGCAACGCGATCAGCTGCCGAATCTCACGCAGCTGTGTTCCGTACGTGGGTATACGGGATTAGTTAGTTAGTTAGTCGACAGATCATCCTCATTGCACATCGAACCATTCAGTCCATAAGTGCTCGGATCCCCTCCTGAGCAAATCCCGCAGCGTGTAGCGGCTAACGACGCCAGTTCTGTGTTGGTTTATCAATATTCTTTGGCCTCCTGCATAGTGTTCTTGTTTGGCCACCCCTCTTTTAATTTGCTGTTCTCGCAGTCTGGCCATTGTTGTAGATTCACAGACATCACTTGGTTCTCGCAAAAGTCTTACTTCTCGTAGAGCATTCAGAATGTCGGCCTGGTCCATGGCGCGTCCGCCCTCCACAGTAGCCTCACCTGCGAGCTTGTCAGCCCGCTCATTTCCTTGTACTCCCGCATGCCCTGGCACGAAGATGAAACTAATCTTTGCCAGCCGAGACCGCTTCAGAGGCAGCAACCATTCTCTTCGGATCGACCCCTCCTCTATCCTCTTGATCATGTTCATTGAGTCGCTCAGGAAACAATCCCTAGTGAATGTCTGTGTCTCGAGCCATGTTATTGCTTTACTTACTGCCATGACTTCCATGGTCAGGCTACTTGTGGTTTCAGTGAAAGCACCAGAGTCCTCCTTCACAATTCTCCCTCCGGCCCGAGCTGTAAAGGCCCATGAGTTTCTCACATGTCGGACGACCGACCCATCTGTGTAGATGACAGCATCACCGTCTAGCGAATTCTCGAAAATCAACGCTTGTACTTCAGCCTCCACAGCAGCCGGATTTTCTTGTCTGCATTTTCTATCTAGTTGGATGCAAACTGAAAAGGATGTGTAGAAGTCTGTTGGCACTTGCACCCACTCCTCGCCAGGTTCTAAGTCCTCAAGTGAACACACCTAGAATGTGCTTGACCCGGGATACGGCTTGATACGGGATTACTAACAGCGTCCTAAACCTCTTCGCCAGGGATCCAAGTTTCGTATTTACCTTTTATGTTTCATGAGTTCACAAAGGGTATATACAAAACTTTGGGCGGCAATATTTTCAAAAACCGCAGTCATTAAAAATACAGCCTTTAGCTCGGTGGTTTCGCCTGATGGCGTGGACACTGGTAATAGAGAAAGCTAATCCACACAGAACAATCACCCCAGTGCACTACACTTGACTTCATAGCTAGCGAGCGCTTTAAAAACCCAAAAAAAAATTTGTTTTATTCTCGTTCTGTCATGTCATTATGAATTGTTAAACATAAATGTACATATGAACTTACATAAACACTGACCACATATGAGAGAACAAATGAACAGACAAACCTATATTTCTTTAGCTGAACCCAACAGCAAGTGCCAGTTTCCTCGGGTGGGTGGTCGCAGCATACAGTTTAGGGCAGCTTGTTGCTTCCCCGTTTTTCGGTGGCTGGGCAAATCTGCGCAGGAGCAGCCGAGAACCGCTGGCAGTCAGTCTGGTGCTAACCGTTTTGTCAAACGTCTTCTATACATACCTGGAGTCGCTGCCATTCCACAGGGATTACTTCATGATCTTGGCTAGAGGACTGATCGGCTTCAGCGCTGGTAAGCTGGTAATTTCTTCTGGTTAACTTCCATTGAAACAGAAAAGTGTCTTGTTTTCGCTAGGCTACAGGGCATGCTTGTGATAGTATTAACGGCTCACTTTCATGGTGCGGGAATTCGTTGTGTGAATGTCCTTATGACAAGACTTTTTTGTGAATGTCGCCATGGTGAGACTTGGGTTGTGTGAATGTTGTTATGGTGTCAAGTTGGGTTTTGTGAATGTTAACATGTGAGTTGCTATGGTGTGAGTTTGTTGTGTGAATGTTATCATAGTGTGAGGGTTGGGTTGTGTGAATGTCATAGTGTGAGGGTTGGGTGTGTGAATGTTGTCATTGTGTGAAAGTTTAGCTGTGTGAATGTTGTCATAGTGTGAAGGTTGGGCTGTGTGAATGTTGTCACCGTGTGTGGATTGGGTTGTGTGAATGTTGTCATGGTGTGAGGGTCTGGCTGTGTAAATGTTGTCTTGGTGTGTGTGTGTGTTGGGCTGTGTGAATGTTGTCATAGTGTGAAAGTCGGGTTGTGTGAATGTTGTCATGGTGTGAGTGGGTTGTGTGAATGTTGTCATGGTGTGAGTGGGTTGTGTGAATGTTGTCATGGTGTGAGTTTGATTTTGTTAATGTTGCATGGAGTTGAATTGTGTGAATGTTGTCATAATACGAGCTGTTGTATGAATGTTGTTAGTGAGAAAGTTGGGTTGTTTGAATGTATGGTGTCAGAGTTGGGTTGTGTGTATGTTGTAAAAGTGTAAGCATTGGGTTGTGTGAATGTTGCCATAGTATGAGTTGGGTTGTATGAATGTTTTTACAGTGGGAGCTAAGCTGTGTGAATGTTTTCATAGTGAGAACCTGGTCATGTGAATGTTAACGTGTGAGACATAGTTTGAATGAAAGTTGTTATAGTATGTATTGGGACATGTGTGAGAGATAGGTTGTGTGAATGTTGGTATAGTATGTATTGGGTCATGTGTGAGAGATAGCTTGTGTGAATGTTGGTATAGTATGTATTGGGTCATGTGTGAGAGATAGGTTGTGTAAATGTTGGTATAGTACGTAATGGGTCATGTGTGAGAGATAGGTTGTGTGAATGTTGGTATAGTACGTAATGGGTCATGTGTGAGAGAAAGGTTGTGTGAATGTTGTTATAGTACGTATTGGGTCATGTGTGAGAGACAGGTTGTGTGAATATTGCCTAGCACCATATATCCTATACACCTTAAGGCATGTAAACGTATCCTTTACTTTTTACTTATAAAACTTATAAAAGGGGGGGGGGGCTGCGTGGATTCGAGGTATGGTGTCCGCCTCAAGTGCTGGAGGTCCCGGGTTCAAGACCCGATAATGACCGGGATTTTTTCTCGTGGACTTCTAGTAATAAAATTCACCCTGGTCTCTGGGTAGTGAGATCGGACGCCCGTGTGTATTGTTACGCACGTAAAAAATCCATTGGCAGTTGGAAATTGAAAAAGAGTAGCCTAACGGCGCTGCCCGAGCAAAATTTCGAGTTAAAAATCTATTCAAAGTATTTCAGGATCCTCGCTGGTGCTACGGAGTTCGTGCACTGAGCTGAGTTTCTCCAGACTCGGGTTTAAGTTAGGAGGAGAACGGAGCACTTATGGGTTGCACCCGTGTGCCGTGATGTTGATCCATTGACTAAACTAAACTTACTTATAGAACAAACCTGAACTAAAATAATTTTATTGTACTCTCTGACAACCAGGCAACGTGGCAGTGGTCAGGTCCTATGTGGCAGGGACTTCCACACTCCAGGAGAGAACGGCCTGCATGGCCAACATCAGCATCTTTCAAGCCATGGGCTTTATTCTTGGGCCAGGTAACACTTGACAATAATGTCTATTTTCATTTTACAAATGTGACCACCACTGCACTGATTTCACGTTTGTTGAGATTAAAGATAAGCTGCCGTCTCCTTTGTCCTCTTCTCATCTTGTCTTCCGCCACTCCTTCCCCTCCTCTCATCCTTTTCTATCCTCCTCCTACTCTTTCCCCTTCTGTCTCTTTTTTTTTTTCTTTCTCCTATTTCATTATCTTCACTTACCCCTTCCTCTCCTTATTATCCTTCTCTGTCTCCTTCCCTTTGTTCTCCTCAGTGGCGTGCAGAGGTTCTTTGGTGCCCGGTGCCAACCCCTTGATTGGATGCCCCTAAATTGTTCTTTCCCTAATTCATTCCCCACCCCCCCCCCCACCCACCCCACTGCATTGTGCTGCCCCCTCTCCCTAATTGGATGCGCCCCTCCCGGCTGGATGCCCGGGGCCGTCGCACCCCCTGCGCCCCCATTTGCACGCCACTGGTTCTCCCTATTTCCCTCCTCTTGCTCTTGCTTCCACTCTTGTCTTCTTCTCCTCCTTGTTCTCCATCTAGTACTTCTCTCTCCTCTTACATATTATTCTCCTCCTTGTTTCATTCTTGGTCACTGAACAACTAAACAGACAGGGTAAAGAGGACTTATAACCATCATCAGATCACAGTAGAAGGACAAGATTATGAGCGGACGGTATACACATTAAACAGTGTGCACATTAGACGTTGTACACATTAGATGGTGTACACATTAGATGGTGTACACATTAGGTGGTGTACACATTAGACGGTGTAAACATTAGACGGTGTACACATTAGACGGTGTACACATTAGACGGTGTACGTATTAGATTGTATACACATTAGATGGTGTACACATTAGACGTTGTACACATTAGACGTTGTACACATTATACGGTGTACACATTAGGTGGTGTACACATTAGACGGTGTAAACATTAGACGGTGTACACATTAGACGGTGTACACATTAGACGGTGTACGCATTAGATTGTATACACATTAGATGGTGTACACATTAGATGGTGTACACATTAGATGGTGTACACATTAGACAGTGTACACATTAGACGGTGTACACATTAGATGGTGTACACATTAGACGGTGTACGCATTAGATTGTATACACATTAGATGGTGTACACATTAGATGGTGTACACATTAGATGGTGTACACATTAGACAGTGTACGCATTAGATGGTGTACACATTAGACGGTGTACGCATTAGATGGTGTACACATTAGACGGTGTACACATTAGATGGTGTAAACATTAGACAGTGTACACATTAGATGGTGTACACATTAGACGGTGTACACATTAGATGGTGTAAATATTAGATGGTGTACACATTAGACAGTGTACACATTAGACGGTGCGGTGTACACATTAGACGGTGTACACTTCAGATGGTTCCCCTGAATGTGTGTGTATGTGTGAGAATGTGTGTGGTTGGGTTGGTGCGTGCCTGAATGTGTATGTGATTGAACGTATGTGTATAAACGAACGATCAAACAGACTTTATTTTCAAAGTGTAAAAAATTGGGCTCGCAGGCCGTCTTACATTCGGCCCTTCCAATCACTCATCTTTCTTTCATCAACAGTGCATAGGAAAAAAACATTGTCACATGAATTTTGTAAACATAAACAATGCATATTACTATGTTATGTGACACATCCACCACTCACCCACATATCCCCCATTCACTCCAACTCCTCCACCCAGCCACACACATAACCCACACACACACACATGCCCGCCACCCATCCACCACATCCCTACACCTACACATCTCCCCACCCACACACACCTCTCACCAACCACACATACCATCCACCCACACCCCAAGCACACATACATTCCCCAACCCACACATCCCCCACCCACACACATCCACCCACCTACACACATCTCCCCACCCACTCACATATCCTCTACCCGTCACATTACCCACCAACAATCACTCATCCCACATATTCTCCTCCACCCACACACCTCCAACCACCCAGCCAAACACACATTCCTCAGCCACACATCCCCCACGCACTCACATATCTCCCCGTCAACTCACATATCCCGCACCTACCCACACACAAATTCCGAACCCACCCATATAATCTCCCATCTCCCCCAGCCCACTCACAGATCCCGTGCCCACCCCTACAACCATCCCCCACCATCTCCTAACCTACACACTCACCCACCCTCATATCCTCTACCCACCCACACATCCTCTACCCACCCATCCCCCAACCAAACATCCCTTAACCACACACCCTTACTCATATACAATCACCCACCCACACGTCCTCTACCCAACCACACATCCTCCACCCACCCATCCCCCAGTTACACATCCCTTAACCACACACCCTTACCCATATACACACACATCCCCACCCACGCACAATCTCCCCACCCATACACACATCCCTCACATACATCCCACCCACAACACATCCCCCATTCACAAACACACACCTCCTATCCACGCACAACACACACACACACATCCCCAACCCATACACTCATCCCCTCACACATTCCTAGACACACGTACTTATTATCCCTCAACCACTAACACCCACACATCCCTCACCCACTCATCCCTCACCCACTCATCAACACATACATCTCCTATCTACCCACCCACACCCACACACACACCCCAACCACCCATCTAAACACACATCCCCCACCCTCACACACATCCTTCACCCTCACACACATCCTTCACCCACCCGCACACCCAACCACACCCCCACCCACCCACACACACACATCCTTTATCCACTCCCAGCTCCCCTTCCACACAACACCACACCCACACACAATCCAAAGACACATCCCTCACCCACACACACACACACATCTCCTCACACATCTCCTACCCATCCATACATCCCCAAATTACAATCACCCTCACCACCCACACATATATCCTCCATCCAGTCACACACACCCCCACCCAGCCAGACATATCCCTCACCCACACACACATCCCCAAATCCATCACCCGCACCCATCACGCACCCCTCCCCAACCCACACACATCCCCCACACACATTCACCCATACATCTCTCACCCACACACACACTTCCCACCCATCCACCCAAACATCCCACACCCATACACATCCCTCACCCACACACACATCCCCAAACCCACAACTACCCCCACCTGCACACATCTCCCACCCACCACATATCCCCACACCCACATCTCCCCACCCACACATATATCCCCCCCCCATCCCATAACCCACCATCAATCATCCACCCACATATTCTCCTTCACCCACTCACCCACAGCCACCTAGCCAAACACACATCCCCACCCCGCCCACCCACACATCCTGAACCCACCCACACACATCACGAATCTACCCACACACACATCCCCCCATCCCCCAACCTACTATTATGATCAAACTCCCACACTTTACACACACATACAGTGACGATTGTCGTGAGCATTGTCGCAAAATTGTAAAGAAAATGGAGAAAAATTGTACATATACATTTTGTAACTTAAAAATTAGTGATGCAATTCAACTCTCCTCCCCCCCCCCCCCCCCCCACTCACTAACGCTCTCGCTCACATTACTGTAATGTTATATTATACATGATAAAATCAAGTGTCATACATACAAAATGATAATGTGAAAGATGAAAATACACAAAAAATATGGAATGGCATATTACAGGACATGCGTGCACTCAACTCTCTCTCTCTCTCTCTCTCTCTCTCTCTCTCTCTCTCTCTCTCTCTCTCTCTCCCTCTCTCTCTCTCTCTCTCTCTCTCTCTCTTTATTACACAGGCACACACTCACACTCATTAACTCTCTCTCTATCTATCTCTCTCTCTCTCTCTCTCTCTATCTCTCTGTCTCTCTCATACTCCCTAATTCTCTCACCCACTCTGTAGTGATGTACATGTGTTCATGTTATAAATTATAACATCAATTGGCATTCAAAATGGTAATATGAACATGAGAATACACAAAATAAATGGAATAGCATGTTACATCATATGCGTGCGCTTAAATCTCTCTCTTTCTCTCTCTCTCTCTCTCTCTCTCTCTCTCTCGCTCTCTCTCTCTCTCTATCTCTTCTCACCAACACACACCCATAGACACTCACAAACAATACGCGCAAACATCCACACACATTAACAGATCCATTCTTCCACTGTCACTCTCCCCCCTCCCTCCCTCTCTCTCTCTCTCTCTCTCTCTCTCTCTCTCTCTCTCTCTCTCGCAATCACTATTTCATCCATTAAGTCACTCTCTCCATCTTTCATTTACTCAATATCACACTCTCTTTCACTCTCACTCACACACAGACAGACACACGCCCTCTCGCTATCAAATACACACTCCCTCGCATACACACGAAAGCATATACACATACATACACGAGCATACACACAATATACACACGTAAATACACATATATCCCCTCGCACACATCCACACCCATACACACATACTTACACACACACACACACACACTAATACACACTCCCTCGCATACACTGCATGCATGCACACATACACACAAACATGCACATACATACACTAACATGCATATATATATGCATAGACAATGAACAGGACCTGCAACATTTAGTAGATGCGATTGTTACACACAGTGAACAACTAGGGTTAGAATTAAATTGTAAAAAGACACAGATTATGGTCGTCACTAGGAAGGACGAAATACCACAATGTAATATACAAGTAAATGGGAATATGCTTCAACAAGTGAGCAGGTACAATTATCTCGGAACAGTAATAACATCTGATGGGAGATGCCTTGAAGAGATTAGAACAAGAATCGCCATGGCAAAAGTAGCCTTTAGCAAGATGAAAAACATACTGACCAATAAAAAGATGTCAATTGAAACGAGAAAAAGAGTGTTGAGATGCTACATAGAACCTGTACTTTTATATGGATGTGAAGCTTGGACAATGAGCAGCCAGGCTGAAAAACATCTGATGGCTGTAGAAATGTGGTTTCTGAGGAAAATGCAAAGAATACCATGGACAGCCAGAAAGACCAATGAACAAGTCCTTCAAGAAACAAATGAAGATCGTAAACTCATCAGAGACATTAGACGTAGACAGTCACAATTTTTTGGGCATGTTATGAGAAGAAATGATTTGGAGAACTTGGTGACAACTGGTAAGATCGAGGGGAACAGACCAAGGGGAAGACCTAAAAACAAGTATCTGGATGGCTTGGCCTTGTGGCATGGTCGAGACAGAAACACGGAACTGATCCACGACTCTGTTGATCGAGTGAGATGGCAGAACATGACCGCCCACGCTTACCGGCAAGGCACATGATGGATGGATATATATATATATATCTTCTTCTTCTTCAGCGTTCCGAACCATTGAGGTTCTTTGCTGCAAATACAATCCGTCTCCATTCGTCTCTCTGGTGGACCTTCTCTTGCCAGTCGTTGATTCCAAGTGCTTGTAGGTCTGTACATGTATTATCTCTCCACCGCCTTCTTGGTCTACCTCGGGGTCTACGGTCATTTATTTCCTGAGTGTAAGCGAGTTTTGTTTCCCTATTATCTTCCATTCTTTCTATATGCCCCAGCCATTGTAGTCTATTAGCCTTCATGATACCAGTGATTAGCGGGGACTTAAACAGATCATAAATGTCTTTGTTACTTCTTCTTTTCCACTCTCCACTTTGTGTATCCCTAATGGGTCCAAAGATGCGTCTTAAAATTTTGTTCTCAAAGGTTTGTAACAAGGCTTCGTCTCGTTTCGTTGTAATCCAGGTTTCAGAGCCATACAGCACAACTGGTCTGATCAGTGTTTTGTATATTGTGATTTTGGTGTTACGAGATAGCGCCTTTGATTTTAGTAGATGTTGTAGTGCATAGTATATCTTATTTCCAGAGTTGATTCTAGTTTGTATTTCTTCCCTTATGATGTTGGAGCAGTTGAAGATTGTACCCAGGTATTTGTATGTTTCCGTTCTTTTAATGGTCATATTATCTATTTGTATGTGGCCAGAGTTTCTAGCCATTCCGTCTCTTGAAATTACCATATATTCTGTCTTATCTTGGTTGATAACCAGCCCCATCTGTTGGGCTTTTCCCTTTAAGTGAGTCAATATTTCCAATGTCTTTTGTTCACTTTGCCCTATAATATCTATATCATCTGCATAACCAAGCAGCTTGGATGTTCCTCCAATATCACATTCCTCCTTTACCTTCCTTACAACTTTCTCTAGAGCCAGATTGAAGAGTAGCGGCGATAGTGCATCACCCTGTTTCAAGCCAGATGTTATTTGGAAGGGGTCTGATTTCCTGCCTTTATATGTTACTATATTATAAGTATCTTCCATGCATAGTCTGGTCATGTTGATTAACTTCCTTGGTATTCCAAATTCCTGCATAGCATTCCATAGACTATTCCTATGGACACTATCATAAGCCTTTTTAAAATCCACAAAAATGTTATGGAGATCTCTTTTATATTCCCAATGTTTCTCGGCTATTTGTCGTAAGATAAATATCTGATCTATTGTTGATCTGTTTTGTCTAAAACCCGCCTGGTAGTCACCTAATATGTCTTCTGAATATGGTTTTAGTCTATTTAGTAATACTGCGGATAGTATCTTATAGCTTGTGGACAGTAGTGATATTCCTCTATAATTTCCACATTGGAACTTGTCTCCTTTCTTAAAGATAGGTATCAATAATGACTCTTTCCAGTCATGGGGTAATTCTTCTGTCCTCCAGATTTTTATTATTAGTTCGTATAGCTTTAGATGTAATGCATGGCCACCTGCCTTTATAAATTCAGCAGCAATTCCATCAGTCCCAGTTGCCTTATTGTTTTTAAGTCGTGTGATTACATATAGGATTTCTTCAAATGTAGGTTCTTCAATTTGTGGTTCGCATGTTAGAACCTCTTCCTGTGGGAAAATGTGACTTGGAGCTTCACAATTTAGTAATTCAATAAAATATTCTTTCCATGTGTTGCACATTTCACATTGGTATTTATCATATTCCCATTTTTGTCTTTTAAACCATATGTGTTTTGTTGGTGCCCTCGTTTCATTGACTTCAGTTCTTTAAAATATTTTCTGGATTCATTTTTCTGGTGATTAGTTTCCATATCTTTGATTATATTACTCATATATTCTCGCTTCTGCTGTCTGACTATTTTTGTAGCCTCTTTACATTCATTTCTATAATGCTCTTCCTTTTGGATGTTATTGATGTCATTTAACCTTACATGTCTGGCATTCTTCTTCCTAATGACTGCTTCTTCACATTTTTGATTGAACCATCTGTTCTTTCTATGCGTGGTTAACACACCGAGACATTCTTCTGCGGTAGACTGAATTGTATTCTTGATGTTCAACCAAGTTTGGTCAACGCTTTCCTCCAAAGGGTTTTGCAGAGTTTCAAGTTTACATTTTATTTCATCTGTAAATATATATATATACACGCACATACACACATATACACACGCACATACATATATACACACGCACATACATATAAACACAGGCACACATGTACGCACACAATCATTGGCACCATGCCGTCTTGACAGACGATAGTTTGTGATCTAAAAAGGCATAATAACTTTTAACTATGGCGGTAGCGAGTGTGACTGATAAGGCCAATGCTGTAAATGTCCGTTCACACTGGGTGCATGTGAACACGTGGTCATTTCCACCATCATGCACCATCTTACGTCTCAAACGCTTGGAGTGTGACTTTTCTGCAATAATTTTCTCCTTTGACTTTATTCCATTTCTGATATTTGCCCTCCACGCAACACGTTCAGCGGCGACTTGCTCCCAATGTGCATTATAAATGCCTGTATCAATCATGTCGCGCTTACACACATCTTTGTATCGTAGTAGAGGCCGACCCTGAAATCTCTTACCCATCTGTAATTCACCAAACAAGATATCCTTTGGTATTCTACCATCATCCATCCTCCTAAGATGTCCTATCCATCTAAGTCTACAAAGACTGAGCATGGAATAAACTGTCACACAACCTGATCTTTCCAATACTTCAGTATTTGTGATTTTGTCTTGCCACTTAATACCAAGAATTCTTCGCAGACACCGCATATGAAAGCTGTTTAAATTGTTCTCTTGGTGTGAGTAAGTTGTCCAGGTTTCACTGCCATAGAGAAGAGTACTAAGGACACAGGCTTGATAGACAAGGACTTTTGTTTTGGCAGTAAGCTTCCTGTTCTCCCAGACTCTTTTTCTTAACCTGTTCATTGTTGTTGCTGCCTTACCAATCCGGATGTTGATTTCCTGATCTAGGGATAATTTGCTATTTACCACTGATCCTAGATATGTAAAATGGTCTACTATCTCTAGTTCGGCGTCGTCAATAAAGATTGATGATACCCCATGTGCACCTTGTGACATAATCTGTGTCTTCTTTTTGCTAATTGTTAAACCAAATTCAGAACAAGCATTGGAGAATGCAGATAGTAGACATTGCAATTCTTCCTCAGAGTGGGTCGTAACTGCAGCATCATCTGCAAAAAGCAACTCTCTGATCAGTACCCTCCTAATTTTGGTCTTAGCCTTCAATCTCTGAGCATTTTAGAGGCCGCCATCTGAGCGTGAGTGAATGTATATACCACCATCCTGATCACGAAATGCATATTTCAGTAGAAGTGAAAAGTATATTCCAAAGAGGGTGGGAGCTAGTACACAACCTTGCTTAACTCCACTCTTGATTTCAAATTCTTCAGAAGTTGCACCATCAAACTTGATTATACCCGTCATGCCTGTGTGGAACGATTCCACAATGGACAGAAGAGTTGGTGGGCAGCCAATCTTCTTTAGTGCCTTGAACAGACCCTCACGACTGACCAAATCAAATGCCTTTGTGAGGTCGATGAAGGCAATAAACAGTGGTTGATTCTGTTCACGGCATTTTTCTTGCATTTGTCGCAATGAGAATATCATATCAGTGGTAGACCGGTTCTGTCGAAAGCCACACTGTGGTTCCGGGCAGACTTGATCTCCTAGGACTTGAAGTCTGCGCAGAACAATTCTGGCAAATACTTTTCCAACAATACACAGAAGTGAGATACCCCTATAGTTGTTACAGTCGCTCCGATCACCCTTGTTCTTGTACAGCGTTATGATGTTTGAATCTTTGAAATCCTGTGGGACTTGTCCTTCACGCCAGCATAGCTCTATTAGCTGGTGGATCTGTAGAGTGAGTGTGTCTTGCCCACTCCTGATAACCTCTATTGGAATCCCATCCTTACCTGGAGCCTTGCCAGATGCAAGTTCATTTATAGCACACTTAACTTCTGTTATGGTGGGAAGTGTGTCCAGGTGGTCAAGAGTTGGTAGAGCCTCTATGGCGTTAAGGGCATCATCCGCTAGTTTGGTCTCACTTGAGTAAAGCTCCAAATAGTGCTCTACCCATCTGTCCATCTGCTGTTTCTTATCAGTGATGACTTCTCCAGTCAAGGTTTTCAGCGGTGCACTTCTTTTGATCACTGGACCACAGGCTTTCTTTATTCCTTCATACATGCTTCTTATGTCTCCCTTATCACTTGCGATTTGAATGGACTCACATAACTTGATCCAATAATCATTTGCACACTGCCTGGAAGCCTTTTGCACATCCTTCCTAGCTTGCCTTAGCTCACTCAGAGTGTTACGCGTTGGTCTTTCCTTGTTTCTTAAGAGAGCTTTCTTCTTCTTATCAATCAAGGGCTGCAGAGTCTCGCTGTTGGCTGCAAACCAGTCCTGCCTCTTATGATCCACAGTGCCGTAAACCCCTTTATAAAGAGTTTCCTTAATTTGACCCCACTTTTCATTTACTGTACAATTTTCTGGTGTATCAGTGAAAGCGTCTTCAAGTTGCTGTTGAAACTGAAAGCACTTTTCAGGATCATGTGTGTTAATAATATTAATCCTGGGGCTAGATTTGTGTTTAGCTGTGTAGATTCTCTTTGGTCTCAGTCTAACTCTTGCAACAACCAAAGAATGATCTGTATCACAGTAAGCACTGTGGTAACTACGAGTCAATGATATATGGTTCAGATGTTGTCTCCGTGTGATGATGAAGTCCAGCTGGTGCCAATGGCCGGATCTTGGATGTTTCCATGTGACCTTATGCATCTCTTTTGTTTTAAAAAAAGAGTTTGTAATACATAGGTCATTTCTGGTGCAATGCTCCAGCAGCCTTTGCCCATTTTCATTCATGCGACCGATGTTGTATTTTCCAAGGGACACTGGCCATGAACTCGAGTCCTTGCCCACACGAGCATTGAAATCACCGAGCATATAAATGTTGTCAAATTTTGGAACTGCCTTGATCACGGAGTCTAACTCCTCATAGAACAAATCCTTCACATCATCAGAGGAATCGAGTGTCGGTGCATATGCAGTAATAATGGTGGCAAACCCACAAGAGGTTGCCAAGCGCAGGGATAATAGTCTTTCATTTCCTCCTGCTGGAATTTCAATCATTCCCAGTAGCGAATTCTTCACTGCAAAGCCCACACCGTGTTGCCTTTTTTCTGCCTGCCCTCTACCCTTCCAGAAAAAGGTGTAGTTGTTTTCCCTGAGTGACCCTTCCTCAGCGAGGCGAGTCTCCTGCAGGCCAGCAATATCAATGTTAAGACGATTGAGTTCGGCATCAATCACAGCCGTTTTTCTCACATCGTCAATATTGGTCAAGTCAGTGGAAAATCCTGGACACATGGTTCTCACGTTCCAGTTGCAAGCCGTAGCTTGAGGTTTCTATTTTTATTTTTGTTTGTACCTGGTGCATTGGTTTTACAGCCTGCGATTCAGATTGTGTCCTAGCCCCAAGCACCCATTGAAGCAGGCAGGCTGTGGCGGATCAGCACCCAATTGGCTGGGGGATGCCCAGCTTGAGGCGGGCGGTAGCTGATCAGTGACACCTATAGGTGTCTCCCACCGTCAGAGGCAACGCGTGGCGCCCCATGTCTACGCCAACTGACAAGGACTTATAACCCGTAACAGTTGCCTCTCGCTTTGATTCCGAGACCAGTTAAGACCAGGGATGGAGTTATTGCCTCTCCATAGCACAAAGCCTGGGCTAAAATATAGAGATCATGTGTTGCCCATGCAGCATGATCCCTCTCTCGGCCTGCCTAGTTCACTCCAGAGGAAAGGTAACACCCCTACATCTGGAACAAGACAAGCTGCAGAAGCTGCTGGATCAGCAAGGCAATGCTCTAACTGTCCGCCTGTCGGAGCTTCGATCCTAGACCAGTCGCCAACCAAGGCTTAGGGCCTGGTCTGCCCTGCCATGACAATTTTGTCTTTAGCTTGCATTTCCTCGCACCAGGGTAAGGCTTGTACCCTCCCAATTGTGCTCTTCCGCCCGAAGCCGTTGGCACAATGTGGGGTGTCGGGTTTGGTAAGCGCCGCCCAACGTTCGGCGCTAACAGAAACCAGGTAGTACCGTTTACTGTTATACATTAACGTCTACGTTATACATACGCACACATAAACCCACATATAAACATACTTACACACACAAGCACACATACAAACACACATTTACACACTCTTACATATACACACCCACACGCACATTCAGACGTGCACAAACATACACCCACATACACACACATAAACACACGCATACACACATATGGACACACGTACACACCAACCCATCCACCCACACACTTACTCACACATACACGCTGCCTCACATAATCTCACCCTCTCACTCACTCATTTACTCTCTAAACCCCACTAACTCACTTTCTTACTCGCACAGACAAGTACACAGACACATACACACTCACCCACTCTCTCTCTCTCTCACTCATTAACTTCTCATGCACTCTCTCACTCACCCACTGTCTCTCTCTTGCATACTCACTCGCTCTCACACTCACTCACACACGCTCATACACACATACTCACAAATTCTCCCCCTCACTCACTAACTCACTCTCCCTTACTCACTCACTCACCCGGCAGCTCTCTAACTCACACTCACTCACTCACTTTCTGACTCTCTCACACAGACAGGTATACACACAACACAACCTCTCTCTCACACTACCTCATTCTCTCACTCAATATCTCACACATACGTGTACACAGACATTCACTTACTCTTTCACCCTTGCAGGCACACGCGGTTACACACTCTCTCACTTTCTCTGTCTCATACTCACTCTCTCACTCACACTCTTTCTCATTCACTCTCTCACTCACTCTCTCATTCACACTCTTTTTCATTCACTCTCTCACCCACTCTCTCACTCACACCGTGTAAAATGATAGTGAAAAAATGAAAAAATGATAGTGAAAAAATTAGAAGGAGTGCGTGAATGCGTGCATGCGTGTGTATTTCAGTGTTTGTCATTATTTGACTGTAATTGTGTGTGTGTGTGTGTGTGTGTGTGTGTGTGTGTGTGTGTCAGTGTGTGTGTCTGTGTCAGTGTCAGTCTGCGCATGTGTGTGAGCGTTAACGTTTTGTTGTATGTGTGCTTATTACGTGGCAGACTATCATAACGAGGAAAGGTAGTGCTATGGCAGTTCCTAGCGCTGGGATGTGATGTGCCAGCATAGAAAGAAAGCAGCCAATCAGAGTTTCTAGACCAGTGGTTCTCAACCTTTTTTGGCCCGTGCCCCCTTCACCATATTTTCAGAACATCATTCTCCCCCCCCCCCTTTGTATTTCTTCCCTAAAAATTCCCCACCCCCGCCCCTACACAGTATACGTAATAATGGAAGCTAAATTTAATAGCATATACTAAAACAAGTCTAGACGTCTACATAAAACGTGATTTGCGGGTCTACTTACGCTATAAAATGAATTTCAGAAGAATGAGACGTACAGAACCGTAAAGTATGAAGGGAAAAACAATATCAAGTAATCGGTTCTTGTATTAACTCGATCTTGAGATAATCTTAATCTACCCCCCCCCCCTTTCGCATATCCTTTAAAGGACATCGCTGTCAACATCAGCATCTTTCAGCTGATTGTTGATTTCTTGGCAAGATTACGCTCAGTAGTTTGCCATTGCTTTCTGGGCGACCGGCTCAAATACCCCTAAGTTACCGACGCGGAGAGAACCACTATCAATTCTCGCGCAATGACACGTTACTTAAGAAAGTCGTGTAACCTCTAGACCAGAGAGACCGCCCCCCCCCCACCCGGAAACCCTAAAATCCCCCCCCCCCCCCCCCACCGGTTGAGAACCACTGTTCTAGACAGTATGGAAATGAAGAGTTCATGAAAGAATTGAACAGAGGAGGCATATTTCAGCCACATTAAAAGATATAGCACTCTAATTAAACTATAGAGGAGGGAAAATGTGAAGGCATGCAGACATTAGGTAGAAATCGATACAAGTGGGAAGATAACATCAAGGGATTGACGAAGGGCAGTCGTCAGGATATACAACCAAAATTAGAGACAGTGTTGGAGATCAGTTGTGGCTATCCTTAATTGTGGAAACATTTGATTGGTAGATTTATCTCAGCTCTCCTCTACAGAACCACATCTCATTTCTTTATAGAACTACATCTGACCATTTTTATAGGATATCTGTTCATCATTCTATAGAACAGCTTATCATTCTATAGAATCACATCTCGTTCCTCTGTAGAACTCCATCTCACAATTTTTATAGGATCACAGCTTATCCTTCTTCTATAGAACCACATGAGCAGTCTTCTCATAATTTCTCACTAAACAGTTTATTGCCTGTGATTCTCACACAAGCAGTATGTGTTTATGACTCCAGTTTTTATTACGAATATATATTTTGTTATAAAGTGCAAACCGCTAAATGGGATCTCGGATTAGGTGAATTTCTGTTGTGAAGAACAATATCGTATTGTACGTTGTAAATGCATTACTATTTACGTGAACTCTTATAAGAGAATTTTCTGATAATAAGAACTATTTCTTGGGTCCCAGGTGTGTTCACCTTATCAGGTCTGCACTGTAAATATAGACAAGTGTTTTCATGTTTTGTCTACAGTTATACAGGCTACTCTAGTACCCATCTCGTATCCAGGACCACTCCACAGTGTCTACTTTCACTTAAGTATGTACACCGCCCCTGCACTTGTGGCTGCTTGTGTTGCTACCATCAGCCTCGTCCTTCTCATCTTTGTATTCAAGGAGCATCGTGTGTACGACGCTGACGTCAGGGCTATTCTTCAGACAAGATCCACGGATGCCGAAGATTCCCAGAGTGTTAATGGTGCTGGTAAGTTTACTCTCTATCTTATTTTTAAACTTTAGTTTCATGTAAAGTTTTAAGACGCATCTTTGAACCCATTAGGGATACACAAAGTGGAGAGTGGAAAAGAAGAAGTAACGAAGACATTTATGATCTGTTTAAGTCCCCGCTAATCACTGGTATCATGAAGGCTAATAGACTACAATGGCTGGGGCATATAGAAAGAGTGGAAGATAATAGGGAAACAAAACTCGCTTACACTCAGGAAATAAATGACCGTAGACCCCGAGGTAGACCAAGAAGACAGTGGAGAGATAATATATATACAGACTTACAAGCACTTGGAATCAACGGCTGGCAAGAGAAGGTCAACCAGAGAGACGAATGGAGACGGATTGTATCTGCAGCAAAGAACCTAAATGGCTCGGAACGCTGAAGAAGAAGAAGAAGTTCCATGTCCTTTATGGGACATTGGCAATCAATCCCAGAATTTACCTCAGAGGTCTGAGTGGGTTCGCCTGATGGCGTGGGACACTGGTAATAGGAAAAGCTAATTCACACACAAAAATCAGTCCAGTGTACTAGAAGTGTATGGACTATGATTGAGTTCAGTGCGTTTAAAAAAAAAAATAACAGCATTTATTTACCCCTGTGGTAGTCCGGTGGCTATGATAAATGGCTCAAGAGGTCAATGTACCCAGCCGGAGAACCACTCTAAGAGAATACAAAACAGCTGTAATCCAGTTCACCAACCAAGGACAGACTCTCGTCTCCATAATAGCGTACATCAAATTATATCCGACTGTTGTGCACGTCCTCGAGATCTAATGCTGCCACCGTCGTCTCCTGTCTGATTTGGAACCCTTCATAAACATCATGGACAAATGTGGCTTCTTCTACCCTTTATAGCCATCGGGGCATTGACCCTCAGCTAATCCACTACAAGCTGCCCTATCTGTTGCTACTTCCATGTCCTCCCAGTAGTACCCATCTCTGTAATTCTCTTCTCTGTGTTTGTAAGTCTTCCGCTATTTCGTTTGCCGTGTGGGTTCCACACAAGACAGTGTCTAGCTATATTATAATCAGATTTTCTGTGTGTGTGTGTGTCCTTTCCAGCGCCATCGTCTTTTCCACACCTCTTGATTCACTGGAATTTGTTTAGTTCTACCCATGAACACTACATTGGTGATTCAATAGTCCCACTAATCCCCACAGGCACATTAATGATTGTAGTTTATTAGCAATTCATGTTGTTGTCCTCCATGTTTCTGGCCCATACAGAAGTACTGATATAACGTTAGAGTTAGAAATAACTGTGGTGCTCAGTGTGACTTCCACACATATGTGTATGATTCCGCCTCTTCTTTGTGATTTGCTAAACAATTTTAATTTGAATAGTTTTTCATTGGCCCATCTCCGTGGCTAAGGTTTTGCGGACGGGGTTCGTGAGCCCGCTTCCCTGCGTTCGAAACACAGTTGCGACCGTCTTGGCAGCATACCGCGTCGCGCTGGGTCTTAACGTGTTGATATGGGAGCCGGTCGTTCAGAAAGCAATGGCAAACTACTGAACGTAAACTTGCCAAGACATCACCAGCAGTAAAATGCTGGTGTTGACAGCGATGCCCTGTAAATAGGATATGCCCCCCACCCCAAAAAATAAAAATCCCATTGCTGTCAGAATGGCCGACACCTCATACCACCGAAACCAGTGCAAAGCGATGTGCTTCCGGGACACCAACAGCCGATTTTTAAAGCCTCGGCTGATTTTAATCACTCAGCCAGGCATGTCAGGAAATTGTGAAACTGCAGTTCAGTTAGTTAGTTAGTTAGTCGACAGATCATTCTCATTACACATCGAACCATTCAGTCCATAAGTGCTCGGATCTCCTCCTCAGCAAATCCTGCAGCGTGTAGCGGCTAACGACACCAGTTTTGTGCTGGTTTATCAAACTTCTTTGGCTTCCTGCGTAGTGTT
>OY992876.1:278638444-278653444 GCA_963921405.1 Cepaea hortensis
ACTCTTCACATCCATAAAAAAGTACAGGTTCTATGTAGCATTTCAACAGTCTCTTTCTCGTTGCAAATGGCATCATTTTATTGGTCAGTATATTTTTAATCTTGCAACCATAATGATTCTTGTTCTAATCTCTTCAAGGTATCTCCCATCATATGTTATGTCTGTTCCGAGATAATTGTACCGATTCACTTATTGAAGAATATTCCCATTTACTTGTATATTACACTGGGGTATTTCTTCCTAGTGACGACCATAAGCTGTGTCTTCTTACAATTTAATTGTAACCCTAGTTGTTCACTGTGTGCAACAACGGATCTACTAAATGTTGCAGGTCCTGCTCATACACGATACATTAGACAACCAATAAACTGAAATATGTAGGCACTCAAAAAGTCCAAACGATCAACCTCACGTAACACGATCGCACCCCTAAAGGATGGAGCATCAATCCACACTTGTCTCTTCAGCCATACAATTAGCAAACAAACTGAGCCCAATGACTGTACTGTGGGGAGCGGCAGTTATGCGGTAGCTGGAACGCTTTCCTGCCAGTCCGATAGTCGGGTGTTCGAAGTCCTACCGAGGCGGAGATTTTAATTTTAAAATTACCTCTGCTCCTAACCTTACCCAGCCTGAAACGGGTACCACAAAACGTTCTTGGAAGTAAAGGCTACGTCACCCATCGAGCGCCGACCGGTCTATAAAAATGTGGGGGAGATCACCAAATACGCAATAATAATCATACGGTCCTTTAACAGGTAAAATAGTCCTTTACTTTACTTACAAACACTTTGTGGCTCTTTTGTTGTTTGGCAAAGGTTACCAGGTAGGTACACTTCGATAGTACAGCCCGCATACATGAAATCATTAGCGTTTCCGTGGTCGTGAGGAGATCGTGAGGCAAACAAGTCAGAACCTCTGTAGCAGAGGATGTCTAGTTGGTGTTTTCATCACATCACTAGCGCTACTTCAGCGTTGAGTTGTCGTTGAATGGAAGGCAGGAGGGGATCTTGTGTGTCTACAGCTTCCTGGGTTTTTGTTGTCTAGCGTGTCCTCGGCACATTAATATAGTGTTATGAGCGAGATCGGACGAGGGTCGAGTCCGCCACCAGAGAAAAAAAATGGCCACTTATTGCTCTTTGCATTCAGACAAGGCATACACAATGTGCTGATCTGATCACATGACATGCGCAGAGCAGGTCACTGCTTCGGTACATTTGTCTCACCACGTACTCGTCATATCTAGTATGACCTTTCACTTATTCATTTACAAAAATAAGGAAATGACAGGTGTATTTTACAATGTTTCAAACACAGACCTTTCCTTATCTTCAGTGTCACATTGTAACGGAACTGGTCTGGTTTCACAATATTCATGCAAGGAGCATACGACGAATTTCCGTAATAATCTAGAACCGCCTTTGTAATGTATTTATTTTCATGTGTCTTCTGTGAATCGATAAATACCTGTGTAGTTATCCCTCTTATTGCGGTGACGGAATCAAGACTCTACGTTCATCATGTGTCTGTGTCTACATGTAACACGTGCAGCTAACTATATGACTTAGTTGACTAATTGACCTGATTTAACCTTTTTATTCACCTTTACTTTTGTGACAGTGTAGCAAAGTGGTGAAGTCAATGGTTTCATAAACAACATAACTCCAGCAGTCTCCCGATGTATGACATTTATTGTAGTTGCTTCAAGTTTACAGACTCTTAGAAATAGTCCATTCCGAATATCGTAGACAAATAACAGAGGTCCAGCTATCTCAACAATACTTGATGGTAACCTCAATGCGACCTCTATCTAAGACTGCTGGCTAGTCACTATCCCGTTGCTATTCTTACGTCAATGCGTGAGCATCCCTAGTTACTTTTACATTCCCCCGGGGTGCTCCCGCGTGCACTGAAGTTTAGACCCTTTTTCTCTTGCACGCCGACCTAGATCCCCTTAACAGAGACAGACACTCTGTTACACTTTCTAGACAATTTCCATAAAATTTGGTGGAACTGCGGTAACGCTTTGGAAATGTTAACAGTATAAAATAACACAAAGTAATGCAGCTTTACAAAACAGAATTACGACACATACAGGACGTTGCGTCGACTAGCCTTCATCAGCAAACAAAGAAGTACACTTAGTTGCAGTTGTAAACATAGTGGAATATGAATAAAATTTGGTGGACCTGCGGTAAAGCTGTGGTAAAGCTGCGGTAAAGCTGTGTGCAACTAAGTGTACTTCTTCCTCTCTTAATCGTTGTATGTTGAAATACTGAAATACATAAATAAATCCCTCGTTCACAGCTGAAGGCGGACTGAAATACATAAATAAATCCCTCGTTCACAGCTGAAGGTGGACTGCAATACATAAATAAACCTCTCGTTCACAGCTGAAGGCGGACTGAAATACATAAATAAATCCCTCGTTCACAGCTGAAGGTGGACTGCAATACATAAATAAATCTCTCGTTCACAGCTGAAGGCGGACTGACATAAATAAATCCCTCGTTCACAGCTGAAGGCGGACTGAAATGCATAAATAAATCCCTCGTTCACAGCTGAAGGTGGACTGAAATACATAAATAAATCCCCCGTTCACAGCTGAAGGCGGACTGAAATACATAAATAAATCCCTCGTTCACAGCTGAAGGTGGACTGAAATACATAAATAAAGCCCCCGCTCACAGCTGAAGGCGGACTGAAATACATAAATAAAGCCCCCGCTCACAGCTGAAGGCGGACTGAAATACATAAATAAATCCCTCGTTCACAGCTGAAGGCGGACTGAAATACATAAATAAATCCCTCGTTCACAGCTGAAGGCGGACTGAAATACATAAATAAATCCCTCGTTCACAGCTGAAGGCGGACTGACATAAATAAATCCCTCGTTCACAGCTGAAGGCGGACTGAAATACATAAATAAAGCCCCCGTTCACAGCTGAAGGCGGACTGAGATACATAAATAAATCCTTCGTTCACAGCTGAAGGCGGACTGAAATACATAAATAAATAAATAAATAAAGCACCCGTTCACAGCTGAAGGCGGACTGAAATACATAAATAAATCCTTCGTTCACAGCTGAAGGCGGACTGAAATACATAAATAAATCCCTCGTTCACAGCTGAAGGCGGACTGAAATACATAAATAAATCCTTCGTTCACAGCTGAAGGCGGACTGAAATACATAAATAAATCCCTCGTTCACAGCTGAAGGTGGACTGAAATACATAAATAAAGCCCCCGTTCACAGCTGAAGGTGGACTGAGATACATAAATAAATCCTTCGTTCACAGCTGAAGGCGGACTGAAATACATAAATAAATCCTTCGTTCACAGCTGAAGGCGGACTGAAATACATAAATAAATCCCTCGTTCACGGCTGAAGGCGGACTGAAATACATAAATAAATCCCTCGTTCACAGCTGAAGGTGGACTGAAATACATAAATAAAGCCCCCGTTCACAGCTGAAGGTGCACTGAGATACATAAATAAATCCCTCGTTCACAGCTGAAGGTGGACTGAAATACATAAATAAAGCCCCCGTTCACAGCTGAAGGTGGACTGAGATACATAAATAAATCCTTCGTTCACAGCTGAAGGCGGACTGAAATACATAAATAAATCCTTCGTTCACAGCTGAAGGCGGACTGAAATACATAAATAAATCCCTCGTTCACAGCTGAAGGTGGACTGAAATACATAAATAAATCCTTCGTTCACAGCTGAAGGCGGACTGAAATACATAAATAAATCCCTCGTTCACAGCTGAAGGTGGACTGAGAATATTGTGTTAGACCCATATTTGTGTAGAGCAGTTCACATTCGTGGGTGATGTGCCAGCATGAAACCCGCCGCCTTTACTTCCCTAGGTATGCCATGGAACCACTTCTAGACAGGGTCTACCTGGGAGCCCAAACCAATTTTAACAATTCGAATTAGCTCCGATACGGATCGAAACCATGACCACCGGGCCAGTAGGCGAGCGTTTAGTCACTACTTATGACCACCGGACCGGCAAGCCAACGTCTAGCCACGACCCATGACCACCGAACCGGCAAGCCAACGTCTAGCCACTACCCATGACCACCGTTTCAGCAAGCGAGCGTCTAGCTCAGTGTTTCCCAACGTGGGGCCCACGCCCCACAGGGGGGCATTTCGATTGTTAAGGGGGGCAATTCGAAAATGGAAGAAATCGGCTGGATATAACAAAACGGGGAGACTTGAGACTGAAGTTAACGAAATTGGAACCTGACAAAATCTCTTTGCAGCAAGCATCAAGCGCAAGGATCTCACTAAATTTAAATAATTACTAATAATTAAAATAATATAGAAAAATCTTTCATTAAAATTATTTTGTACTTGAATTTCAGTTCTCCATTATATGTTTTGAAAATGTACGTACTGTGTTTGCTCAATAATTTCCTAGTGATTTCTTCCTAAAACTTAACGGTCCTTTGGCTAGGATCGGGTGCATTTGCTGCTCTCCCCCCCCCCCCCCAGTAGTGCGCCTGGTCTGGTCGGGGACCGGGATGATCAAATAAAAACCCATCACATATCTTCACCTTAGATGTGGGCCTGGTGGACCACTTTGGGCAAAAGCTCACAGTGAGACTAAGGGGCCACACAAAACAAGGGGGAGGCGGGGGAACCAGCTTTTCTGGGGTAACCGCCCAACCCCCCCCCCCCCCAAAAAAAATAATTCACCCAACACACACAGGGACGGGGGGGGGGGGGCGCGGCTCTGGCCCCTCTGGGAACCATGAGCCCTTCTTTAAAAAAAAAAATTCAAGTTTCTTTAGTGAGCATTTCAATTTTTGAATATTAAAAATGATGCATATGTTGGGGGGGGGGGGGAATAAGAATTTTAGAAAGGCTTAGGTGGGGCTTAACACAAAAAAGGTTGGGAAACACTGCTCTAGCCACTACCCATGACCACCGGGGTGGCAGGCGAGCCTTTAGCCACTACCCATGGCCACCGGGCCGGCACGCCAGGGTCTAGCCACATGGCTTCAGCGTCTCCTCATCTGGTTTATGGTAGAGAGAAACTGGAAAGAGTGTTATCAAGTTCTACACAGGACAGACCATCGAATGATGATGATGGTGGTGGTGATAATGATGATGATGATGATGATGATTATGATAATGATGATGATGATGATGGCCGTGATGATGATAATTGCAGTATCTTGTAGTCCAAGATCATACATTCAGTTTATACAATAGCATTCCGTTCTTCATGTTAGTTTACATCTTACATTATCTCTAGCGGGCGCTAGCGAAGTTGATAGGAAACTGAGCTAGTAATGCCATGTTATGGGTTCTCCCTTTGGGCTTATCTCTGGCCAAAGTGAGGGACAGATTTGCCACCTAATTCCTCCTTGCTTGATGGCGCTATCACATCTCACAGTACATATCCGTGGCGTGAAACTGCTTCGGGACTAAGGAAGAAGTGGCTGTTATGGCAGCTTTTGATATATGAAAACAACATATAACCTTTCTAAACTGCAACCTTTCTAAACTGCAACCTTTCTAAATTGGCAGAAGTGAAATAGAAATAAAAAAGACAATAGGAATGGCCAAAAATGCTTTCAACAGCATGAAATCAGTATTAACATCTCGAGAGATTAATAATGCCTTAAAAATGAGAATTGTCAAATGCTACGTATATTCAACGTTACTGCATGGCATGGAAGTCTGGACATTGAACAAGCAACTATAAAGTCGCATAGAGGCCCTGGAGATGTGGATATACAGACGAACATGTCATATTTCATGGAAACAAAAACAATCAAATGCAGAAGTTCTAGAAAAACTGGGAATGAAGAGAGAGTTGATGAAAGAAATAAAGAGGAGGCAAATAAAATATTTCGGCCACGTTAAAAGACATTATACTCTTATAAAAACCATACTGGAGGGCAAGGTTGAGGGCAAGCGAGCAAGAAGAGATAGGCAACGATACAAGTGGGAAGATAACATCAAGAGATGGACGAACACCAGCCTGACAGAGGCAGACAGTGTTGGAGATCCATTGCAGCCGACCTTCATTGTGGAGACGGCACCTGATTGATTGATTGAAACTACAACCAATAAAGATGTTGAGCTGTAGTTTGAAACAGGGGGAAGTGGAGTTTAAACAGAGAGGATCCACTTCCTTTCAGGGGAAGGCTCTGTCAAAACAAGTGTCCTATAAAAACATATTCCAGGACTTATGTACCTGCTCATTGTCCTTCCGATGATTCCCCTCCCCCTCCCCCAGTTAATTGCAAAGAGAGATATGCGACTTCCGGTCCCCAACTTGGCGGATATGTATTTGAACGGTTAAGGCCTCTGGAGTGTTTATGATCGTGGTTACGGTTTGCATTCGCATTTTCCTCAGGTTGGACTGGTAGTGCATGGTTCCGTCCCCTGCAGCTGAGTTGAATACTTGGCGCGACACTGTGAGCTGTGAATTTCGTGTGGAATGCGTTTACATCTGTCCGCGGTTGTGTCCGCGGTTGTCTGCCGCTTTCATCGACGATGAACGGCAATTTTCGTAGAGGACTTTTGTGTTGGCATTCTGGCGGCGGCATTATGCTCAGTGTACCTGTGCGGGCTGTTGGTTTGTCGATACTCCAGTCTGTTACAATTTTCACACGGGGCAGTGAGGAGCATGTTGTGTGATATTCACTGGCACAGGAACGGAGCATAATGGGAACCACTAGTTGCCGTGAAGTTGGAACCGCGGCTAATGACTAATGACTAACCGCAAAGAAATTAGAAGTCAATAGATCCAAGCGATTCTTGTACAATTCTTGTATTTCTTGTTCATGTGTACTGAGTTAGGCGAATGAATTATTCAGCCATGATCACCATGTATTCATCTCTTTATTCTTTTAGATTGTGTAGCTCTGCTGTTGCTTCCATTGCCGTTGTTAGTGTGGCATTTAGTGCTTCAGTAATCACTATGGTCTCTGTGGCGATGGCATTGCGAACGTGATTCGTAATACCGCTTACCCACTTTAGAAACACAGCGGTGACCAATTTGGCAGCAGACGGTATCACAGTGGTTTACACGTGTTGGTATGGGATCCGGTCGTTCAAAAAGCAATGGCGAACTGCTGAACGTAAAAACTTGCCAAGACATCAACGGCAGCCGTAAAATGCTGCAACTTCCTGTAAGGGTCTGCAACTTAGAAAAAATTATTATAGGTTCTTCTGTGGGTGTGTATTTGTATATGTACTCATTTTGAATGCCAGCATTTGGGGCAAGTGTCCTACAGAGGCATATTTCATGACTTCTATTCTATATCTGACCCTTGTCAGGTTAACGTGTATTTTCTCTGTTCTAATCAGTATAGTATAGTATAGTATAGTATAGTACAGTACAGTACAGTGTAGTGTAGTGTAGTGTAGTGTAGTGTAGCATAGTGCAGGTGCAGTGTAGTGAAGTGTAGTGATCTTGTCGTGTAGTGTGGTGTAGTGTAGTGTGGTGTAGTGTAGTGTAGTTTAGTGTAGTATAGTGTAGTGTAGTGTAGTGTAGTGTAGTATAGTGTAGTGTAGTGTAGTGTAGTGTAGTGTGGTGTAGTGTAGTGTAGTGTAGTGTAGTATAGTGTAGTATAGTGTAGTATAGTGTAGTGTAGTGTAGTGTAGTGTAGTGTAGTGTAGTGTAGTATAGTGTAGTGTAGTATAGTGTAGTGTAGTATAGTGTAGTGTAGTGTAGTGTAGTGTAGTGTAGTGTAGTGTAGTATAGTGTAGTGTAGTATAGTGTAGTATAGTGTAGTGTAGTGTAGTGTAGTGTAGTGTAGTGTAGTGTAGTGTAGTATAGTGTAGTATAGTGTAGTGTAGTGTAGTGTAGTGTAGTGTAGTATAGTGTAGTGTAGTATAGTGTAGTGTAGTATAGTGTAGTGTAGTGTAGTGTAGTGTAGTATAGTGTAGTGTAGTGTAGTATAGTGTAGTGTAGTGTAGTGTAGTATAGTGTAGTGTAGTGTAGTGTAGTGTAGTGTAGTGTAGTGTAGTGTAGTGTAGTGTAGTGTAGTGTAGTGTAGTGTAGTATAGTGTAGTGTAGTGTAGTATAGTATAGTGTAGTGTAGTGTAGTATAGTGTAGTGTAGTGTAGTGTAGTGTAGTATAGTGTAGTGTAGTGTAGTATAGTATAGTGTAGTGTAGTGTAGTATAGTGTAGTGTAGTGTAGTATAGTGTAGTGTAGTATAGTGTAGTGTAGTGTAGTATAGTGTAGTGTAGTGTAGTATAGTGTAGTGTAGTGTAGTATAGTGTAGTGTAGTGTAGTATAGTGTAGTGTAGGTATAGTGTAGTGTAGTGTAGTGTAGTATAGTGTAGTATAGTGTAGTATAGTGTAGTGTAGTGTAGTGTAGTATAGTGTAGTGTAGTGTAGTATAGTGTAGTGTAGTATAGTGTAGTGTAGTGTAGTATAGTGTAGTGTAGTATAGTGTAGTGTAGTGTAGTATAGTGTAGTGTAGTATAGTGTAGTGTAGTGTAGTATAGTGTAGTGTAGTGTAGTGTAGTGTAGTATAGTATAGTGTAGTGTAGTATAGTGTAGTGTAGTGTAGTATAGTGTAGTATAGTGTAGTGTAGTGTAGTATAGTATAGTGTAGTGTAGTGTAGTATAGTGTAGTGTAGTGTAGTATAGTGTAGTGTAGTATAGTGTAGTGTAGTATAGTATAGTGTAGTGTAGTATAGTGTAGTGTAGTGTAGTATAGTGTAGTGTAGTGTAGTGTAGTGTAGTATAGTGTAGTGTAGTGTAGTGTAGTGTAGTATAGTATAGTGTAGTGTAGTATAGTGTGTGTAGTGTAGTATAGTGTAGTATAGTGTAGTGTAGTGTAGTATAGTATAGTGTAGTGTAGTGTAGTGTAGTGTAGTATAGTGTAGTGTAGTATAGTGTAGTGTAGTATAGTGTAGTGTAGTATAGTGTAGTGTAGTGTAGTATAGTGTAGTGTAGTATAGTGTAGTGTAGTGTAGTATAGTGTAGTGTAGTGTAGTATAGTGTAGTGTAGTGTAGTATAGTGTAGTGTAGTATAGTGTAGTGTAGTATAGTGTAGTGTAGTGTAGTATAGTGTAGTGTAGTGTAGTATAGTGTAGTGTAGTATAGTATAGTGTAGTATAGTGTAGTGTAGTGTAGTATAGTGTAGTGTAGTGTAGTATAGTGTAGTGTAGTGTAGTATAGTGTAGTGTAGTGTAGTATAGTGTAGTGTAGTATAGTGTAGTGTAGTGTAGTGTAGTGTAGTGTAGTGTAGTGTAGTGTAGTATAGGTGTAGTGTAGTGTAGTGTAGTGTAGTATAGTGTAGTATAGTGTAGTGTAGTGATCTTGTCGTGTAGTGTAGTGTAGTGTAGTGTAGTGTAGTGTAGTGTAGTGTAGTATAGTATAGTGTAGTATAGTGTAGTGTAGTGATCTTGTCGTGTAGTGTAGTGTAGTGTAGTGTAGTATAGTGTAGTGTAGTGTAGTATAGTGTAGTGTAGTGTAGTGTAGTGTAGTATAGTGTAGTGTAGTATAGTGTAGTGTAGTGTAGTGTAGTGTAGTATAGTGTAGTATAGTGTAGTATAGTATAGTGTAGTGTGTGTAGTGTAGTATAGTGTAGTGTAGTGTAGTATAGTGTAGTGTAGTGTAGTGTAGTATAGTGTAGTGTAGTGTAGTGTAGTGTAGTATAGTGTAGTGTAGTGTAGTGTAGTATAGTGTAGTGTAGTGTAGTATAGCGTAGTGTAGTGTAGTGTAGTATAGTGTAGTATAGTGTAGTGTAGTGTAGTATAGTGTAGTGTAGTGTAGTGTAGTATAGTGTAGTGTAGTGTAGTGTAGTGTAGTATAGTGTAGTGTAGTGTAGTGTAGTGTAGTGTAGTGTAGTGTAGTGTAGTGTAGTGTAGTATAGTGTAGTATAGTGTAGTGTAGTATAGTGTAGTATAGTGTAGTGTAGTGTAGTGTAGTGTAGTATAGTATAGTGTAGTATAGTATAGTGTAGTATAGTATAGTGTAGTGTAGTGTAGTATAGTGTAGTATAGTGTAGTGTAGTATAGTGTAGTATAGTGTAGTGTAGTCTAGTGTAGTATAGTGTAGTGTAGTGTAGTGTAGTGTAGTATAGTATAGTGTAGTGTAGTGTAGTGTAGTGTAGTATAGTATAGTGTAGTATAGTATAGTGTAGTGTAGTATAGTATAGTGTAGTATAGTGTAGTGTAGTATAGTGTAGTATAGTGTAGTGTAGTGTAGTATAGTATAGTGTAGTATAGTGTAGTGTAGTGTAGTGTAGTATAGTATAGTATAGTGTAGTGTAGTGTAGTGTAGTGTAGTATAGTATAGTGTAGTATAGTATAGTGTAGTATAGTATAGTGTAGTGTAGTGTAGTATAGTGTAGTATAGTGTAGTGTAGTATAGTGTAGTATAGTGTAGTATAGTATAGGTGTAGTATAGTGTAGTATAGTGTAGTGTAGTGTAGTGTAGTATAGTGTAGTATAGTATAGTGTAGTATAGTATAGTGTAGTATAGTATAGTGTAGTGTAGTGTAGTATAGTGTAGTATAGTGTAGTGTAGTATAGTGTAGTATAGTGTAGTGTAGTGTAGTGTAGTGTAGTATAGTGTATGTGTAGTATAGTGTAGTGTAGTGTAGTGTAGTGTAGTATAGTGTAGTGTAGTGTAGTGTAGTGTAGTGTAGTATAGTGTAGTGTAGTGTAGTATAGTGTAGTGTAGTGTAGTGTAGTGTAGTATAGTGTAGTGTATGTAGTGTAGTGTAGTGTAGTGTAGTGTAGTGTAGTATAGTGTAGTGTAGTGTAGTGTAGTGTAGTGTAGTATAGTGTAGTATAGTGTAGTATAGTGTAGTGTAGTGTAGTGTAGTATAGTGTAGTGTAGTATAGTGTAGTGTAGTGTAGTGTAGTATAGTGTAGTGTAGTGTAGTGTAGTGTAGTGTAGTATAGTGTAGTGTAGTGTAGTATAGTGTAGTATAGTGTAGTATAGTGTAGTGTAGTGTAGTATAGTGTAGTGTAGTGTAGTGTAGTGTGTAGTATAGTGTAGTGTAGTATAGTGTAGTGTAGTGTAGTGTAGTGTAGTGTAGTGTAGTGTAGTGTAGTATAGTGTAGTGTAGTATAGTGTAGTGTAGTGTAGTGTAGTATAGTGTAGTGTAGTATAGTGTAGTATAGTGTAGTGTAGTGTAGTGTAGTGTAGTGTAGTGTAGTGTAGTGTAGTATAGTGTAGTGTAGTGTAGTGTAGTGTAGTATAGTGTAGTGTAGTATAGTGTAGTGTAGTGTAGTGTAGTGTAGTGTAGTATAGTGTAGTGTAGTGTAGTGTAGTATAGTGTAGTGTAGTGTAGTGTAGTGTAGTGTAGTATAGTGTAGTGTAGTGTAGTGTAGTGCAGTGTAGTGTAGTGTAGTGTAGTGTAGTGTAGTGTAGTATAGTGTAGTATAGTATAGTGTAGTGTAGTGTAGTGTAGTGTAGTGTAGTATAGTGTAGTGTAGTGTAGTGTAGTATAGTGTAGTGTAGTGTAGTGTAGTGTAGTGTAGTGTAGTGTAGTGTAGTTATAGTGTAGTGTAGTGTAGTGTAGTGTAGTGTAGTGTAGTGTAGTATAGTATAGTGTAGTGTAGTGTAGTGTAGTGTAGTGTAGTGTAGTGTAGTATAGTGTAGTGTAGTGTAGTGTAGTGTAGTGTAGTGTAGTATAGTGTAGTGTAGTGTAGTGTAGTGTAGTGTAGTAGTGTAGTGTAGTGTAGTGTAGTGTAGTGTAGTATAGTGTAGTGTAGTGTAGTGTAGTATAGTGTAGTGTAGTATAGTGTAGTGTAGTATAGTGTAGTGTAGTATAGTGTAGTGTAGTGTAGTATAGTGTAGTATAGTATAGTGTAGTATAGTGTAGTGTAGTATAGTGTAGTGTAGTGTAGTGTAGTGTAGTGTAGTATAGTGTAGTGTAGTGTAGTGTAGTGTAGTGTAGTGTAGTATAGTGTAGTGTAGTGTAGTGTAGTGTAGTGCAGTGTAGTGCAGTGTATTTAGTGTAGATATAGTGTAGTGTAATGTAGTGATCTTGTCGTGTAGTGTAGTGTAGTGATCTTGTAGTGTAGTGTCGTGTAGTGTAGTGTAGTGATCTTTGTAGTGTAGTGTAGTGTAGTGTAGTGATCTTGTCGTGTAGTGTAGTGTAGTGATCTTGTCGTGTAGTGTAGTGTAGTGATCTTGTCGTGTAGTGTAGTGTAG
The DNA here is from genome assembly GCA_963921405.1 of Cepaea hortensis. Classification (NCBI taxonomy): domain Eukaryota; kingdom Metazoa; phylum Mollusca; class Gastropoda; order Stylommatophora; family Helicidae; genus Cepaea; species Cepaea hortensis. The sequence continues at coordinate 278,650,603 of OY992876.1, forward strand.
TGATCTTGTCGTGTAGTGTAGTGTAGTGATCTTGTCGTGTAGTGTAGTGTAGTGATCTTGTCGTGTAGTGTAGTGTAGTGATCTTGTCGTGTAGTGTAGTGTAGTGATCTTGTCGTGTAGTGTAGTGTAGTTTAGTGTAGTGTCGTGTAGTGTAGTGTAGTGATCTTGTCGTGTAGTGTAGTGTAGTGTCGTGTAGTGTAGTGTAGTGATCTTGTAGCGTAGTGTAGTGTAGTGATCTTGTCGTGTAGTGTAGTGTAGTGATCTTGTCGTGTAGTGTAGTGTAGTGTCGTGTAGTGTAGTGTAGTGATCTTGTAGCGTAGTGTAGTGTAGTGATCTTGTCGTGTAGTGTAGTGTAGTGATCTTGTCGTGTAGTGTAGTGTAGTGATCTTGTCGTGTAGTGTAGTGTAGTGATCTTGTCGTGTAGTGTAGTGTAGTGATCTTGTCGTGTAGTGTAGTGTAGTGATCTTGTCGTGTAGTGTAGTGTAGTGATCTTGTCGTGTAGTGTAGTGTAGTTTAGTGTAGTGTCGTGTAGTGATCTTGTCGTGTAGTGTAGTGTAGTGTCGTGTAGTGTAGTGTAGTGATCTTGTATTGTAGTGTAGTGTAGTGTAGTGTAGTGATCTTGTCGTGTAGTGTAGTGATCTTGTCGTGTAGTGTAGTGTAGTGTAGTGATCTTGTCGTATAGGGTAGTGTAGTGTAGTGATCTTGTCGTGTAGTGTAGTGTAGTGTAGTGTAGTGATCTTGTCGTGTAGTGTAGTTTAGTGTAGTGTAGTGATCTTGTCGTGTAGTGTAGTGATCTTGTCGTGTAGTGTAGTGTAGTGTAGTGTAGTGTAGTGTAGTGTAGTGTCTATCATCGTCTGTATAGCATGTGTGCTCCACTGTTTTCCGTATATTTTGCCGTATCCTGCTGTTGTCAGGTTAATGCGTATTTTTTCTGTTCTAATCAGTATAGTATAGTATAGTACAGTACAGTACAGTACAGTACAGTGTAGTGTAGTGTAGTGTAGTGTAGCATAGTGCAGTGCAGTGTAGTGAAGTGTAGTGATCTTGTCGTGTAGTGCAGTGTAGTGTAGTTTAGTTTAGTGTAGTGTAGTGTAGTGATCTTGTCGTCTAGTGTAGTGTAGTGTCGTGTAGTGTAGTGATCTTGTAGTGTAGTGTAGTGTAGTGTAGTGATCTTGTCGTGTAGTGTAGTGATCTTGTCGTGTAGTGTAGTGTAGATTGATAGGAATAGTGTTCTGTACTCTTTGTGAAGACTGATGAATAATTTTCTCCCACTTCTTGGAGATTGTTGGATATACTCCTCTGTAAACTTCATGAAGACATATATGCACTGCTCAGGTCACTCCCACATCGACATACTCTCCACGCCATGATGACCTAACCTGCATTATACATACGCTTCCAAAGGGCCCGACCACGCCTGCCTTATCATGCACCAATACCCTACCAAGGGGTGCGGACCCAGCCAATCTATCCGCCTGCTCGTTTCTCACCACACCAGCACGTCCTGACAAATAAATCCAACAGATACTATATATAATTAATAGTTGAATTGAAGCCTGGTAAACAAAAACTAATGACCCTCTCGGCATGTTCGAGTCAAAACATGAGACATACTTCATAGTATATTACACATGCGCTTTCATTGATGTATGCAAGCCAAGTATTTCACCCAAAGTCAGAGACATCACCTGAAATCTACAATTTGGCCTCCAGTTCACAACAGAAAACGTGACAAACAGTCCAATGTCAATTTTGCAGGTTAGTTAGTTAGTCGACAGATCATCCTCATTGCACAGCGAAACATGCAGTCCATAAGTGCTCAGATCCCCGTCTCAGTAAATCCCGCAGCATGTAGCGGCTACCGACACCAGTTCTGTGTTGGTTTATTAATCTTCTTTGGTTTCCTGCATAGCGATCTTGTTGGCCACACCTCTTTTCACTTGCTGTTCTCGCAGTCTGACGATGGATGTAGATTCACAGTCATCACTTGGTTCTCGCAAACGAATTAATTCTCGTAGATCAATTAGTATACCAACCTGGTCCATGGCTCATCCACCTTCCACAATAGCCTTACCCACAAGCCTGTCATTTCCTTGGACACCCGCATGCCTTAGCATAAAAATGAAACTAATCTTTGCCAGCCGTTACCGCTCCAGACACAACACCCATTGTCTTTGAACCCACCGGCAAAATGTACAAGAAACATACACACATCTATATATATAAAATAGAATGTATGTCTGTCTGTCTTATGTCCTTTATGCGTTCGCGAACGGTCCATCCGATTGAGATGAAATTTTCTACACGTCTTCTAATCATTCCCGTGCTGCGAACTGTCATAGTTTTTTTTAGTGTACAAACATATTTTCTTATTATTATTTAATATTTAATTTACATTATAATGTATATATAGTGAGGGGACATAACTTCTAATAGAATTGCTATATATGTAAAATTGTTGCATATTTCTCAAATAGGTGGACCTTTTCGCCCCAGTTATCTACAGGCATATGCGTTATAATCCGCCTCCCCCTCCTCCTCCTCCTCTCCCCTCCTCCTCCTACCATATTCCTCCCCCTCTTCCTCCTCCTCCTCCATCCTTCTCCTCTCTCTTCCTCCTCCCTCCTCCCTCCTCCTACCTCCTCCCCCTCCTCGCTCTCCTCCTCCCTCCTCCTAATCCCTCCTCCTACCTCCTCCTCCGCTCTCTTCCTCCTCCCCTCCTCCTCACCTCCTCCTTCTCCTCCCCATCATCCTTTCTCCTCCTCCTCCTCCCTCCTCCTCCTCCCTCTTCCTCCCTCCTCCCTCTTCCTCCCTCCTCCTCCCTCCTCCTCCTTTCTCCCCC
>OY992876.1:278658444-278733444 GCA_963921405.1 Cepaea hortensis
AACCTCTGTAACGAATAGGACAACGTGTGGTCTCTTCGGCATTCTTTTGTGTCAGATATACTTCCTGTAACATTTCACATTGAATGTGACTGATTCTGTCTACTCCAAGAACAGTTCATGCCCCACAACTTACCAAATCGACGGCCGTTCTGTCCACTCCAAGAACAGTTCATGCTCAACAATTTACCATATCGGTGGTCGTTCTGCCTACTCCAAGAACAGTTCATGTCCCACAACTTACCAAATCGACGGCCGTTTTGTCTACTCCAAGAACAGTTCAGCGCCCCACAATTTACCATATCGATGGCCAATCTGTCTACTCCAAGAACAGTTCAGTGCCCCACAATTTACCATATCGACGGCCATTCTGTCTACTCCAAGAACAGATCAGCGCCCCACAATTTACCATATCGAAGGCCGTTCTGTCTACTTCAAGAACAGTTCATGCTTTATAATTTACCATATCGACAACTATTTAGGCTTCTCTTTGCAAACGATTGAACTTAAACTTTCCAAGAAATTATAAACTACCCCCATCATTTTTTTAAAAATCAGCAACCCCCCCCCCCCCCCACCCCCACACCCACCCCGCAATGCTAGGGTTCAATGCGACGTCCTGTAAAGGATATGCAACACATTGCAGTTTAGATCTGCCGCAGAATTATTTAACGTGCGTAGTCTGTAAATTGTCACCCTTATGAGAGAGTACTGGGTACACGTTCTTACTACCCAAAATCTTGCAGAAATAGGCCATCTCTATTCTGCGAGAGAACTCTTACACCTTCTATGTCGAAACCTCTCAGCTACTGCGTATATTGTTTAAAACACTGTCTAAATACGTACAATTTTCAAACAATACTTTCATGTTTGATCATTTATACTCACTTCCAACCTCTTTAATGTGTTGCTCCTAATACGCCTCCGAGAGTTCCCGCCACGAGAGCACAAGCCAGCGTAAGAATAGAATCCAAAACACCAAGAACAGCTAGAACCGCTGTATTGACCAGAAGCAAGGCTATCTTAGCTACACCCAGAACTCCCTCCAAGGTCTTAGACACCATACCTCTGGCTCCTTCCATGACTCCTTTGGTCAATTTATTCAGGCTCTTTGTCAGACTGAGCACCGTTTTGACAGCTGTTGTAGACAACCCGGGTAAAGCACTACTTATGCTTAAAGTTTTCGCCAAAATATCAGTCAGACTCAGATTTAGCAGTCGCTTTTCAATCTGTGTAGCGTCAGAAATAGCGAACGTGGCTGCTAGCAGCACCAGTATAACGCACAAGGTACGCATCTGTCGTAGACAAAACAATATATCTGAATTCTTTATGATATAACATTTTGATACAATCAATCATTCTCTTAACCTAACGATAAACAAGAGAATCAAGAAATCTATACAGTAAACGCACATTTCATGAAGTGAAAACATATAAATGTCGGAGACAAAAAGAAGCTGGGCTTGAAATAAGAGCTGATGGAAGTTGGATGTCTTGGTCACAAGATGACACTTTTATAAATGTCAAGGCTGGCAAGCAAGTGATGTAAGTTTTAAACAGATGGTGAAGGAAATCCATTGTATCTAAACTTCAATGTCTAGACCGCGCTTGCTTAGTTGATAGTTAAATGATATATCGTCAGGTGTACCCAGTGTATCCAATGTACCTACACTTCATTGTAGAGACCGCGCTTGATTGATTGATTGATTGATTGATTGATTGATTGATAGTTAAATGATAGATCGCGAGGTAAATCCATTGTATCCAAACTTAATTGAGGAGAACGGCCCTTAATAGATTGATAGTTAAAAATTAAATGATAGATAGTGAGGGAAATCCTTGTATCCAAACTTCAGTGTAGCGACCGTGCTTGATTGATTGATAGTTAAAATATTGCTGTGAACACTTGCTGTTACAAAGTTTCTTCCTTTCTTACTATGTATGGTTGTATCTTTTATATGCTAAAGTGTCTTGCTGTGACTTCTAGTTGTCCTCTTGTTTGAATGTGGGTGAAATTAACTGCCATTTTTGTCTATTTATCTCTCTTACTTCTCGGAGAACATTGATACTTCATGCGCATGTTCAGTTGTTCCTCTTCTACCCTGGGGTGTAACATATTAGTTCTACAGCAAGGTACTGCCGTTATGGAACCAATTGTCAGATCTTCACATATTCTAGACCATGATATTATGAGATATAGTGGACAGTTACCTTTACCGTGCTTATTGACACGTATACACGAGGATATAGAGATACCTCATGTCCTAGTGTTGGTGTGATACTGGCTATATCGCCCACCGAATATCCATGGTTCTATACAATTATGGGTTTATCACCATATGTCCAACTCACCTTAACACAACATCCGTTTCATTCCACCCATGGATAGCCGTTTCAGGCTAGGACACTAGATAAGTATTTGTTAATCTATTTTTGTTTGTTTGTTCTGTGCTGACGAAGGCGTTGGCTGCAACGTCCATTGTTTTTTGTAGTTGTGCTTTGGTAAAGCTCTCAACCTACTTCTCGTTTTTCAGTGATTCATTCATTGCTCTATTTTATTTAGCACGTCATGTATGTCTTCGTAGAAGTCCTCGCATTCTTGCTCATTATTGTTTGCATTACATGGTGCGTATATTTGTACATATGTTGTAATTGTTTGTTCTTTTATTCTCACCGTTATGATTCTTTCTGATATATATTTTATGTCTAGTATTCCTCTTACTAGCCGTGGTTCGATGACTATTCCAACACCGTGTCTTGCCTTTTCTTGCTGTTCTCCAGAGTAAACAAACGTGTAACTGCGGTGGAGCTCCTTGCACCCATTCCCCTTTGTTCTGGTGTCCGCTATTCCCATCAGTCCAATTTTCCTCTCTTCCATTGTTTCTATAAGCTCTTCTTCTTTACTACTGAAACCGCAGACGTTCATTGTGCCTATTTTTTGAGTCGCTGATATATCTCGTAGTCCATTAACATTGCCGGGTCGATATCCGTTTGGGTCAGTCCGTTTATACTTCTTGGTTTTTCTACGAGCAGTATGAAGATCCCCTGCCGGCTTGCTAGGCCAGTCGCAGGTTTAGGACACTAATCTGACCACAGGGAGTCCATCCCCTATGGCGAGCCATAGCCCCGTCAGCCCATGACCTCGCGGTCATGGTTGCCCGGTCTGCACCACGCGGAGGTGGGGGTTGACTTGTGTAGTCTGCGGGTCATCGGCAGGCTACTAATTTTCGCTCTACACCCCTCCTGGGAGAGGCTAGCCGATCCTAACCCTGCTGGCTGCAGGGCCAGGCACATTCCACACCTTGCAGACATGTATATTTGTACATATGTAGTAAACGCCTGTTCCTTTATTCTCACTGATGTGATTCGTAATGATTTTATTTACAATATTCTTCTTGCTAGCTGTGGTTCAATGACTATTCCTACACCGTGACTTTGCCTTTCTTGTTGTTCCACTCAGAAGTAGACACCTGTGGTGGAACTCCTTGCACCCTTTTCCTTTTATTTTGGTTTCCGCTATTTCCCTCAGTCCAGTTTTCTTCTTTTCCATTGTTTCTATGAGTTCTTCTTTGCTGTCACAACCGCAGATGTTCGGTGTGCTTATTTTGTTAATCGCTGATCTGTCTCATTGTCCTTTAACAATGCCGGGTCAGTCAGATTATGCGTCTTTCTTTTTCTTTTCTTTGAGCAGTGGGAAAAATCCCCTGCCAGCTTGCTAGGGAAGTCCGTCTCCCCCTGGCGAGTCAGGGCCCCGTTGGCCCACTGCTTGTCTGAATTCTCAATACTTTCCATTGTTTACTGACATAATGAAATGTAAATTCTAGATCAGACAACGTATATAAACTGTGCTTTATTTGAATGTTGAAGTTATCTTTTTAACTTTTACCTGCTCATTCTTCAGTTCACACCGGTCAAATGTAATGATTCTTGTCGTATATGTGACATTCTGCAACTGTAGGTATATTGCCTTTAACTAAGCTATGACAACAGCAGCAGTGTGCGATTGGCAAAGTTTTAGCGACGTTTAAAGCAATTTAAAGTGTTCTTTTGATGATGATGATGCGGCGAATCCGATTTACGTTTAAAAATAATCTTATTGTCAGGACTCTTACACATCCATAAACTTCTATGATGTTGCGCATATCAGCTGTTTTCAGCAATCGCATTATGTTCTTGAGCTCACTATTTCATTGCCTTCCATAAGTTCATAATTATCTTCTGTGCGTCCATCCTATTGGTTTCCATCTTTCGCATTAAAGTGTCCCATTCTGAAATTTACTTCTGAATCTTTGCACTTCTTCAAGGTATTATCCATATCACTATAAAACTCATCTATACTGTCATCACTGCTGTCTAATGTCAGCTTATAGCTGTCACGAAAGACATTACCTTCAGCGATCTTGATATTTTGCTATGTATGTTATTGTATTATTGTACGCTTATTATACTCTTGACGGTACTAGCACGAAGGTGAATATTTTGGCCACATCAGCAACAACAATGCTAATTGTTTAAATGGAGTCAGACGGAGACGGGCCAAGAGTTTAAACAGTTTAATAGCCATTGACACAATAGCAGCAAACATATGACTAACTGATTTGGGAACGTGCATTTTTTACTGTGGCAACATATCTTGAGTCAAGTATCATTTTTTCTCATTTGCAATATCTAGAAATGAAAATAGGAGCTTTCAACTTAAATACTATAGAAATATTCTTAGCATTTCGTGGTCCGAGACGTAGAAAAGTACTGGATTTCGACCAGATCTGAATTTCGAATAAAACTAGCTCATAAACTCTATCGTACATCGGAATTAATAATTTGGCAATGTTAAAAGCCACAGTGATTTGGAAAGAACAGCGAGAGAAGGCATGGTCTCTGGTAAAGGATGCAGGAGTCAACCAGCATGAAGTTGGACACATCACATTGCGGCCACTATAGGCATGTAAATCCACTAGGCAAGGTAACTGGCAAAGGATAGAGAATCTATCATTGGGGCTGTGACAAGAGCGATGAGCCATGTGATGAAGCTGATGGTTTTGTACGGACAGCCATGTTTGTGTTGTGTTTGACACCTTCAACAAATGTGACCTATCTTTGTTATAACTGTTTTCGGTGTAGTAGTCACACACGTATAAAGGACTGACTACGATAGAACAATTACAAGCAAAGGACTCCTGTACACGCCTTAACGGGGTCAACTGACTAAAGGTCAGTACAGCCAGAAACTCGGTGATTGGTTGAGTCAACCGGTGAGGGAACCCGCGCTAGGGGGATCGGGGTGCGCCCAGGAGAGCGAATGGAAAAATATGGATGTGTAACTCTGGGGCGATGTAACGGATGCAGTTCGCAATTCCGCCAAGTTCGAAACGCTGAAGTGGGCAATACGGATGCAGGCCAACAATCGTAAGCTATCAAAGAGTAGCACAAGTGACGGTAGTTCAGAACGCAATGAGAAGCGACCCCACGCAAGCCAACCAAGAAGTCACAGAAAGCAGAGATAATGCTGGTGGTGACTGCCACGTCCTGCGAAGGACATGCAACTGGCTATGAAGTGGACTATAAGATAGCGGAGATGAGGGGGGGGATAAGGGGTGTAGGGGACTTAAATAAAACTGTGTTGGACATTGAGGCCGTGAGGGGAAAGTGAACCCAACTGGAAGATAAGACGGTTTTCCAATGTCTTGCGATCGCGTTCGTGAGATGTGCACGATTTTATCACCGTAACACGTATGTCGGCAACCCCACAGTGGTCGGAACTGTTGAAGTGTAGGGGTATCGGTTTCTTGGCACCACTGTCGATATCGGATAAATGTTGTCTAAATCTGTCCGCCAGACGAAGGCCCGTCTCTCCAAGATACCTCATGTCGCAACGTGTGCAGATGATTGCATAGATAACGTTGCGACTCGTACATGAGAAACCCTCCCGGATGTGGAAAGTAGTCTTAGGGAAAGTCAGACTGGTGGTTTGAAGGACATATGGACAAGTCTTACAACGAGATCGAAGACATGCAGTCGTGCCAGGAAGAGACTGGTGGGATTGTGATAGAGTGCTATGGACCAGCACATCCCTCAGGTTACGATCACGCCTGTATGCCACACATGGGGCTTGTGAGAAGACATCGCGAGTGACCGAGTCTGCCTGGAGGATGGGTAGATGCCTCATGAGAATATTCTTGGCAGCAAGTAAATATCTCTAAATCTCGTAAATAAAATAGATAAGCAGGACAACATCATAGTTATGGGAGACTTCAATGCAAGACTAGGACATAACAGAGTGGGCATAGAAAAACATCTGGGAGCATTTGGAGATCAGCAAAATGAAAGGAATGATAACGGAAGTAGACTATTAGAGCTTTGCAGCCAATACGACCTTTATATAACAAACACATTCTATAAACATAAGGATTCACAAGCATACACCTGGTATAAATGGAACGATCTAGATACTAAAAGCCAAATTGATTTTATATTAATAAGAAAAATCAGAAAGAGAAATATATTAGATGCAAGGGCAGTGCCCAATTTCAGTATAAACACAGATCATAAAGCAGTCGTTGCCACAGTAAGAACAATCAGAAAAAGAAAACAAAGAGCTTGAAAATACATGCCATGTGAATCAGTAAACTTAAAAAAACCTTAAAGACGAGGCAGTAAGGGAAAATTATGAGAAAGAACTAACTGAACTCTTTGAAAAATTACCTACAGAAAGAAAAACAGTGGAAGAAGAATGGGAAATATTCAAATCAAGCATTTTAAATACTGCAAAAATAACACTCGGAATCATGAAAAAACGCAAAATACGGATAAAGAAAGTAACAAGTTGGTGGAACGCAGAAGTAAAGGAAGCGGTAAAAGACAAAAAGGAAAAATATAAAAAGTGGTTGAAGAGCAAACAGGAATGTGATTACATAGAATATAGAATAGCGAGAAGACATGTGAATAGAATGGTAAAGAGGGAAAAACAAAAAGACTGGGAAGAGTATGGAGAAACCCTAAATAAAAACTACAAGGAGGCAACTAGAAACTTCTACAAAAAGATAGGTACAATGCGAACCAGAGGAGAACCCTTTGACCCAACTGAAATAATTAACAGCGAAAATGGAGAACCAATAAGTGAACAAAAACAAATCCTAATAAGATGGAAGCAGTATTTCGAACAACTTCTCAACATCCCATCAGATGTCACAGGAATTCAAGAGACCTATACAGATGTCACGGAAGAACTAGAACCAGACATACTAAAAGAAGAAATTATAGAAGCCACCAGATTAGCCCCATTGAACAAATCACCGGGACAGGATGACATAACAAATGAACTAATTAAAGCAGCAAGAGAAATAGGAACAGCTTGGCTGCATAGACTATTCAATCATGTTTGGGTAGAACAACAGACACCGCGAGACTGGGGAAACGCCATAATTATCCCAATTTGGAAAAACAAAGGCAGCAAAAAAGACTGCACACAAAACAGAGGCATTTCACTGTTGAGTCATACTGGGAAAATAGTTTGCAAAATTCTAGAAAAAAGAGTACGAACTACTTTAGAACCCCAGCTAAGCGAAACACAGCTTGGATTTAGGAAAAACAAAGGATGCACAGATGCCATTTTTGCTCTTAGACAACTTATAGAAAAATCAATCGAATTCAATGAAACACTCTACTTAGCCTTTGTCGACCAAGAAAAGGCATTCGATAGAGTAGATAGAAACAAGCTGTGGGAAATCCTTAAACAATATGGAGTGAGTACACATCTAACAAACCTATGTAGAAGTTTATACAACAACAGTGAATGCATAGTGAGAGCAACTGGAGGACACTCAGAATCCTTCTCCATAAGATCTGGAGTACGACAAGGTTGTGTCCTGTTTCTTCTCTTGTTCATAACATATATAGACAATGTATGTAAAGAAACCAGCCAAGCAGAGACGGCAAGAATACCGCATGACGAGAACACAGATGAACCATCTGCAAATCTAACCATTAGAGAACTCCTGTTTGCGGATGACCAAGCACTAATAGCAAAATCAGAAGCTGAATTACAAGACCACATGAATAGTCTAAACGAAATGTGTAGGGAACATAACATGAAAATTAGCACAAGCAAAACAGAGGTAATGACTATAACTAAAGAAGAACAAACAACAACAATTCACCTAAATGAACATCCCTTGAAACAAGTAAAGAGTTTCAAGTAACTAGGAAGTATAATATCATCAAATGGCAGATCAGAAGACGAGATCGAAAATAGGTGTAATAAGGCAAATCAACTCATTGGACAAATGGCACCAATACTAAAGAACAAACATGTATCAGTAACTACTAAGAAAGCATTTTACAACACAATCTTCCTGCCAACTCTATGCTACCAATGCCAAACCTGGACAATGACAGAAAAAGAGCAAAGAAAAATCACAACAACAGAAATGATGTTCCTGAGAAGAATACTCAACGTATCAAGAAGAGATAAGATCAGAAATGAAGAAATCAGGACTAAAGTGGGGGTTAAAGCAGCACTAGATTTTATTAGAAAGCAGCAAGTCAAATGGTTTGGCCATGCAAGTAGGTTACCAGTCAACAGCATACCACAGCAAGCAATGATATACAGACCAGACGGAAACAGAGGAAGAGGCCGACCACGTAAACGTTGGACGGAGGGAATAGCAGAGTCCATGGGAATATCGATATATGAAGCCCATAATCGGGCACTCTCACGAAGTTTATACGTCACCTCGACACCGAAAAGTACAAGAGGAACATGATGAGATGAGATGTACAAATATACGCACCGTGTAATACAAACACAAATGAGCAAGCATGCGAGAAAAGACATAGAGAAACATTTTGGAGCATTTGGAGACCAACACAATGAAAGAAATAATAATCGAAGTAGATTGATAGAGCTATGCAGTCAAAACGACCTCTATTTAATAAACACATGTTTTAAATATGACTTACAAACATACACGTGATACAAATGGAACAATCTAGACACCAACAGCCAAACTGATTTTATATTAGCCACATTGAATGAATCACCGGGACAAAACGAAATACCAAATGGACTAATAACAGCAGCAAGAGAAGTAGGAGCAGCATGGCTACATAGACTGTTTAACCAGATTTTGGTAGAACAACAAACACCAACGAGACTGAGGAAATGACATGATTATCCCAATTTTGGAAAAATAAAGGCAGTAAAAGAGGCTGCACACAATACAGAGGCATTTCTCTTGTGAGTCATACTGGAAAAATGTTTTGCAAAATTCTTGAGAAAAGATTACGACCTACAATAGAACCCAGCTAAGCGAAACACAACTTGGGAGTTAAGAAAAAAACAAAGGATGCACAGATGCCATTTTTGCTCTTAGACAACTTATAGAAAAATCATTCTAATTTAATGAAACACTACTTAGCTTAACACTACTAATAGACTACAATGGCTGGGGCATATAGAAAGAATGGAAGATAATAGGGAAACAAAACTCGCTTACACTCAGGAAATAAATGACCGTAGACCCCGAGGTAGACCGAGAAGACTGTGGAGAGATAATACATGTACAGACCTACAAGCACTTGGAATCAACGACTGGCAAGAGAAGGTCCACCAGAGAGACGAATGGAGACGGATTGTATTTGCAGCAAAGAACCTCAATGGCTCGGAACGCTGAAGAAGAAGAAGAAGAAGAAGAAGACTACTTAGCTTTTGTCCACCAAGAAAAGGCATTTGATAGAGTAGATAGAAACAAGTTGTAGAAAATCCTTAAACGATATGGAGTGAGTGTACATGTACCAACCTATGTAGAAGCTTATATAACACCAGTGAATGAACGGTAAGAATAACCGGAGGACACTCCGCACCCTTCACTATAAGATCCAGAGTACAACAAGGTTGTATCCTCTCCGCCCTCTCGTGCATAACCTATATAGACAGCATATGTAAAGAAACCAGCCAAACAAAGACCGCAAGAACACCGCATAAAGAAAAGAACACAGAAGAAGAACCAATGGCAAATTACACAATTAAAGAACTTCTATTTGCGGACCACCAAGCACTAATAGCAAAATCAGAAGCAGAATTACAAGTCCAGATAAATAGTCTACACTAAGTGTGTAAGGAACATAACATGAGAATTAGCATAAGTAAAGATAGGTCTGTTGCCAGTAGAGTCACCTTCATCGTCATTCCAGGTCATGCGGGCATTGAGGGAAATGAACGATCTGATAAACTTGCTGGCTCAGCATTCCCAACAGATGACCAGCACATGTTATTAATACCCTTAACGATCCGTTTTCCTTCTACCCCTTCAGGCTCCAGCCCTCTTATTCCTTTTCCATCCCCCCTCTCCCCTACTTCTTCTCCTCCGCTTTATTCTCTCCCCGCTGGCTGTTGTCAAAGGTTTCGAGCACAAAGCACGTACTCCGTTGCTTCAGCGATAATTCTTTGTATTATTCATAGTTGGTTTGATATGAAGGCAGGATATAATCGGTCACCCTAGTAGAGCCTGCCTGCTGGGGAAGGGGCAGGGGATGTCCCTCAGGAGTCCATTCGCCTGGCGCCGCCCCGCCCGCATACCAGACGTTCCACGTTCACGACCAGCTCACCCGTGGCCATTCAGTCCTCGGCACGTCGGTCCACCTTAACTTGGGGGTTTATAATCGGAGTTTTCCATCTCCGCTGTAATAGCTAACGGGTCCAATCTACCTGGGGAAAAGAGGTTCCAGCGCCTCATTCCTGGCGAACACAGTTGATACATGTATATGGGGAACAAAAAACAGAAAAAACAAAGACACAGCACCATCCATTTTACAATGTGATTGTGTCACAGTTGGAAACAGAAATGTCACTGCACTTCACACATTGAGATCTGTAGTACTGACACAACTAATTCAATTAGCGAGCCTATGGACAAGGGGGAGGTGGTCGTGCGCTTGTGGGATCAGGTGGAGAAGGCGGAGGAACAGATTGAGAACCTATATGTGGAAAGAATGAGATTGCGGGGGATCGGCAGGGGTTCTGGAAGAATCTCAAAACTGAGAGGGAAGACCAGGAGAACGAGGGGACGGAGCACGTATTGGAATGTCCTGAGTGCAGTGATGTCGGTTATTAACTCAACTCAACTCAACTCAACCCTTAGCGAGATGTCGAGAGCGGAAGCTTTGACGCCAGTGAATGCACATCGTTGCCCAGAATGAGAGATTTGGAAGAAAGAACTGGCACGGCCAGGCACATTGGGAGAACGAAGCACAAAACTGGCAATATTAGCCGCCAGACGTTGATGCATACGTTGAGAGGAGGATCTGAACACTTCTGTATTTGCCCGGAGTGCAAGTACGAAACTCCAAAAGATAACAGTTAACATGGTACGATATTAATTATGTCCTTAGATGTTGTGAAATAAAAACAATTGAAATATTTTTAATGAAGTTAGTTGCATATCCGTTACAGGACGTAGCAGTCAATCCCAGCATTATTATTATTATTTTTTTTTGGGGGGGGGGGGGAGAGTTGGTGAGTTCTTGGCAAATTTACGTTCAGTAGCATGCCATTACTTTCTGAACGACCGGCACTCATACCATTGTATGAAATGCAAGCGCAAGGCGGTCTGTTTCCAAATACCTCGCAGCTTTGTTTCGAACGCGATATGCGGAATTACGAATTGCGCTAGTAAGCCCTTCGAAACAGAGCCGGTGAAAGATAAACGTCACCAGAAAAGACAAAAGTGAAACACGGAAATAAATTTAGTTCAAACTCAATGAAAGAAGAGGAAATGCATTCATGATATATACAGTCACAATACAATACCTTGACAGATCAGCAGACTCTGTAGAACTGGCACGAGATGTGGGGTGGGATTTCAGCTGTGCTGATCATAAGGTGAAGTGTTAAGTTTGTTATAGCTGAAAGGTGTCACGCAATATGTGATACTTCATGTTCTAATATCACACGTGAGCCAGCGCGATGGCCAGCGTTTTAGATAATTTCTGCACACATCCAGGCGAGGAGGTACGATTTTCAAGTGACAATTATTGTATGATGATGATGCATGGAATATTCTGGCAATGTGCTGGTTATCGAAAACAAAGTTCATTACAAAACCGGCTAGATTAAGCAACGAACAATGATCATTTCAAGAAGAAACGTGTTGCTTGTGCTGATCTATCTATGTATCTATCTATCTATCTATCTATCTATCTATCTATCTATCTATCTATCTATCTATCTATCTATCTATCTATCTATCTATCTATCTATCTATCTATCTATCTATCTATCTATCTATCTATCTATCTACCTACCTACCTACCTACCTACCTACCTACCTACCTATCTATCTATCTATCTATCTATCTATCTATCTATCTATCTATCTATCTGTCCTACAGACACTAGCCATAACTGGAGCACCGCTCGAACTCCGCATTGACACGTTACCTATACGTTGAGCATAGCCTACGATGGGTAGCGTTGTGATGTTCTGTTGTGATAATTTGGTGTGTCCAGTGTGTGCCGCGTGGTTACACACCCGCTTCACACGCGTGATCCGGGACTGTTTCCGGATCCGGTCAGGGATATGCACTACTGACGAGCTCAAACGAGGGCGAAACTCGAGTATAGTGCTTCCATATTGACGTGGATAGGCCTTAGGTTCATACCAGAATGTGATCGGCGTTGCCAGTAGTGGGTTGTGCTCAATATTTAAACGTTACCTATAGTTAATGTGAATGAACATAAAACACTAGGTCTTTTAATTGACAGCCATTTGAGCTGGAGCTCTCATGTTTACGTTCTTACCAAGAAAATAGCACAAAAAGTTAACCAGCTTGCTAAAATCCAACACTTCCTGGACGAAAGCACACAAAAAATATTCTATACATGCTATATCCAATCACATCTCGATTACTGTTCCACAGTTTGGGATGGTTGCCCTAAATCTCATTTAAAACGACTATGTTCTCTATAAAACCGCGCTATACGTCTAGTTTTTGGCATAAAGCACGTTAAAAGTAATAATTTATACAGTCATCTAAGACTTCTACCACTTCGAAAGCACTTCCTTTTTAACAAAGCCAAATTAGTGAATAAAATTATATCTCAAAATGTTACATGTCCCAAAGCCTAAATTAGACCTATACAAAACATGTTTCGCCTATTCTGGCGCTCAGTTATGGAATGATCTTCCTCCAGATCTAAAAACTCCAATGAGTCCCTAAATATTTAACCGAAAACTCTTTCAATACTTAATCCATACCGACTATATGCCACCATAATTCATTTGCTATATAATTGTTCATTATAATTGTTTAACTATAACTGTTCACTACATATGTGTGTGCGTATGGGAGAGAGAGAGAGAGAGAGAGAGAGAGAGAGAGAGAGAGAGAGAAAGTGGGTGTCAGAGAGAGTGAGAGAGTGAATGTGTGTGTGTGTGTGTGTGTGTGTGTACGTGCATGCGTGTGTGTGGAGAGTGGGGGATGTGTGGTGGTGTGTGGGTGAGGGATATGTGTGTGTGGTGCGTGGGTTGTGAATATTGTGTGGTAAGGGATGTGTATGATGTGTGGGTGGAGGATGTGTGTGGTGGGGAATGTGGGTTAGGGCATGTGTGGGTGGGTGGAGGATTATGTGTGGGTGATCGGGTGTGTGTGAGTAGATTGGGGATGTATAGGTGGTTAGGGAGATGTGTGTGTGTGTGGGGGGGGGGGGAGGGAGAAGTCAGTTGGTGGGGATGTGTGTGTATGGTTTGGAGATGTGTGAGCGGATGTGCTATGTGTGGGGTGGTGGGGGATGTGTGTGCGTGGGTGGGGAATATGTGGTCGATGGAGGTGTGGTTTGGGGATGGGTGGTTGGAGGTGTGGGTGGGGAGAGGATGTGTGGGTGGGGGATGGGTGTTTGGGTTATGATGTGTATGTGGGTTGGTGGGAGATGTTTGTGTGGGTGGCGAGTGTGTTTGGGTTGGGAGAACAGGTGAGGGCAGTGTGTGTGGGTGGGGGATGTGCGGGAGGGGATGGGTCGGTTGGTGGGGTATGTGTGTGTCTCTGGGTGTGTGTGTGAATGGGTGGGTGGGTGTGTGTATGGATGGGGTGATGTGTGGGTGGGGTGATGTGTGGGTAGGTTGGAGATGGGCCTCATAACATGGTAATTTGCCTTGTTTATGTTTATAACATTCATTTCACAATGTTTGTTTTTCTTCCTATGTGAATGTATGATGCTCTTGATGGACGAAAGATGAGTGATTGGAAGGGCCAAATGTAAGACGGGCCTGTGTGCCCAATTTGTGACCCTTTTAAAATAAAGTTGATTTGATTTGATTTGATTTGATCCGTCGGTCGGTCGGTCGGTCGGTCGGTCGGCCGGCCGTCCGTCCGTCCGTCCGTCCGTCCGTCTCCCTGCCTGCCTGTCTGTCTGTCTGTCTGTCTGTCTGTCTGTCTGTCTGTCTGTCTGTCTGTCTGTCTGTCTGTCCATCCATCCAACCATCCATCCACCGCCTGCCTGCCGGTCTGCCTGCCTGTCTGTCAGTCTCTCTCTCTTTCTCTCTCTCTCTCTCTCTCTCTCTCTCTCTCTCTCTCTCTCTCTCTCTCTCTCTCTCTCTCTCTCTGGGTATGATTTAGGCTCTGATGATCACAGTGTGAAATGCGATGTTTGTTATAGCTGAAAGGTGTCAGCCAATAAGTGATACTCCGCGTTTTAATATCTCACGTAGCTCTAGATTGCTAGCATGTTGGTAATTTCTGCACAAATGCAGACGACGAAATCGGATTGTCAAGTACGCATCATTGCACGATGACAGAAAGAGTATTGTCGCAATGTGCTTATTATCGAAAACACAATCCATTAAACAACCGGCCAGATTAGCCCACATACAAAGTCAATTTCAAGAAGAAAGGTGTAGCTTGTGTTGAGCTGTGTGTCTATTTGTCTGTCTGTCTGCCCAATTTGTGACCCTTTGAAAATAAAGTTCGTTTGTTCTGTCTGCCTGCCTGCCTGCCTGCCTGCCTGCTTGCCTGCCTGCCTGCCTGCCTGCCTGCCTGCCTGCCTCCCTGTCTGTCTGTCTGTCTTCTTTCCAACTCAGTTCTAAAGCAACATTTCCACGCTGACTGTATGATAGAGCATCCCTATCCCATTCCAGTCCCATAAGCCAGCTATGTACACAAGACGGGTACCGCAACTGAACATCTCCGGAGAGGTATCTCAGTCTGGAAACAGATCATGACTCAGCTCAGACTGGCTGGCTATAAGAGTTTAGTTAAGAACCCATATCACATCACTTGGGACATTCCCGTACGTGCTCCGTCCTCAACTCTAACAGCCAGCGAAGAGTCCCAATACTGATGGTACCAGTAGCTGTCTGATTATATTTCCGTACGACCTATCCTCTGAGACTTGAATGTCGGCCAGATCCTTTGTTCACTCCGTGGATGTCTTCTGGATGTTTAGTCTGTGGGGGGGGGGGGGGGGGGGTGTCGGTCGAACGGTCGAATGAATGTCGGGGAACACAAAAAGTATGGTCGTCTAGACGCCTGGTGTGTGAGGGAATCAACCCGCATATGGTCGGTTTCTGGACGTCTGGTGTGTTTTGAATAATCACACGGCGTATGCTTGTCTTCTGGACTTGTATGTGGGGGAATCACCAGGCACAAGTCCGTCTTCTGGACGTCTGGTATGTGAGGGAGACACCAGGTGTATGGGCGTCTTCTGGACGTCTGGTATGTGTTAGAAACACCAGGCGTATGATCGTCTTCTGGGTGTCTGGTGTGTGTGGGGATACATCAGCTGTATAGTCGTCTTCTGGCCGCCTGTTTTGCGGGGAAATGCAAGGTATATGGACGTCTTCTGGTCGTCTAGTGTATGGGGGAAACACCCGATATTTGGACGTCTTCTAGGTGTCTGGAGTGTGGGGAAAACACCAGGCGTATGATCGTCTTCTGGACGTCTGTGTGTGAAGGAGACTTCAGGAGTATGGGCGTCTTCTGGCCGTTTGATTTGTGGGATAAACACCAGGCGTATGATCATCTTCTGGGTGTCTGATGTGTTAGGGAAACACGAGACGGTTAGCCGTCTTCTGGACATCTGGTGTGTCGGGGAAATACCACGTGTATGGTCGTCTTTAGACGTCTGATGAGTGGGGGAAACACCAGTTGTATGGATGTCTTCTGGGCGTCTCGTGTGTGGAGAAAACACCCAGCTTATGGACGTCGTGTGTGGGAGAAACACCAGGCGTACGGACATCTCCTATCTCCTAGGTGTCTGATGTGCGGCGGGAAACAGCAGGTATTTGGACGTCTTCTTGCCGTCTAGTGTGTGGTTGAAATACCGAGTATATGGACGTCTTCTAGGTGTTGGGTGTTTAAGCGATAATCGCAAAGCGTATGGTCGTCTGGACGTCTGTTGGGTGGGGGAAACTTCCCGCGTATGGTCGTCTTCTGGACGTCTGGTTTGTGTCAAGGAAACAACAGGCGTATTGTCGTATTTTGGACGTCTGATGTGTGTGGGAAACACCATATGTTTGGACGTCTTCTGGGCGTCTAGTGTGTGTGTGTGTGTTAGAAACACCAGGCGCATGATCGTCTTCTGGGAGTCTGGTGTTTGGGGATACACCAGCTGTATAATCGTCTTCTGTGAGTCTGGTGTGTTGTGGGAAATACCAGTAAATAATCGTCTTCTGGCCGACTGGTTTGTGGGAAAATGCAAGGCATGTGGACGTCTTTTGGTCGTCTAGTGTGTGGGGGAAATACCCGATATTTGGACGTCTTCTAGGTGTCTGGCGTGTGGGGAAAACTCCAGGCGTATGACCGTCTTCTGGACGTTTGTGAGTGAAGGAGACATCAGGCGTATGGGCGTCTTCTGGACGTCTGGTTTGTGGGATAAACACCAGGCGTATGATCGTCTTCTAGGTGTCTGATGTGTGGGGGAAACGCCAGCTGTATAGTTGTCTTCTGGGTTTCTGGTGTGTGGTGGGAAACACTAAGCTTATATTCGTCTTCTGGCCGCCTGGGGTGTGGGGAAATGCAAGGTATATGGACGTCTTCTGGTAGTCTAGTGTGTTGGGAAAACACATGATATTTGGACGTCATCTAGGTGTCTTGTGTGTGAGGGAAACATCAGGCGTAGGGTCGTATTCAGTGTTTCTTCTGTGTGGAAGGAAACATTAAATATATGGACGTTTCTGGGCGTCTAATCTGTGGGGAAAACACCCAGTATATGGATGTCTTCTGGGTGTTTGGTGTGTGGGAAAACACAAAGCGTATGGTAATCTGGACATCTAGTGTATGGGAGACAAGCCACGCGTATGGTCATCTTCTTGACGTCTGGTTGTTTTGAGGAAACACCCGGTGAATGGTCGTCTTCTGGACGTCTGGTGTGTTAGGGAAACACGGTACGGTTAGTCGTCGTCTGGAGGTCGGTGTGTCGAGGAAATACCACGTGTATGGTCATCTTTGGACGTCTGATGAGTGGGGGAAACACCAGTTGCATGGTTGTTTTGAGGAAACACCCGGTGAATGGTCGTCTTCTGGACGTCTGGTGTGTTTTAAGGAAACACCCTTCGTATGATCGTCTTCTGGGCGTCTGGTGTGTTTTAAGGTAACACCAGGCATATAATCGTCTTCTGGAGGTCTGGTGTGTTGGAGAAACACGGGGCGGTTAGTCGTCTTCTGGACGTCTGGTGTGTTTTAAGGAAACACCCTTCGTATGATCGTCTTCTGGACGTCTAGTGTGTTTTAAGGAAACACCCTTCGTATGATCGTCTTCTGGACGTCGTGTGTAGGAGAAACACCAGGCGTATGGACATCTCCTATCTCCTAGGTGGCTGATATGTGGCGGGAAACACCAGGTATTTGGACGTCTTCTTGCCGTCTAGTGTGTGGATGAAATACCGAGTATATGGACGTCTTCTGGGTGTTGGGTGTTTAAGCGAGAATAGCAAAGCGTATGGTCGTCTGGACGTCTGTTGGATGGGGTAAACTTCCCACATATGGTCGTCTTCTGGACGTCTGCTGTGTGTTGAGGAAACACCCAGCGAATGGTCGTCTGCTGGGCGTCTTGTATGTTTCAAGGAAACAACAGGCGTATTGTCGTATTTTGGAGGTCTGATGTGCGTGGGAAACACCAAATGTTTGGACGTCTTCTGGGTGTCTAGTATGTGTGGGAGAAACACCAGGAGCATGATCGTCTTCTAGGTGTCTGGTGTTTGGGGGATACACCAGCTGTATAATCGTCTTCTGTGAGTCTGGTGTGTGTTGGGAAACACCAGGCAAATAGTCGTCTTCTGGCAGCCTGGTTTGTGGGAAAATTTTAGGCATATGGACGTCTTCTGGTCGTCTAGTGTGTGGGGGGAAAACCCGATATTTGGACGTCTTCTGGTTGTCTGGCAAGTGGGGAAAATACCAAGTGTAGATTGTCTTCTGTGTGTCTATTGAGTGGGAGAAACAACTGGCGTATGATCGTCTTCTGGACGACTGATGTGTGAGGGAGACACCAGGTGTATGGGCGTCTTCTGGACTTCTGGTTTGTGGGAGAAACACCAGGCGTATGATCGTCTTCTGGGTGTCTGGTGTATGGGGGAAACACCAGCTGTAGAGTCATCTTCTGGGTGTCTGGTATGTGGTGGGAAACACTAGATATATGGACGTTTTCTGGGCGTCTAGTGTGTGGGGAAAACACCATGCCTATGGGAAACACCCGGTATATGGATGTCTTCTAGGTGTTTGGTGTGTGGGGGAAACACAAAGCGTATTGTCATCTGGACATCTGGTGTGTGAGAGACACGCGACGCGTATGGTCCTCTTCTTGGCGTCTGGTGTGTTTTGAAGAAACACCCGGTGAATGGTCGTCTTTTGGATGTCTGGTGTGTTTTAAGGAAACACCCTTCGTATGATCGCCTTTTGGACTTCTGGTGTGTTTTAAGGAAACAACCGGCGTATGGTCGTTTTCACGACGTCTGGTGTGTGGGGGAAAAACCAGGCATATGGTCGTATTCTGGACGTCTGGTGTGTGTGGGTTAAACACCCGGCGTATTGTCGTCTTCTGGACGTCTCATGTATGAGGAAAACACCAGGCGTATGGACGTCTTCTCGACATCTGGTGTGTGTGTGTGTGGGGGGGGGGGGAACACCAGGCATATGGTCATCTTATGGACGTCTGGTGTTTGTGGGGGAAACACTAGGTATATAGGCGTCTTCTGGCCGTCTAGTGTGTGGGGGACACATCCAGTATATGGACGTCTTCTGGATGTTTGTGTGTGTGTGTGTGGAGGGGGGAGGAGGGGACACAAAGCGTATGGTCGTCTGGACGTCTGGTGTGTGGGAGAAACACCTAGCGTATGGTCTTTTTTTGGATGTCTTGTGTGTGTTTTAAGGAAGCATCGGCGCATGGTCGTTTTCTGGGCGCCTGGTGTTTGGGGGAGAAACGCCAAGCTTATAGTCGTCTTCTGGCTGTCTGGTGGGGGGATGGGGGTAGCACCAGGTATTTGGACGTCTTCTGGTCATCTAGTGTGTGGTTGAAATACCGGGTATATGGAAGTCTTCTGGGTGTTTGGTGTGTGGGAGAAATATCCCGCGTATGGTCGTCTTCTGGATGTCTGGTGTGTTTAAGGAAACACCCGGCGTATGGTCGTCTTCTCGACGTCTGGTGTGTGTGTGGGAAACACCGGCCGTTTGGTTGACTTCTGGGCGTCTGATGTATGGAGGAAACACTGGGCGTCTTCTGGACGTCTCGTTTATGGAGGAGAAACCCGGCATATGGACGTCTACTGGACATTTTTTGTATGGAGGAAACATCAGGCGTATGGTCATCTTCTGGACGTCTGGTGGATGGGTGAAACACCGTGATTATGGACGTCTTCCAGACGTTTGGTGTGCAGATGAAACACCGGGTGTATTGACGTCTTCTGGACGTCTGGTGTATATGGGAAAAACATGGAGTATGGACGTCTTCGGGACGTTTGGTGTATAGGAGAAACACCAGGAGTTTGGACGTCTTTCCGGGCGTCTGGTGTATGGGGAAAACACCAGGCGCATGGACGTCTCCCGGACGCTCAGGGCCTCTTCCCATCAGGCAGGCTATATCAGGCTAACAGTGTCTTTCCTGCAGTATAATGAGTACCAATGCATAAGAATTATCGTCGGAGATACGGAGTGTATGCTCTGTGCTCGATGTCATCTTTAACAACCAGCGAAGAGAGAGTGAAGAGAAGGCAACGAGGGAATGGTGAGACAAGGACTGACAGACAGACAGACAGACAGACAGACAGACAGACAGACAGACAGACAGACAGACAGACAGACAGACAGACAGACAGACAGACGGACGGACGGACGGACAGACAGACAGACAGACACAAGCAATAGGTTTTGTCTTCATGTTCTCAATGTTGATCCTATGATCCAGTCGATTGCTTAATGAACTATGTATATTAGATAATAAATGCATTGTAACAATGTGACGTATCTCATCACGCAGTAATTAACACTTGAAAAACGTAATTCCCCACATGGATTTATCCAGAGATTACCAACATCTGCAGCGCATGTGTCATATTAAAACTTGAGGTATCACATATTTGTTGACACCTTTAGACTATAAAAATATCATTTCCCCTCATTTGAACACCACAACTGACATCTTCTCCACACAAGTCGTTTCAGCTCTACCAACTTCTGATCTGCCAAGGTATTGTATTGTTTGTAAAGTCTTTATATGTATCTTAAAAGGTTTTTATTTACTTGTCTTCTTTAACTGGGTTTTAACATAATTTATCTCAATGACTCTTGACTTCTCTCACAATGTTTATCTTTCCATTGTAATTTTTTCTCCACAAAATCTTGTAATAGCTAATTTTGTCTGTTTTTGTACCTTTTTTCCAGTCTAAGGTAACTAGTATCTTATCATATACTGTTTTGAATGTTCTGACCTATGTGGACCTAATGGGTCTCTTATCATATACATATGTTTTAATGTTTCTCACCAGACGGGCCTAACTAGTTTCTTACCATATACAGTTTTGATGTTTCTGACCTAGACGGGCCTAATAAATCTCTTATCATATACAGTTTTGATGTTTCTGGCCTAGACGGGCCTAATCAATCTCTTATCATATACAGTTTTGATTTGTCCGTCCAAGACGGGCCAAATCAGTCTTTTATCATATAGTTATATTTTTTCTGAACTACGTAGGCCTACTCGGTCTCTTATCATATACAGTTTTGATTTTTCTGACCTCGTCATCATCATCAAGTGCCATGCCATCTGGCGTAGGCGGGCATGTCTTTCCACATATCTCGGTATTTGGTGTTCTGGATTAACTATGCTGCTGATACACCTCCATGCCTCGGTGTCAATCCATCCATCATAATTTCTCTTGGTCCGCCTCTGCCTCCCTTGGCCTCAATATTTCCAGTTGTCACGATGTTCACCGACGCCTCTCTTCTCCTCACATGACCAAAGAAAGCTGTTTGTCTTTTTCTTATTGTCGTATTTAATGTTCTAATTTCATTAGCCTTTTTCGGGCAATCGTCGTTGGTTATTCTGGCAGTCCAAAGAATTCGCAACATTCGTCTTAGGAACCACATCTCTGTTGCTTCCAAGTTCTTCCTAATTTGTTCATTTACATTCCAAGATTCACTGAGATAAAGCAAAACAGTTTCTATATAGCACTTCAGCACTCCCTTTCTTACATTCAATGATAGTAACTTATTGCATAAGATACCTTTCACTGCCTTAAATGCAGCTTTTGCTTACCCTGTTCTGCTCCTAATCTCTGCTGTGCACCTTCCGTCTGATGTTATAAATGTCCCTAGATATTTAAAATTATCAGCTTGGTTAGGAATTTGCCCTTCTATTTTCATTTCACATTTTGGTGTCACATTTTCCCTAGGGAGAAGAGATCGGGTGACAGAAAACACCCCTGTCGTACTCATAGCTTTATCTGTTCGTAACTACCCTCTTTATTTCCAATTTTGATTGCCGCTACTTGGTTCCAGTACATATTTTGTATTATTCTGAAATCTTTCTCATCAATGTTGATATCCTCCAACATTGTAATTAGTTCATCATGTTTTACTTTATCAAAATACCTTGGTATAATCTATGAAGCACAAATATATGTCTTTCTGTGTCTCTATTGATCTTTCTATTAGTGTTTGTAGTGTATGTATATTGCACTGTTTGTAACCTTTTACTTCCACAAATCCACACTGTTTTTCACCAATTTCCATTTTTATATTCTTTCTATGTCTTCTCATTATAATTCTGAGTAGAAGCATAGTGACGTGGTTTATGATGTTAATTGTACGAAAGTCTTCGCATTCAGTTGATCTTGGTCTTTTTGATACATCTATAAATACAGATTTCAGTACATCACCTGGTAAATATCCACTGCTGTAAATGTCATTCAACATTTTGGTTAATATATCTACTCCAAATTCTCCCATCACTTCTAATTCTTCTATTGTGATTCCATCTGTCCCAGGTGCTTTTAATTTCTGCACATGTTTAACAGCGTCAGTGGCTACTTTTTTTTAGAATAGGTGGATCTTCCAAGTTACTTTCTTCTGTTAATTCTTTCCTTTCTCCATCATATAATTCTCTTATATACTCATTCTACCTCTTCATTATAGCCTCTTCCTCCAATATGTCTTTCCTGGTTTTGATTTAAAACACCCTGTATG
This sequence comes from Cepaea hortensis, assembly GCA_963921405.1. Taxonomy (NCBI): domain Eukaryota; kingdom Metazoa; phylum Mollusca; class Gastropoda; order Stylommatophora; family Helicidae; genus Cepaea; species Cepaea hortensis. Next base: position 278,681,107 of record OY992876.1, read on the forward strand.
TACTCGTATTTTTTCCGTAAGCTCACTGATTGTCTGTGTATATTATTTGTATCTTTTTTCCCCTGTTGCATATCCCTTACAGGACGTTGCAGTCAACACCAGAATTTTTCAGCTGCTGTTGATGTACTAGGCAGGTTTTACGTTCAGTAGTTGCCATTGCTTTCTGAACGACCGACTTACATGCCCCCGTAAGTTACTAGCGCAGCGCAAACCGCTGCCGATTCTCGCAGCTGCTGTTTTACCCACGTGGATATACGGGATTACGGAAAATGCCGTTAACCCTTGGCCAGTGAGACCGGCTTTGTATCTTTAATAGAGTTTAATTCAATTTGTCTTGCACTGTTCGTTTAACCAACTTTCTTTTGCCTTCACATATTTATCTCTTATTTCTTTTCTTTTTCTTATCATTCTCTTGTTTGTCATTTTTACTCTCTTTTCTTTTGTCCATCAACCTTAAGATTTCTTTAGTCACCCATGCTTGTTTTGACCTAGGAGGGCCTAATCAGCCTCCTATCTTAACTATTGTATATATTCTATGCATACACTATTGTATTCAACTAGAGTTGAATATCTTGTATACATTCTACATACAATATTGAATATCTTGTATCTATTCTATATACGCCGGCTTCGTGGCTTAGAGGTTATGACTTTTCTCCGTAATCTCGTATACTCTCGTCGGTTGACGTGATGACGGTGAAAGTCAGCAATGGTTCGAATCGTATCGGTAACTTACGGGGTATGTGAGCCGGCCGCTCAGAAAGCAATGGCAAACTACTGAGCGTAATCTTGCCAAGAGATCAACATACAGCTGAAAGATGCTGGTGTTCAAAGCGATGTCCTGTAAAAGGATATGCACACACACAAAAAATAATTCTATATACACTATTGTATTCAACTAAAGTTGAATATCTTGTATCTTTTCTATATACACTATTGTATGCAACTATAGTTGAATATCTTGTATCTTTTCTATATACACTATTGTATGCAACTATAGTTGAATATCTTGACTCCATAATCAACTGCAATGGCGGCTGTTTAAATAACGGCCAGGCCGAAACTGACCTTTACAATGCAGAGGTTAAACAGTAAAGATACATGAATCGCCCTCTAAATGACAGTGCAAATAAACGAAGGCTACCTGTAATAGAACACGCTGTTCCTGTGGCTACATATGGTTAGTCATGAACCACTTTGTCAATAACTGCAGAAGAAATCGGAACTTCCACCTGGAATATTACAGAAATACTCTGTGGCAAAAGATTTACGGACGCAGTTAATAATCCCGTATATCCGCATTCGAAGCACAGCTCCGGGCGATTTGGCAGTAGACCGTCTTGTGTTATTTTGTTTACGAAATGGTATGGGTATCGGTCGTTCAGAAAGCAATTGCAAACTACTGAACGTAAACTTCCCAAGAGATCACATCAGCAAAAATGCTGGTTTGGCTGCGACGTCCTGTAAAGGATATGCAACTAACTTTTTCTTTTAAATCTTAGAATTTCGTCGTCTAATACGAAGACAAGTTTTCAAATTCGACATGATCTGAACATCGAATACAACTGGCTCATAAACACCACTGTACATCGGAAAGTGGAATAATTACGCAATGTTAAAAGCCACACAGCTTTGCAAAGATGTTTCGTGGGAAAAGGCAGGAGTTGACCAGCACGAAGATGGACACATCACATTCAGGCCATTATGGGCCTGGAAATCCACGAGGCAGTGGAACTGGCCAAGGATGGAGAATCTATCATTGGGGCTGTGACAAGAGCGATGAAGCTGATAGTTTGTACGGACACCATGTTTGTATTGTGTTTGCAGAAACAAATGGCACCTTCAACAAAAGGTGACCTATCTTTGTTATAACCGTTTTCGGTGTCGAAGACACACACATATAAAGGACTGACTACGATAAAACAACTGGAAGCAAAGGACTCATGTACACACCTTAAAGTACGTTGGATACATGATAATAAACCCATAATTGTATAGAACCATCCACTTCCAATTCCAATTCCATTTTCGAAAAAAAATCCAAATTCGGTCTCGTCTAACCTGCTTCCTCAGCGGTGGTTATTGTTGAGAGCCTTGGTTTTTGTGGGGTTTTAGCCCATGTTTCTTGTCTTGTGCGCTCTTACGAGTTGAGTTCCCCCCCCCCCCCTCGGACCGGTTGCATAGGCGTTTGTGTCTGTGACGTCAGCTGGGGGGGGGGGTTGATCGGCAGCTATCCTTTGTGCCCGTCTCCTCTTGTGGTTTTCTATGTTGGTGTAGGCTCCTGGCTCGTCTAGTTGTAGTCATTATAAGGACTTTTTATTTAGTATTTTTGCCTCCTTTTTTGTGTATTGCCTGTAGAAGCTTTTCAATGCGATTTTCCTCCTTGCTCCTTTTTTCACTTTCCCGTTTGAGTACTTGCTGTCTTTCGATTGCTTCCTCTGTGGTCAGCCATGGACGGCCTCTCCGTCATCTATATAGTATTTGAACTATCGATATTCGGTGGATGATATAGCCAGTATCACCTCGGCACTAAGACATGGGGTATCTCTATATCTTCGTACTCAGTGTAAATAAGCGAGGTAAAGCTAATTGCTCACTCCATTTCATAATATCATGGCCTCGAATATGTGAAGATCTGACAATTGGTTCCATAACGGCAGTACCTTGCTGTTGAACTAATATGTTACACCGTAGGGTAGAAGAGGAACAACTGAACATGCGCATAAAGTACCAATGTTCTCCGAGAAGTAAGAGATAGATAAATTGACAAAGATGGCAGTTAATTACGCCCACATTCAAACAAGAGGACAACAAGAAGTCACAGTAAGACACTTTAGCATATGCAAGCATATAGCGTAAGAAAGGAAGAAACTCTGTAAACGCAAGTATTCACAGCAATATTTTAACTATCAATCTATCAAGCGCTGTCTCTACAATGAAGTTTGGATACAATGGATTTACCTCACGATCTATCATTTATCTATCAATCAATCAAGCGCGGTCTCTACAATGAAGTTTGGATACCATGGATTTCTTTCACTATCTGTCATTTATCTATCAATCAATCAAGAGCGGTCTCTACAACGAAGTTTGAATACCATGGATTTCCTTCACTGTCTGTTTCTTGGCCTAATGATAGATTCGGGACAACGCTGCTCATCCGTCTCTTGATGTTGTCAACAAACGTATAACACTCCTTAGAAAACCTTGGCTTTTATAAGAGTGTCATCTCTTTACTTTGACCAAGACTTCCATCAGATTTTATCTCTATGCCCAGATTCTTGTCCACTTCGACATGTATATGTTTTTGATTTCACGGAATGGGTGTTTTCTGTATATCCACATTTTTTTATTATCTTGTTTATCATAAAGACAGACCCTGATTGCATTTAATTCTGAAATATTGTTTTGTCTACGACAGATGCGTACTTTGTGCATTGTACTGGTGCTGCTGTCCGCCACATTCGCCATTTCTGACGCTACAGAGGTTGAAAGGCGACTTTTGGGCGGTCTTAATGTGGGTGGTACTCTGGCTGAGATAATAAAGTCGGTGAAAGGCATTACTAACCTAATACCAGTAGTACTTGGCACTCTTACCGCGCTCCTGCCCTCTCTGTTAAGTGCCATCACTAAACTGACCGGAGGACTCACGAATAGTATGGTAGGTATTGTCACCACATCCTTGGAGACTGTTCTAGGTGTGGCTCAGACAGTGACCATAATGACCACTCCTGTCATTGGGACAGTCATGGCGACTTTGAACATCGCTACTGGGCTGACTGCCGGTCTTTCCGCAAATCTTCTCAAAGGTGTGCTATAAGGAAAACAGTAAAGAGCACCGAAAGTGAGTATAAATTATCAAACATTAAACACTAATATTAGAAATTATAATTATTTAGAAATAGTTGTAAACAATAAACGATGTTCTGAGAGGTTTCGACATAGAAGTTGTCTGAAATCACTCACAGAATAGAGATGGGGATTTCTGCAAGAAAGTCAGCTTTTGGGTAGTAAGTTCGGGGACCTAGTCGTCTCACATAAGGGTGATAATCTTCAGGTCTCGAGTGCAGGTTCCGCATGTTAGAAATTATACGGCAGATGTAAATTGTTGATATGGTAAATTGTGGGGCATTAACTGCTCTCGGAGTAGACAGAACGGCCGTTGATATGGTAAATTGTGGGGCATGAACTACTCTCGGAGTAGACAGAACGGCCGTTGATATGGAAAATTGTGGAGCATGGACTGCTCTCGGAGTAGACAGAACGGCCGTTGAAATGGCAAATTGTGGAGCATGGACTGCTCTCGGAATAGACAGAACGACCGTCAATATGGTAAATTGTGGGACATGACCTGTTCTTGGAGTAGACAGAACAGACGTCGATGCGGTATTCTAGGGCTTGAACTGTTCTTGGAGTATACAGAACCAGTCATATTGACTGTGATGTGTTTACGGGAAGTATATCTAACACAACAGCATGCCGAAGTCGCCACATATTGTCCGATTCGTTACAGTGGAACACAACTAAGTTGTTCACATACACACCCCACGGAGGTAGAGCCAAGCACAGGAAGAAACACGTATTTGCTTCTTTAGAAGATGATTAATAAATATATACATTCGTGAATGTCCCGTTCACGTTAACATTGAATTGGTCATCCCAATATATATATATATATATATATATATATATATATATATATATATATATATATATATATATATATATATATATATATATATATATGTGTGTGTGTGTGTGTGTGTGTGTGTGTGTGTGTGTGTGTTTCTAGTGTAACAAGGTCGTGTCAGTCAAATTATTAGCTTTAGCTCTGCTTCATTTTCAACATTGGTCTTCCTATGCTGGCCTGTATAGCACGGGCTTATCGTGTGCCCACTGGAGGTTGTCTTCACATGATAATGCTCATATATCTTTGTCACAGCTTGCAGGACATCTGTATGTCAGGTCTTAGATATGACACAACTGCCGTAGGACAGTGGATGGTACTATATGTTTTCTGTTCGGGCCGAGTGTTGGGCAGTGTTCACTAAATCCGACACCCTACATTGTGCCAACGGCTTCAGGCGGAGGAGCACATTTGGGAGGGTACAAGCCTTATTCTAGTGCGAAGAAACGCAATCCAATGAATAAATGTCACGGCAGGCAGACCACATCCTAATTCTTGGTCGACAGCTGGTCTAGGATCGAAGCTCCAACAGGCGGAAATGAGACCGGCGGACAGTTAGAGCATACCTGTGCTGATCCGGCACCTTCTGCAGCTTGTCTTGTTCCAGATGTATTGGTATTACCTTTCCTTTGGAGTAAACTAGGCAGTTCGGGAGAGGGCTCATGATTCATGGGCAACACCTGGTTTGTACAATTCAGCCCAGGCTTTGTGCTACGGAGAGGGTATTATGCCTTTGTTTTTTAAACACATTGTAACGAAGAGGCAAGGTGCCAGTAAAGTACAGTATGACATTAGAATGAAACGTATAGCTTGTTCCTAACGCAACTAAACAAAACGCAATACAGTGCAACTATACACAGTAAAATAATGCAGTACTCAACTGTACAATACAATAATATACAATAAAGATGGCACAATACACAACATTACAATACATCAGAATACAATAATTCGATATGATGTAGTATAGTACACTACAGTACAGTACAGTAAGTACAGTACAGTACAGTACAGTACAGTGTAGTGCAGTGCAGCGTAGTGTAGTGTAGTGCAGTGTAGTGCAGTGTAGTGTAGTGTAGTGCAGTGTAGTGTAGTGTAGTGTAGTGTAGTGTAGTGTAGTGTAGTGTAGTGCAGTGTAGTGTAGTGCAGTGTAGTGTAGTGCAGTGTAGTGTAGTGTAGTGTAGTGTAGTGTAGTGTAGTGTAGTGTAGTGCAGTGTAGTGTAGTGCAGTGTAGTGTAGTGCAGTGTAGTGTAGTGTAGTGTAGTGTAGTGCAGTGCAGTGTAGTGTAGTGTAGTGTAGTGCAGTGTAGTGTAGTGTAGTGTAGTGTAGTGTAGTGTAGTGTAGTGTAGTGTAGTGTAGTGTAGTGCAGTGTAGTGTAGTGTAGTGTAGTGCAGTGAGGTGTAGTGTAGTGTAGTGTAGTGCAGTGTAGTGTAGTGTAGTGCAGTGTAGTGTAGTGTAGTGCAGTGCAGTGTAGTGTAGTGCAGTGCAGTGTAGTGTAGTGTAGTGCAGTGTAGTGTAGTGTAGTGTAGTGCAGTGTAGTGTAGTGTAGTGCAGTGTAGTGTAGTGTAGTGTAGTGTAGTGTAGTGTAGTGTAGTGCAGTGTAGTGTAGTGTAGTGTAGTGCAGTGTAGTGTAGTGTAGTGCAGTGTAGTGTAGTGTAGTGTAGTGTAGTGCAGTGTAGTGTAGTGTAGTGTAGTGTAGTGTAGTGTAGTGCGGTGTAGTGTAGTGTAGTGTAGTGTAATGTAGTGCAGTACAGTACAGTGTAGTGTGGTGTGGTTTGGTGTGATGTAGTGCAGTACAGTACAGTGTAGTGCAGTACAGTGCAGTGTAGTGTAGTGTGGTGTGGTGTGGTGTAGTGCAGTGCAGTGTAGTGTAGTGTAGTGTAGTGCAGTGTAGTGTAGTGTAGTGTAGTGTAGTGTAGTGTAGTGTAGTGTAGTGTAGTGTAGTGCAGTGTAGTGTAGTGTAGTGTAGTGTAGTGTAGTGTAGTGTAGTGTAGTGCAGTGTAGTGTAGTGCAGTGTAGTGTAGTGTAGTGCAGTGCAGTGTAGTGTAGTGCAGTGTAGTGTAGTGTAGTGCAGTGTAGTGTAGTGTAGTGTAGTGCAGTGTAGTGTAGTGTAGTGCAGTGTAGTGTAGTGTAGTGCAGTGTAGTGTAGTGTAGTGTAGTGTAGTGTAGTGTAGTGCAGTGTAGTGTAGTGTAGTGCAGTGTAGTGTAGTGTAGTGTAGTGTAGTGCAGTGTAGTGTAGTGTAGTGTAGTGCAGTGTAGTGTAGTGTAGTGTAGTGTAGTGTAGTGTAGTGTAGTGCGGTGTAGTGTAGTGTAGTGTAGTGTAATGTAGTGCAGTACAGTACAGTGTAGTGTGGTGTGGTTTGGTGTGATGTAGTGCAGTACAGTACAGTGTAGTGCAGTACAGTGCAGTGTAGTGTAGTGTGGTGTGGTGTGGTGTAGTGTAGTGTAGTGTAGTGTAGTGTAGTGCAGTGCAGTGCAATCCAATATAGTGTTTGATAAATGAGTATGCAGCAATTACTAGTAATTTATTGATATTGTAATTTTCAGAATGCAAGGACTCACAGAGGCAGACGCCGGCTGCAGTTTCCTGAAAATCATTGTCTAACAATTGACAAATAAATTTACAGGACAGTAGAAACAATCGTACTTCAGTTTGTTTGTTCTTGTTCTCGTGTGGATTTTTGATGATTTGTCTTTGTTATTCATAAAGAAGTCAATTCACAAAGAGTCTGTTTTCTCACGTCAGAAGAAAACATGCTATATTCTGTGGGCAAGCCATGAGACGAGGACAGCTTGAGTATGTTGTCGCAACGGGAAGGTTAAAGGGGGAGACCAAGAGAGAAACTGCTGGATAGTTTGACAGCGTGGCATGGATGTATGTCGTTATCAGACATGATTGGCAGCACACGAGACAGTAGACTCGGACAGACATGATCACCAGCGTCGCACAACATAGACTATAAGAAGAAGCAGAAGATTCCTAAATGCATGCAATTAACAATCATATTCGTGCATGCTGAGTATGGGCGAGAAATATACGTATCTTGCGGTTTTCTGGATAGACTGCAATCATTTGTACCATAAAGAAATAATAATAAATTAAAACAATGGTTTCAGTCATTCCAAACACAATAACACTGATCAGTACATTACCATTTTATACTATTATACGCCATTTCGAGCGACGTCACTGCACATTGGACATTCCCGTCCCTGCTCACTGTTTCCATAAGAAGAGAATTATGGTAGCTCACCTCCTCCCCTGGAAGACAGCATTGCTGTTCTTGACCAGGCTTAAGCCCCAGTGCATGTAATCGAGCCACCATCGGAGTCTCGTTAGTATCCGACATTCTATTATATCAGCCTGTCCATGCTTCTTCCCGCGTGTATTGGTGCATTATTTGCCAGCTGGTCTGTGCGTTCATTATATTTAACATTACATCATCATTGGTTTGCAGTTCTTCTTTGCCACAATCACCAGAGAAAGAGTCTCGATCCTTCGTTAATTCTCCTGTCCCATGTGTGTTTAGTGGTTGTAATGGCCTGTTATCAGTAGAATGTAGGTCGGTCCCCAGTTTTTCCCCCAGAACCACCACGTCTAGTACTGTTCTTTCTAAACCACTTTACCGTATCCTGTGGCCAATGTATTTCCAAGACGTAATACTGTCTGTGATCCATCATTATTATAAGCAAACAATATAAAATAACACAAAGTAATGCAGCATTACAGATCACAATTAAGGAAACCACAGGACGCTGAGGCGACTAGATTTCATCTGCAAAAAATACAAACACAAAACACAACATATAATCACGGAGAAGACACTACAGTGACTATATTAAGGCTGAAGTAAGGGATGAGAAGAAGAATGAGAACACTGAAGTAAGGGATGAGAAGAAGAATGAGAACACTGAAGTAAGGGATGAGAAGAAGAATGAGAACACTGAAGTAAGGGATGAGAAGAAGAATGAGAACACTGAAGTAAGGGATGAGAAGAAGAATGAGAACACTGAAGTAAGGGATGAGAAGAAGAATGATAACACTGAAGTAAGGGATGAGAAGAAGAATGAGAACACTGAAGAGAAAATTAAAAATTGGTGGATGGGGTGAAAAAAGGGGGGGGGGGGAAATCTGCTATTTATCTCAGAATCCCAGGATGTGATATCAACATGAATCTTCATTATCTGTCATCCAAACAAGAGTGAGAAGTTTGTAACCACATGCTCGTCTGCAATATCTGTCATCCATACAAGAGTAATTTACCACCACATGGGCGTCTGCAATGAGCTGGCAATCATACAAAACTGTGTATTTTGTAACCACAAGTTGGTCTGCAAGAATTTGAAACGTTTCGTTGCTCATCTCTTGTAACTATTGACTGTTGTAACCAATAAGTGCTCCGCCCTTCTCCTAACTCAAGCCTGAGCCAGGAGAATCTCAGCTCAGTGCAAGAACTTAGTAGCACCGGCGAGGATCCTGAAATACTTTGGGTAGATTTTTAACTCGACATTTTGCCCGGGCAGCGCTGTTAGGCTACTCTTTTTCGATTTCCAACTGCCAGGGGATGTTTTAGGTGCGCAGCAATACACACGGGCGTCCGATCTCACTGCCCAGAGACCAGGGGACATTTTGTTACTAGAAGTCCACGTGAAAAAATCCCGGCCCTTACCGGGGCTTGAACACGGGACGTCCAGCACTCGAGGCGGACACCATACCTCGAGACCACTCAGCAAAACTATAGGGCCCTTTTTATACGCCTTGAGATCTATTGGAGAGAGGAGAAAATAAATTGATTATACTATGACTGAATACAGACTTTGAAACAGAGTTCAGAATGTTAAAATATACATAATAGAAGACAACAAGTTAGCTCACATTCCAATTGTCTGTTTAAATACAACTAAGGAAAGGAGGGGGGGGGGAGGGGGGAAGAGGGGCAATGATTAAATAATTCAAAAGTTTTCCAAATAGGTATGTCAGCACAGCAATACCATATATAATTCAATTATGTTTGAAGGAAGTCAAAGATAATTACAATATCCAGACATTTGTAAGCATTTCTACTTAAATTTGCCTTTCGTGATCAGGATGATGGTATATACATTCACTCACGCTCAGATGGCGGCCTCTACAATGCTCAGAGATTGAAGGCCAAGACCAAAATTAGGAGGGTACTGAGCAGAGAGTTGCTTTTTGCAGATGATGCTGCAGTTACGACCCACTCTGAGGAAGAATTAAAATGTATACTATCTGCATTCTCCAATGCTTGTTCTGAATTTGGTTTAACAATTAGTAAAAAGAAGACACAGATTATGTCACAAGGTGCACGTGGGGTACCATCAATCTTTATTGACGACGCCGAACTAGAGATGGTAGACCATTTTACATATCTAGGATCAGTGGTAAATAGCAAATTATCCCTAGATCAGGAAATCAACATCCGGATTGGTAAGGCAGCAACAACAATGAACAGGTTAAGAAAAAGAGTCTGGGAGAACAGGAAGCTTACTGCCAAAACAAAAGTCCTTGACTATCAAGCCTGTGTCCTTAGTACTCTTCTTTATGGCAGTGAAACCTGGACAACTTACTCACACCAAGAGAAACGTTTAAACAGCTTTCATATGCGGTGTCTGTGAAGAATTCTTGGTATTAAGTGGCAAGACAACGTCACAAATACTGAAGTATTAGAAAGATCAGGTTGTGTGACGGTTTATTCCATGCTCAGTCTTCGTAGACTTAAATGGATATGACATCTAAGGAGGATGGATGATGGTAGAATACCAAAGGACATCTTTTTTGGTGAATTACAGATGGGTAAGAGATCTCAGGGTCGGCCTCTACTACGATACAGAGATGTGTATAAGCGGGACTTGATTGATACAGGCATTGATAATGCACATTGGGAGCAAGTCGCCGCTGAACGTGTTGCATGGAGGGCAAATATCAGAAATGGAATAAAGACAAAAGAGAAAATTATTGCAGATAAGTCACACACCAAGCGTGTGAGACGTAAGATGGTGCATGATGGTGGAAATGACCACGTGTTCACATGCACCCACTGTGAACGAACATTTGCAGCGCGAATTGGCCTTATCAGTCACATTCGCTACCGCCATAGGTAAAAGCTATTGTGCCTTTTTAAAGCACAAACTATCGTCTGTCAAGACGGCAAGGTGCCACTGTTGTTGTATGTAAGCATTTCGGAGAACTTCCTGGGGAAATAATAAAGAGCATGAAATATCCTAAGGACACAGTGGCAGGCGCCGTAATTTAGTGGCTATTTGGGCTACTCTGATAAAGTTATGGACAACGGTTAGATTCCTGCTTTCGTCGTCCGCCAACAGAGGAAAAGAATGGCCACCTATTCTTGCATGCACTCAACCTTCTTTCTTTACTTACAGTTTTCATTAGCTGTGCATTTCCTTAATAACATCTTCTTCTTCTTCTTCTTATAGTCCATGCCGAGTCACGGCGTTGGTGATCACGGCTGCCCAGTCTTCTGTCTACTGTACCGCCAATAATGTCTGATACGTTCCATACGAATTTCTGGTAAGTTCCTCCATGCCAAAATGTCAAACTGTCCAGCATATTTTCTCCTTGTCTTCCGCGGACTCCCTTCCCCTCCAGCTGGACTGTGTCACTAGGGTCTTCAGCTTTTCCGTTGCTCATCACGTCTATAAAATTATGGAACATTAATGCGTGTTAAACTGGCACATGGGTTCCAAATGTTGCTGTTATGTAGCCGGGGGCGGGATTGGGGTAGGCGCCCAACCGTGCATAAATACCCCAATGGCTCGTGCATTCATCACCACTGCAGCAAAAGTCCAACTCCTGGCCTTCTCGTGGCGGACCTCTTTTAACTAACAGGATAAAGGGGGATGGCGGCTACGAGTCACTGGCGCCGAGAAATAACCAGAAAGCTCTAGATGTGTATCCACGTACATGCATGTGTAGACACGCGTGTGCATGCCTACACACCTAAACTCGAGTAAGACCACAGTCTGCTCTAGCAAAGAAAGGTGCTGAAGACGGAGGCAACCAGCCAAGAGGCGCACCACAGAAATCAGGATCCCGCGCAATCACGCCTTGAAATATGTCAACAACTGCTAAATTTATGGTGCGCGCCCTGCTTTGGACCCCCAGGCAGGTGCATTGCCGGGTCCAATGCCTCGAAAGGGTCCAACCACAACTACTGGAGGTCCTTCTCAAATGCCCTGTGGAGCCAGGGGACCTGACAATAGAGTGTCTGGCCATACCAAATAAAGACTAACAATAATGCACTGGAATGCGGAGGGAGTCAGCAACAAAATAATAGAACTAGAAAACATCTTGGACCAAGAAAAGTAAGCGTATGTTGCTTGCAAGAAACTCACCTCAACGAAAATATAGCCTTCAAAATCAGAGGCCCATTGTTACCGATCTGACCGAAAGGACAGGCGAAAAGGTGGGATACTTACCCTTGTAAAAAATAACATCACTGCTTCCCAAATTGAAGTGAAGGGGCTGAGTATCAGACACTTAAACTTAAGACAGGCAATACAGACCTTCATCTGATCAATTACTGCTGTCCAAGTGACTGCCCACAGGCATTGGACATACTACCATTAAAAGAAAAAAAATGATTGTGTGTGACAATTTCAACAGCCACTCGCAGAGCTGGGGCTATGATCACATGGACCAGAGAGGAGAGAAACTAGAAGACTGGTAGGATTATAATATATTCATCTTGATTAACAAGACGTCCGACCCACATACTTTCTACTCGAGATCATGGCACACTACAACTATACTTGACCTGGCTTTTCATTTGCTAGACCTGGAGTGGAACATTACACAAATTGTTGGGAAACAACTTGGTGGCAGTGACCAACGGCCAGTCGTTCTAACTGTAGAGATGGGCTTGTAAGTGAAAGCAGCACCCTCACGAGGTGGAACTACAAGAAAGCAGGCTGGACTATGTACAAGTATCGCACCAGCAAAGTGGTTAGAAACCTGAATACTGAGAAAGACACAAATAAAATAGTTGAGGAGTTTGGAAAAACTCTCGGTAAAAATGGCGACGACGTAACGTTCATTCTTCAGAAGATGCTGTTTTTAGTGTTTTCCTGTGGATTATGTGGTGTTATTTCGTATTCACAAGAAGCCATGGAAGGCAGGTGGTAGATGAGACATTAAGGACAGCCGACAGATAGTTGTTGGTTATGGTCTCAAGTTTCGCGACGGTAGGCAGAAGATCTCTTTCACGAGACAATGGCTGGCTTCACCGACCAGTATGGTCACTGCCAAGGAAGAAAAACAACAGCAAACTACCTTCTTTAAAAGTGCCTAGTTCATAATGATTCGCCTAACTACAGAGCACAGCAAGACTAGGACAGAGACATTATAATTAGCAGCATGGAATGTTAAGACGTTAAACGACGACGAAAAATTAGATAACATCAAACAAGAAATAGAAAGAGAGAAAATTAATATTTTAGGGATGTGCGAAACGAGATGGACAGGAGCAGGTATTAAGATAGATGAAGATTTTAAGATTATTTATTCTGGAGGAGAAGATCGACAGAGAGGGGTAGCAATTAGCTTGGATCGGCAAACATCAAAATCTGTTCAAGGATATTGGGCTGTGTCAGACAGAGTTCTACTAGTTAAATTAAGTGGCAGGCCTTTTAGCATAAACGTTATTCAAATATATGCCCCAACAGGAGAATCCAGTGAAGATAGTGTAGAGGAATTTGTAATGACATAGAGTCTGCTTTAAAGAAATGTAAAAATGCATAAATAAACATCATAATGCAAAAGTGGGAAATCACGGTAATAGAAACACAGTAGGAAACCATGGTTAGGGAGAGAGAAACGAAAGAGGATACAGACTTGTAGAGTGGACAAAAGAGCAGGAAATGATTGTAGGAAACACCTGGTTTAAACAACACCCTAGAAGATTATGGACATGGAGGAGTTCTGATAGCACGATTAGAAATCAGACTGATTACATTCTGATTAGCAGAAGGTTTCGAAATATGTTAACAATTGCAAAAACAGTACCCAGTGCTGATTGTTATTGTGACCACAGATTACTTACAGGTACGCTGAGGGCAAAGTTAAAGAAAGTCAAATATATAACAGGAAACACTAAATATGATCTGTGTACATTGAGAAATGACAAGGAAATGCAAAACAAATTCAACATAGAAGTACAGAGAAGATGTGATGTATTGTTTGATCTGGAGAATCCTATTTCAGGGTGTGGGTGATCAATGGGTAATGTTGAAGAATTCAATCAGTTTGGCTGCAGAAACAACTATTCCAAAAATAAAGACGATGGGTCGTAAGAAATGGATGACTGAAGACATTTTACAACTAATGGAAACAAGAAGACTCAACAAACATAATCCTGCCAAATATGAAGAAATTCACAGACAAGTCAAAATATTATGTAAGGAGGCAAAAGAAGCATGGCTCGAGAAAAATTGCAAAGAAATTGAGAAAAAACACAACAGTCAAAATACCAAATTAGTGCACAAAAGAATTTATGAACTTACTAATACAAGAACAAGAACATCAGCAGGCTGTTTAAAAACTAAAGATGGCAAAATCATAATAAAAAAGATCAGATTCTACATGAATGGTCAGATTAGGTGAACAACCTTTTTATGATAACAGAGACGAACAGTATGATATTCGATTTAATAGTGAAGGACCACCAATTTTGAAGATGGAGGTTCGGAATATTCTTAAACATATGAAAGCTGGCAAGACCCCCGGTTCAGATAACATAACAACAGAAATGATTAAAGCTTTAGACGAATATGGGATAGATCAAGTCACCTGACTGCTGAACACATTATGTGATACCGGAGATATACCTTCTGAATTATGTAATTCTGTATTTATTGCAATCCCAAAGAAATCAGGAGCCTTGGAATGTGGTCAACATCGAACAATTAGTATAATGAGTCACATCACGAAGATTTTGCTACGAATTATCATGCAAAGAGTGAGGAAGAAAACACAGCCTGAAACAGGGGAAGAATAATATGGGTTTGTAGAAGGAAAGGGTACAGTAAATTATATATATATGCTGCAATCAGTTATTGATCGGTCTAAAGAATTAAACAAAGGTATACATCTTTGCTTTATTGACCACACAAAGGCTTTCGATAGAGTAAGACATGTCAACATGGTAGATATGCTTGCAGGTCTACAAATTTATGGTAAAGACATTAGACTTATTTAAAACATATAAAAACATATATTGGAAACAACAAGCTGCCATAAGAATTGATAATGAAGTAGGACAATATCAGCCTATTAAGAGAGGTGTGAGACAGGGGTGAGTAATGTCTCCAGATCTTTTTTTCCTTATACAGTGAACATATTTTCAGAAATGTAGAAGATATAAATGGAATCATCATCGGAGGACGAAACATCAATAAAATTAGATATGCAGATTATACAGTATTGACTGCAGACAATGAGCAGGATCTTCAACAATTAGTAGATGCGGTCGTTGCACACAGTGAACAACTGGGGTTAGAATTAAATTGTAAAAAGACATAGATTATGGTCGTCACTGGGAAGAAAGAAATACCACAATGTAATATACACGTAAATGGGAATATTCTTCAACAAGTGAATCGGTACAACTATCTCGGAACAGTCATAACATCTGATGGGAGATGCCTTGAAGAGATTAGAACAAGAATCGCCATGGCGAAAGTAGCCTTCAGCAAGATGAAAAACATACTGACCAATAAAAAAGATGTCAATTGAAACGAGAAAAAGAGTGTTGAGGTGCTACATAGAGCCTGTACTTTTGTATGGATGTGAAACTTGGACAATGAGCAGTCAAGCTGAAAAACATCTGATGGCTGCAGAAATGTGGTTTCTGAGGAAGAATTCCATGGACAGACAGAAAAACAAATGACCAAATACTACAGGAAACAAATGGAAATCATAAACTGATTAGAGAAATTAGACGCAGACAGTCAAAATAATTTGGACATGTTATGAGAAGAAATGAATTGGAGAACTTGGTGACCACTGGCAAGATAGAAGGGAACAGACCAAGGGAAAGACCGACAAGTAAGTGGCTTGGCCACAAGGCATGGTCGAGACAGGAACACTGAGCTGATCCACGACTCTGGTGATCGACTGAAATGGCGAGTCACGATCGCCCACGCTTTCCGGCATAGCACATGATGGATGGAGAGTTTGGGAAATGCATACTACAGGCAGCACGAGAAAGAGTACCAAGAGGAGCCCGTAAACATTATAAACCTTACTGGAGTAGTGAACTGGAACAGTTGCATAATGATGTGGAAGTGTGTAGAAAGCAAGCAGAGAGCACCCAGCCAAGAGCACCACAGTAAATACCAGCACGCAAAAGCCAAATTTCAAAGGGCCAAGCTGCAGGCTAGACGGAAAAGCTGGCAGGAGAAAACAGGGCCACTGAACTTTGAAAGAGACACAAGGAAGTTGTGGAAGCTAATAAAACAACTTAACGATGAGGGCACAGGGAGAAACTCAAAAATTGCACTACAGTTCAGTTCAGTCAGTTCAGTCGTGGTTTCAACATCACGGCAACGGTGCCATGAAGATAAATGCTCTATCTCGACCAGGGCAGATGACATAAAGTGGGGCGAGCTGTACTATTGATGTTGCCCGCCGTCATGAGTTTTACGCCATGAGTTTTCTCGGCTGGTTGAATCAACACGCTAAGTGCTCTGTTATGTATATTCTTATGGTTGAAGGTTCTCATTGCGGCGCTCGTACACATGTATGTTTCTGTGTGCGTCCAGAATGTTCTATGAGCGCCGATACTGTAGGAGCGACGACAGCTACTTCTTTAAGTCAACACAACGCAACTCAATGAATCAACTGGACACAGTATTCACAGCTTTTTTTTTTTTTTACTCTAGGTGTTTAATAACACATACTAATATTGACGCCACAAACGATACCTAGAGTCCACAATGACAACACTAATCACGTAACCTAATCATAGATGTAGTGGCATATTTGTTGGCCGTGCTACGAAGTTAAGAACTACCTCGCAACTCGATGATAGCTCAAAACCAACTGACTACCCCTGACAACTATTCCAGAACAAACCCCGTGGAAAGATGAACATAGAATATCGCTACAAATCCAGTCAAAAGTTATAGGAATATTGGACAAGGAAGAACAGAACAGTGTACAGCGCAGAACAGCCACTCTCAGCTTCCTTGATGATGAATACCCACATGACCTCTGGATCCGAGTCTACACAGATGGGTCAGCACAAAATGCTGTTCGAAATGAAGGAGCGGGAGTGTACATAGAATACCCAAATAATACTAGAGACACGGCCAGAGTTCCAACAGGAAAGTACTGCCATAACTATGATGCTGAAATTGAGGCAATCAAGATAGCCACAGAGAAATTACAAAATACCAGCCATGGTACACAATCTGTGGTGATATTGACAGATGCAAAATCCGTAATAGAGGCGCTCCTGTCTGGGAAATTGCCAGTTCTGATGACACTACTTTCTGAACTTAGCAGTCAGCGTAAGATCACCATACAGTGGATACCATCCCACTGTGGAGTCCCCGGAAACGACAGAGCTGATCGATTGGCTAAGGAAGGAGCAACAGAAGAACAACCTGATGTGCCTATTACATACCACCAAAAGAAAAGAATGATCAAATCAATCAGAAAGCCACCAAACCTTACTCAAGACGACTACCACGTTATGGACAGACCAGAACAGGTCATTCTTCTGCGCCTCAGAACAGGACACAATAGATTAGGCAACCACTTGTATACAAAATTTAAGATTGGTGACTCAGCCATGTGCACATGTGGTTTGGCGTCGCAGACAACAGAGCACATATTCCAAGACTGCCCAAACTACAACATAGCCAGGCGAACCTTCTGGCCTAGAGAGACAACAGTGGAAAATAAACTCTATGGACCGCTGAATGAACTAAAAAAGACTGTTAGATTCATACAAGAGACGACATTGCAGTTGTAGACATGTTTCAGGCGAACGAAAGAAGAAGAAGAAGAAGACTACCTGCCGGGGAAGTTGTCTTCTGCTCAGAAACCTGCCTCGATATTCTCATGCGAGGCAAGATTCTCAATCTTCTCACGCTGGGCTGCGTGAGAATGTGTGTTATCTGTACCGAATGACCATGACCTGACCTAGGTCTATGGAAAACGGGTCGTCCGCATTATGCTCCTTTCCTATGTCAGTGAACATCTCATAACATGGTCCTCACTGCCCCATGTGAATAGTGGAAAAGACAGGAGACTCGACAAACAACAGCTCGCTCAGGCACACTGTGGATAATGCCGCCACCAGAATGTCACAACAAAAGTCCTCCACGAAACATTCATTCTTGATGGAAGTGACAGTCATTTTCCCAACCAGATGTTCAACTACAAAGTCTCGATGTTTCTAGATGTTGGTGTTCCGTTTCTAGATGTTTTCTAGCCAGCCGCGCCATTTTATCTCCGAAACGCAGTTCACGCAACAAAACAACCTCGAACAGACGTAAAAACTTTCACTGTACATAACACCGACGCTAGTATGCCAACACAAAAGTCCTCTACGAAACATGCAGTAAAATTGCACTACATAAAGACGGAAACATCTTAACAGGAAAGCAAGCAGATGATCATTTTGCGGACTCATTCGCACAAGATAACAATATCGAAATTAGCCCAGAGAAACAAAAAGAGATTCGAGAAAAATGGCAACATACAGGACAGAATGAAACAGAACATGAGGTTCTGGAGGCACCTATCACAATCTGCGAATTGGAGCTAGCCATATCAAAACTGAAAATGGGAAAGTCACCAGGAGCTGATGGTATCTCCAATGAAATGATCAGGACCCTAGGAACAGAGGCCAAAGGAAAGCTGTTTGCAGATCTTCAATAATAGCTGGACATTAGGCAGTGTTCCACAACCTTGGAGAGAAGCAATCATGATACCCCTCCTGAAATCAGGGAAAGATAGTTCCATTTCCTCTAGCTACAGACCAATTAGCCTCACCAGCTGTCTCTGCAAAACACTAGAGCGCATCATCAATCACAGACTGCAGTGGTACATTGAAAGTTAAAACATCCTTGTGCCACAGAAGTCTGGCTTTAGGCAGTGCTACTCTACGGAAGATCAGACAACCTACCTCTCTCAAGAAATTGAGGATGCATTTCAAGAGAAGAGACTGGTACTTGCTGCATGGATAGATCTGACGAAAGCCTTTGACAAAGTCTGGTAAGAAGGTCTGATAAGTTGAGTTGAGTTGAGTTAAGAACCGACATCACTGCACTCAGGACATTAAGGAAGGTCTGATAAGAAACTAAGAAGCTATAAAGTGAATGGAAGAATGTACAAATGGGTTAAAGCATACATGCGCAACAGAAGAGCCCGAGTACAGATAGACGGACTCAAAAGCAAGAAAATACTACTGCGTCATGGTGTTCCCCAGGGCGGAGTCTTGTCCCCCACACTTTTTCTAATCTTCATCAATGATCTTGTTGCTAATCTACCGCATGGAATTAAAGCGGCAATGTACGCTGATGACCTGGTTCTATGAAGCACAAATGAACATACATCAGTGGCCACCAGATCGCTAAAAAGAGATGTATATGCATTTTTTGCATGGGCAAATAGATGGTGTATCAGCATAAACACTGACAAATGCAGCACCACTCTGTTTACCATCTCTTCAAAACAAAAAGCAGGGATCATTCAGATAAATGGAATAAACCTTAGAGAAGATAAAGAACCAACATACTTTGTAGTAACATCTGATGGCAGGCTGACATGGAGAAAGCACATCGACAAAGCAGTAGCAATAGCCATCCTGGGAAAACTAAGTGGAACCACATGGGGAGCCAGTGGGAAAATACTTAGCAAAGTTTATCAACAGACCATACGACCACACCTGGACTACGGGTCAACTGTGTGGTGTTCAGCATAAAAAACCACACTACAAGAGCTGGACAAAGTGCAAAATCATGAATTTAAAGTCACCACATGAGGGATGAGATCAACCAATATATTGGAGATGGAGAAGATGAGGAGGACACAAGCACTGAGAGAGCGCAGAGATACGAAAACTCAAATACAAGCAGAAAATATCCCCAGCTTTCCAGGCCACCTATGAAGAACAGATTTGAAAGCTTAGCTATGGGGCGGTTCAGAAGAAGTTGTTTTATCCACAAGGTCAAACGACTCTGCAAAGAAACCACCGATCTGCCCACAATTGGTATCCCCCTGAAAACTACTCAAGAGCGAACTCCATGGAAAGATGAACATAGACTATCAATACAAATGCAAACAAAAGTGAGAGGAATATTTGACAAGGAAGAACAGAACAGTGTACAGCGCAGAACAGACATTCTCAGCTTCCTTGATGAAGAATACCCACTGGGCCTCTGGATCCGAGTCTACACAGATGGGTCAGCACAAAATGCTGTTCGAAACGGAGGAGCGGGAGTGTACATAGAATACCCAAATAATACTAGGGACACGGCCAGAGTACCAAGAGGAAAACACTGTCATAACTATGATGCTGAAATTGAGGCAATCAAGATAGCAACATATAAATTACTAAATACCAGCCATGGTACACAACCTGTGGTGCTATTGACGGATGCAAAATTAGTACTCGAGGCGCTCCTGTCTGAGAAATTGCCAGTACTAAGGACACTACTTTCTGAACTTAGCAGTCAGCATAAGGTTACTATACAGAGGATACCATCCCACTGTGGAATGCTCGGAAACGACAGAGCTGATTGATTGGCTAAAGAAGGAGCAAAAGAAGAACAGCCTGATGTGCCAGTTACATACCACCAAAAGAAAAGAATGATCAAATCAGTCAGAAAGCCACCACAACCTGCTCAAGATGACTACCGCATTAAGGACAGACCAGAACAAGTCATTATTCTGCGCCTCGGAACAGGATACAATAGTTTACACAACCACATGTATACAAAATTCAAGATTGATGAATCAGCCAATTTCAACCAAACTTTTAAATATCTCGTCCAAACTTATAAAAAAATAGGAACATATGTTAACCAAAGTGAAAAATGTTGGCCAAATTTCAACCAAACTTATAAATCGCTAAACCAAACTTATGAAAAGAAGGAAAATTTGTTCACCAAATGTGAAAATGTTTCGTCATGTAAAGAAATATTTCATCCAAACTTATGAAAAGTAGGAAATTTTGTCGGCCAAATGTGAAAAATTGTGGCCAAATTCCAACAAACTTATAACTATCTCTGCCAAACTGATGAAAAGTAGGAAAATCTGTTAACCAAAGTGAAAAATGTTGGCCAGATTTCAACCAAACTTAAACATGTTGCATCCAAAATTATTAAAAGTAGGAAACATTTTTAACCAAATGTGAAAATGTGTGGCCAAATTCAGAAATATCTCGACGAGACATATGAAAAGAAGGAAACTTTGTTAACCAAATGTGAAAAATTTGGACCAAATAAAGAAATAGCGCATCAAAACTTATAGAAAGTGGGGAAAATTTGTAAGCCAAACGGGGAAAACATTGGCCAAATTTCAACCAAACTTATAAATAGCTCATCCAAACTTATAAAAAGTAGGATAATTTGTTGACTAAATGGGGAAAAAACGTTTGCCGAATACAAAAGTATCTGGACAAAATTTATAATTTAACAAAAAAGCTCGTCCATACTTAGGAAAAATAGGAAACTTTGTTGTTGTTTTTTTTTAAATAAATTTGTTCGAGATATTTCTGTATTTGGTCAACGTTTTTCCCATTTGGTCAACAAATTATCCTAGTTTTTATAAGTTTGGAAGGATTTTTTATAAGTTTGGTTGAAATTTGGCCAATGTTTTTCCCATTTGGCTTACAAGTTTTTCCAATTGTTTATAAATTTGGATGCGCTATTTCTTTACTTGGTCCAACTTTTTCACGTTTCTTTAACAAATTTCCTACTTATCATAAATTTGGTCGAGATATTTCTGAATTTGGCCAACATTTTTAACATTTGGTTAACAAATTTTCATGTTTTTCATGTTTGGATGCGATATGTTTACGTTTGGTTAAATTTGGCCAACATTGTTCACTTTAGTTAAAAAAATTTATAACTTTTTATAAGTTTGGACGAGATATTTATAAGTTTGGTTGAAATCTTTCTTAATTCGGCCAACATTTTCGGTTTGGTTAACAAATTTTCCTGCTTTTCATAAGTTTGGCCGAGATATTTATAAGATTGGTTGAAATCTGGCCGCAATTTTTCACATTTGGTCAACTAAATTTCATACTTTTCATAAGTTTTGATGAAATATTTCTTTACATGACCAAAAATTTTCACATTTGGTTAACAAATTTTCCCACTTTTCATAAGTTTGGTTGATTGATTTATAAGTTTGGTTGAAATTTGGCCAACATTTTACACTTTGGTTAACAGAATTTCCTATTTTTTAAAAGTTTGGACGAGATATTTATAAGTTTGGTTGAAATCTGGCCGCAATTTTTCACATTTGGTCAACTAAATTCCATACTTTTCATAAGTTTTGATGAAATATTTCTTTACATGACCAAATATTTTCACATTTGGTTAACAAATTTTCCTACTTTTCATAAGTTTGGTTGAGTGATTTATAAGTTTGGTTGAAATTTGGCCAACATTTTACACTTTGGTTAAAAAATTTTCTATTTTTTATAAGTTCGGACGAGATATTTATAAGTTTAGTTGAAATATTTCTGAATTACGCTCACATTGTTCGATTTGGTTAACACATTTTCCCACTTTTCATAAGTTTGGTCGAGATATTTCTGTATTTGGTCGACATTTTTCGCAGTTGGGTAACAAATTTTCTTAAGTTTTATAAGTTTGGATGAGCAATTTCCTTTATTGATCAACATTTTTCACCTTTGGTTAACAAAGTTTCCTACTTTTTATAAGTTCGGCCTAGATATTTCTTTACTTTGCCAATATTTTTAATATTTGGCTAACAAAGTTTTCTACATTTTATAAGTTTGGTCGAGCTATTTGCAAATTTGGTTGAAATATGTTTTTACTTGGCCAATAATTTTCCTATTTAGGTAAACAATTTTCCTACTTTTCATAAGTTTGGACAAGATATTTCGTTAATTGACCAATATTTTTACCCCTAGACTAGCAATTTTGCCTATTTTTTATAAGTTTAACATGATATTTCTTAACTTGTCCACTATTTTGTCACCTTTAGTTAACATAGTTTCCTACTTTTTATAAGTGTGGATGGATTATTTCTTTACGTGGCCAATATTATTCACATTTGATTAACAAATTTCCCTACTTAGTGGATATTTTTTTCCCTTTGACTAACACATTTTCCTACTTTTATAAATTAGGCGAAGATATTTATGTATTTGTCCAACCTTGTTAATAATTTGTCTAAAATGTTTGATTATTTTAATGTTGAAGTGTTACATAGAATCTGTACTTTTGTCTGGGTGTGAAACATGGCACCAAGTAGACAAGCCTTAGAACATATAATGGTTTTGGAAATGGGTTTCTGAGGAACTATGCAAAGACCCATATAGACATACAGTGAGGTAATGAACGTATAATTACACTTGATAGACCACCCTAATAGGTATAGTAAGGATCGAGAGAGAGAGGGGGTATAGAGAGATTTACGGTTTTCATTTAGCCATCTGAAACCGTATGAATGCATCGAAATTGTTAATGGCAGACCTCCTACCTCATGTCGCCTTCTTTATTTTTCACTTTACACATCAAACATACTATTATTTTTTAAATATTACTTTTATTAATTAATGTTTATTATTTTACATATACAAAACCGGAAACTGTTACATATCCTTACTCGCACGATTTGACATTTCACGCTTCATTGTCTTAAGATTTGTTGTGACATCACATACACACATATGCGAAAGTATTTCAGGTTCTGACCTGGCCCCACAAATTATGCACCACGTGTTCCTGCCATACTACTATATACTACTTACAATGACACACGCATTTTTACCGCCAGCTAATTAACTGTGGCCATGTCACGTAGTTATTCTTCGCTACTTATAGACATACACAGTCATTAGGACGATACATACTGACACCACATCACTGTCAGCCGCGGACGAATACAGAGACAAACGACCATTCACATAAGCATATATACACAGACACCCATACAGGCAGGCATAACTACACATATAGACAGACAGACAGACAGATAGGTGGGTTGGTGGGTGGATGGATGCGTGGATGGATGGATGGATGCAAATATGGATGGATGGATGGGTGGGTGGATGGATGGTAGGTAGGTAGGTAGGTAGGTAGGTAGGTAGGTAGGTAGATAGATAGATAGATAGATAGATAGATAGATAGATAGATAGATAGATAGATAGATAGATAGATAGATAGATAGATAGATAGATAGATAGATAGATAGATGGGTGGGTGCGTGGGTGGGTGAGTGGATGGATGGATGGATGGGTGGATGGGTGGATAGGTGGATGGATGGATAGGTGGATGGATGGTAGGTAGAGAGGTAGGTAAGTATGTAGACAGACAGACAGACAGACAGACAGACAGATAGATAGATAGATAGATAGATAGATAGATAGATAGATAGATAGATAGATAGATAGATAGATAGATAGATAGATAGATAACCGGTTAGCCAGTGGGTCATATACTCAGCCACGCCGACCAGTGGGTTCAAATCTCCTCTTCGGGTCATCCGAATCATACCCTCTGCCACGCTGGCCTCCTCGCTAGACACTTTTCCACCCCGGCTACACCCTACAACCACTCCGCGACTCGACCCCTCCACATCTTTATCATTGAAAACCCGTCTTACATCCACTACCCTAGTCGTCCACCCCTTAATAACGATAGGAAGCACTTATCCAGCTACTTCTCCACTCACCCACCCCTTAGCAATTAATTACACTAAGCCATACCCACTACAACCAATAATACCGGCCATCATTGCTTTTTAAGGTTTTCATTTGTAATCTGTATGATGAATATCCTTAAACCCCGTCCACTTTAGTTCACTAATGACCACTACTCCTCCATTCACCCACCCCTTAACAACGAGTGACACCGAGCCATACCAACTACAACCAATAATGCCGGCCATCTTTACTTTTTTAACGTGTTCATTTGTAACCCTGTGATGATAGTGTTTAAACCACTACGACCCTCTATATGTCACTAATAACCGCTACCCAACCCTTAACATCGAATTTCACTAAGCCATACCCACTACACTCAATAATACCGACCATCTTTACATTTTAAGGTTTTCATTTGTAACCCGTATGACGATAGTGTTTAAACCCCGTCCACTAAAGACCACTAATAACCACTACCAACACCTTTAACAACGAATGACACTAAGACATACCCACTATGACCAATAATACCGGCCATCTTTACATTTTTAAGGTTTTCATTTGTAACCCATATGATGATAGTGTTTAAGCCATTAATACCACAACGCGATGCACCACCCAGCGCTCCCCCACCCCCCCCCCCCCACCCCGCATGGTCGTTTTTATTTTTATTTATTTTATTTTTTATAATTAATTAAAATGTTATACACCCACTCAATAGTTATCTGCCCTTAGAAACATAGTTCTTAGAATTATCTCCCTTAGATACGACCTAGTTATCGCCCCTTACCCGCCCGAGTGACCTCACTCCATCGAGTTCAATGTCAATCCATAGGTCAATCCCTAAATACGATCTGAAATGTGCATTCCTAACTACTCATCTTTCTATCCAAATCATTCCGTCAAGATCATTCGGTGCAGAATATTCCATCCAGATAAGACCGTGCAGATCATTCCATCCCAATTAGTCAACCCATATCAATCCGTGCAGATCATTCTGTGTGGATCATTTCGTGCAGATAATTCCGTTCAGACCATTTTGTACAGATTATTCCGTCCATATCAGTCCGTGCATATCATTACGGCCAGATTAGTGCTTGCAGATCATTCTGTCCAAATCAGTCTGTGAAGATCATTCCGTCCAGATCGATCTGTCCAGATCAGTCCATGCAGATCATTCCGTCCCGATCAGACCGTGCAGATCTCTCCCGATGTGTCTCCACCTTGCCGTGGTGGGGAAGCTTGCGTGTCCCATCGACCCTTTGTGCTTGCCGATGGATGAAAAACTACATATCGGACAGCATATGGGATAGGGACCAGACTAAGAGAGACACAACCTGCTGCTCTGCAGGTAAGACTGAGGATAGCAGTCAAAATTTAAGCTCCGGCGCACGAAGCCACAATCTTGGTCCAGATACGTACACAAACGCCTCCACCGAAAAATGGAGGTGAGATACTGGGCACGCTACATGCCCAGTCCAGGTACTTGTCCGAAGGCTCTCAGCTGGGGGATATGAGGGATCCCCGGATGAGAGGGCCTGGCCGTTTATCGCTCACTGCTATACGGAGGTAAGGTGCTGAGCCGGCAGCACATGTAGCCTACCTCGTTAGCGAGTACTAAAAGGTGGAAAAACACCTCGGTCGCACGTTCCGATGAAAGTCTTTAACCGTACTCATGGAGTGAGTGTAGTCAAAGGTGAAAAATTGTCTCGATGACACGAAATGGAACGCCTGGCTTGCGAATCCATTACGTGGCAGACCAAAGGAAAAGCTTGCTGTGTGGAAGTCGACCAGCTGAAATGTTGGCGACATCACAACAGTCTAACATCACTCGACACCAGAGGAAGGCTAACCTCATTAAAAAATGCCCGCCGGAAGTCGGAAGTGTCGTCCTACGGGTGGCAAACTAAAAATTGACACTACGCAATTACGTCCGAGTGAAATGTCTCGTCCGAATGTCTCTCGTGCTAGGAACAGCTCTAACCACTTAGTTTCCGAATGCCGCTCTTGTTCGGAACAGCTCTGACTAGGTAATTTTCCGAATGTCTGTCGTGCCTGGAACAGCTCTGACGGGCGCAACGACAAGCACATGTCCGAAAACTCGCTGAGTGGATACCGTCTGCAAACCTGTCCAAACCTGTCAGGCTTGTGCGGGAATGGCCTGGGGCAAACGAAATGACCAATATATTGAAGTGAGGATTTAAAGCAGCCATGAGCAGGACGTGACGATTCCCTCGGTAAGCCCAGATCCAGGGCGCTATGTGTCGGCCCTGCAACTATGGAAGCAACCTTGGATGGCGGAAAATGCTATGGACTGTCCCTGCCTTCCTTTGAGGGATGACCGTTGTCTTCGACCGTTCAACCTTGGCCAGCTGGGTTGTAGATGGGACCACAAAAGTGAGAGTCTCCCAGGAATGCTACCTGGTCAAAAAAAGCACGCTGTAGCCGGATGTGTTGGCCTACGGGTTTCGGCCCAAGGGCGCATAACAGACACACCGCAATCACATCTGAAAAAACACTCCGGATGAACGAAAAGAAGAAGAAGAAGACCGTGCAGATAATACCGTCCAGATCCTTCCATCCAGATCATTCCTTCTAGATCAGACCGTGCCGATCATTCCGTCTTGATCAGTCCTTTCAGATAATTTCTTGCAGATTATTCCGTCGAGATAAGTCCGTGCAGATCATTCCGTCCAGATCAGTGCTTGCAGATCATTCTGTTCATATCAGTCCGTGCAGATCGATCCGTGCAGATCAGTCCGTCCAGATCATTCTATTCAGATCAGTCCGTCCAGATCAATCCGTGCAGATGATTCCATCCAGATCATTCCGTCCAGTCCAGACCGTGCAGATCAGTCCATCTAGATTAGTCCGTTCAGATCATTTCGTGCAGATTATTCCATCCATATCAGTCCATGCAGATAATTCCGTCCAGATCAAACCGTGCAGATAATACCGTCCAGATTCTTCCACCCAGGTTATTCTTATCAGACCGTGCAGATCCTTCTGTCCAGTTCATTCTGCCCAAATCAATCCGTCCAGATCAGTCCGTGCAGATCAGCCCTTCAAGATAAGTTCGTGCAGATTATTCCACCCAGATCAGTCCGTGCAGATCTGTCTGTACAGATCAGTCTGTCTAGATCAGTCCCTGCAGATCATTCGGTCAAGATCATTCTGTCCAGATCAGACGGTGATGATTATTCCGTGCAGATCATTCCGTTTAGATCAGTCCGTCCAGATCAGTCCGTAAAAATCATTTCGTCCTGATCATTCCATCCAGATCATTCCGTGCAAATCACTCCGTCCACATCACTCCACCCAGATCAATACGTGCAGATCGTTCCGCCCAGTACCAGATCAGATCATTCCATCCAGATCAGTCCCTGCAGATCATTCCGTCAATATCATTCCGATTGGATCTCTCCGTCCAGATCAGTCCCTTAAGATCATTCCGTGCAGATCATTCCGCCCAGATCCATCCTCGAATATCATTCCGTGCAGATCAGTCCGTCTTGATCATTCCGTCTTATTCAGTCCGTTCAGATAATTTCGTGCAGATTATTCCGTCGAGATAAGTTCGTGCAGATCATTCCGTCCATATCAGTGCTCGCAGATCATTTTGTCCATATTAGTCCGGGCAGATCATTCCGAACAGATCATTCCATCCAGATCATTCCATCCAGATCAGTCAGTCCAGATCAATCCGTGCAGATCATTCTATCCAGATCATTCCGTCCAGATCAGACCGTGCAGATCATTCCGTCCAGATCATTCCATCCAGATCATTCCGTCCAGATCATTACCTCAAGATCATTCTGTCCAAATATTTCGTCCAGATCATTCCGTCTTGATCATTCCGTCCAGATCAGTCCGTCCAGATCAGTCCGTGCGTATAATTCCATCCAGTTCAGTCCGTCCAGATCAATCCGTGCAGATCAGTCCGTCGAGATCAGTCCGTCCAGATAATTTCGTGCAGATCATTCCGTCAAATCATTCCGTCCAGATCAGTCCGCCTAGATGATTCCGTGCAGATCACTCCGTCCAGGTCAGTCCGTGTAGATAATTTATCTTGGCCTGATCTTTCCAGTTGTCACGGTGTTGTCTGATGCCTCTCTTGTCAATAAATGTTCCAAGAATGCGGATTGTCTCATTCTTATTGCTGTATTCAATGCTCTAGTTTCAGTTGTCAGAGCAGTCATTTTTATTTCACATTTTGTATACACCTCTTTTCATGTTTCAGAGTCCCTCTATTATACACGGTGGGGCAAAATGATCTGACACATTTGTAACTTTAATAAAACTAAATTAGAATAAATGAACAAAAAAAGTGTTTTTATTTATCAAATGTACATATGATGCCATTTTGTTTTATGTTGTTTGAATAATGAAAAAAAAAGTATTTTTATTTCCTAAATGTGCATATGATTTCATTTTATTTCATTTTCTTTAAAAAATTTTTTTTTTTTTTTTTTTTTTTTTTGGCATATCCCTTACAGAACGTTGCAGTCAACATTAGCATTTTCCAGCTGCTGTTGATGTACTAGGCAAGATTACGCTCAGTAGTTTGCCATTGCAATTTAGAAATTACACCAGTCAAATGTTCGCCGTTATTGTCCACACTGTTGAAGACGTTCGCGAAAGTTGTCCATAACTTGGCGGATCATTTCATGTGGAATAGACTCAATTTCTTGATGAATTGCATCTTTCAATTGTTCAATAGATCGGGGGCGATGAATGTACACCTTTGATTTTAGGTATCCCCAGAGAAAAAAATCAGACGGGTTCAAGTCAGGTAATCTGGCAGGCCAACCGAGGTCACCTCGGAATGAAATTAAATGACCGGGGAACATCTCCCTCAAAATTTCCATTGAACGTCTAGACGTGTGGGCTATTGTGCCATCTTGTTGGAACCAAACATTATTTCTGACGTCAAGTTCATCCAATTTGGGTCGCAGAAAAGTGTCCAGCAACACGCAATATCGTTGAGAGTTAACTGTCACTGTAACATTGTCTTCTTCAAAAAAGTACGGACCCAAAATGCCAAATTCTGCTATCGCACACCATACAGTTACATGAGGACTGTGCAAGGGGCGTTCGTGTAACTCATGAGGATTGTTTTTGGGACCAATAACGGAAATTTTGCTTATTCACGCTTCCACACAAATGAAAATGGGCCTCGTCACTGAAAATCACAATAGCCGTACGGGGAACCTGTTGTTGAATTTCCCCACACAAATCATTATTCAAACAACATACAACAAAATGGCATTATATGTACATTTGATAAATAAAAATACTTGTTTGTTCATTTATTCTAATTTAGTTTTATTAAAGTTACAAATGTGTCAGATCATTTTGCCCCACCCTGTATATAATAGCCACAACTTGCTTTGACAATGGTACTGTAGTCGATGTATTTATGTATACATACACCCTATTTACATGCATAATTAGTATATGGAGCGGAAGCCTGGACAATGAACAAAGTCGAAAAGAGGCTCTGGAGATGTGGATATACAGAAGAATCAGTTTTGTTTTGTTTTTTTTAATATTTTATTTAAACACAACCAATCAAATACAGAAGTTCTAGGGGGAAAAAACTGGGTATGAAATGAGAGTTGATGAAGGAAATAAAAAATAGACAAGTGAAATGTTTCACACCACGTTAAAAGAAATGACACTCTTATAACAAACATACTGGAAGTTAAGGTGGAAGCCAAGCGAGCAACAGGTAGACAACGATACAAGTGGTATGATAACATCAAGAGATCGACGAACAGCAGAATGTGCAATCAAGGCTAGAGACAGACAGTGTTTGAGATCCGTTGCAGCCAGCCTTCACTGTGGAGGCGGCACTTAACTGACTGATACCCTCTCTATCGGACAGGTCAGCCTGGTCGCGGGGCTTAATGCGCGTGCGCTTAAACTACCGGTGTGCTGAGGGCGGGGAACCGGATTCATTCCCTCCACTGGTCAAGTGGACTTCGGCGTTGACATCTCGTTCAGAAAGCAATGGCAAAATACTGAATGTAATACTGCCTTGTAAATCAACCTAAGGTTGATCTCATCATCCCCCGAAGGACATGCAACATCTGCCTGCTTATTGCTCTCTTTCGGTTGGGGGTAGTGGTCTCGCTGCGGCTAGCCTACTGGCCTGCCCGCCTGGAGTCATTCGTTCTATTTTCAGTTGAGGTTGATTTTTAACTCTGACTTGGACTCCCCTGTCAAAAGTTAGTTACATATCCTTCACAGGACGTCGCAGTCAACCCCAGCATTTTTTGCTGTTTGTGATTGCTTGGCAAGTTTGCGCTCAGTAGTTTGTCATTGCTTTCTGAACGACAGGCACTCATACCTTTGTATGAAAACCAACGCTATGCGGTCTGCTTTTAAATCGCCCGCAGTTGTGTTTCAAACGCGGTTTACGGGATTACGATTTCCTTTCGTAGAAGAGAGACATGTTAATGTTTGGTAACACAGTACGTGTCATGTCCTTTCACACAGGGCGTGCGGTAGATTTTCTCAGTATGATGCAAGTCTTCGAAATGTCGCCCCTTAAATGTTTATTTCTTTTAAAATACCGCCCCCTTATTCCGCCCCTTATGCCGCCCCCCTTTTGCCTTACTAGGCAGCCTCTTGTGGCCGCCTATCTGTATCATAGCACGGCACTGCCCTGCTTTCACACGCAGACATCATTAAAAATGAAATCTTCAGACACGGAAGTTATTATTGATTGTATTATTTCTCATTTGAACTCGAGATGGGCGATCTGGTAGGTGAGCCTCATCGTGTGATCAGTTGTCATGCATTTGACGCATCTCAGAGTCTGGTTATCTGAAATCATGAAAAGATATTGTAGACATCAGGATACACAAAGTTTCATTTGTGGTTGGTTGGTGGGTGGGTGGGTTTATGGGTGGGTGGATTATGGGTTGATGGGTTGTGGGTTGGTGGGTTGGTTCGTTGGTTGGTTGGGTTGGTTGGTGAGTTGGTTGGTTGGGTGGTTGGTTGTTTGTTTGGTTATTGGTTGATTGGTTGGTTGGTTGGTTGGTTGGTTGGTTGGTTAATTGGTTGGTTGGGTAAGTGGGTTGGTTGGTTGGTTGGATGGTTGGTCGGTCAGTCGGTTGGTTGGTTGTTTGGTTGGTTGGTTGGTTGGTTGGTTGGTTGGGTGTTTTTGTTTTTGAAGAATAGTTTTTCTTTTCTATGATCTGCCTTTAGCGTTGAAATCTCTTCGGACAAAAAATGTCACTCAGAAATGTTGTCATCATTTGGAGTCTACTTTCGAATTGCAGGCACAAACATTGACCGACATAGACGGGTGCTCAGACTGAATTCTGTTGCAGGCACAAACATTGACCGACATAGACGGGTGCTCCGACTGAACTCTATTGTAGGCACAAACATTGACCGACATAGACGGGTGCTCCGACTGAACTCTATTGGCTGGAAATTGCACCTCGTCACTGTCTCATCGGGACATATCATAGTCCGCAACCACAATATTACCTGGATCATAGATGGCCAGTCGCAGGTTTCGTTGTCTTCTGCTTCTGATGCCCTTAAGACTCTAGTGGAGTAGAAGCCGACAACATGCATTCAACGTGCATGGATGGCTCCGGCCGTAGATACTATCAGAGAAGTGCGCACACTTGAGAAGATTGGCAGAGGCAAGGAGTGGGTCCGAGTGCCGAATGGAAATTCAGACGTGTGTGGGGTTATACTCACATTGTGCCGTGAGTGTAAGGAGTGGCCTGCAGGCGCTACGGAAGCTGACATTCAGCAATTAATTCATGACTACTCTCGCCCTGTGGTCTCCCTGGCCTAGGGTTTAGTGTCTTTCTCCGTAATCCCGTATATTCTGGTGAGTAACGTAACCTGCGCGAGAATCGGTAGCGGTTCTCGCCGCGTTGGTAACTTACGGGGTATGTGAGCCGGCCGATCAGAAAGCAATGGCAAACTACTGAGCGTAATCTTGCCAAGAATCAACAATCAGCTGAAAGATGCTGATGTTGACAGCGATGCCCTGTAAAGCATATGTGGAAACAGAAGGGGAAAAAAACTCTTGTCCTGGTGATGTGTTTATCTTTACCGATGGCCCTGTGTTAAAGAGGCACAAAAAAGGTGCCTGGGGATTCATAGCAAAAGAAAATGGCCGATGTCTAGTAAAGGAGAGCTTGGCATATGACAGCACAACCTCAAGTCTGAGAATGGAGGTGGGGGCGGTTACTGAAGCTTTCAGCAGGTTGGAGAACAAACTGTATACATATGTTGTGATTGTAACTGATTCACAACACATGCAGGCAAAGGTGAATACTGGCATGCTCATTGTAGAATGTCATACATCGGTTCAGGTGTCTCAGGTTGTGAGCATTTGCTGGATCTTTTCTTCAGGACACTCTGGTGTGGGTGGAAATGAACAGGCAGCCAACGTGGCTGGTGCCGCATCATTAAGGGGTGATTTGATGCATGATAAGGCAGATGTGGTGAAGGTCCTCTGGGAGCGCGTGAACAAGGCAGAAGAACACATAGACTATCATGGTCTAGAGCAGTGTTTCCCAACCTTTTTTGTGCTATGTCCCACCTAAGCCTTTCTAAAATTCTTATGCCCCCCCCCCCGCCCCAACATATACATAATTTTTAATATTCAAAAATTGAAATGCTCACTAAAGAAACTTGAATGATAGGTTTTAGGAAGAAATCACTAGGTAATTATTGAGCAAACACAGTAAGTAAATTTTCAAAAATATAATGGAGAACTGAAATTCAAGCACAAAATAATTTTAATGAAAGATTTTTCTATATTATTGTAATTATTAGTAATTATTTATTATTTAAATTTAGTGAGATCCTTGTCACAGCTGTAACAGTATGTGTAGTTTGGGTTATAATTAGGATCTAGTGGGGAATTAGAGATACAGCACGATTGAGCATTATGAGTGAAAGCGGAGAGAGATGCTCAATCGTGACGTATTGTTGTTGTGAAGGGCAGTCAACATCCGATAGTCCAGCTGAGAGGACACGGCTTGTCATCTTGAGAATAAAGTATAAAGTTTTAGTACAGATCAAGTCTTGTTACTTCATTTGACACTACTACAGAAGTAATAAATGGTGCCGTGGACCGAGAATCTGAGGTTGATCTAGGCCGGCCAACAACAACTATCCACTGGCGGCATGCTGTAAGACAAATTATGAAGATAATGGCCTACCACGCGAAGTACTAAAGAATCCAGACAAAACTGCCAGGACAAGAAGGGTTTCCTGGAGCCGTGGCTGAACATTTGAATCGTATCATTTATAAGGGGCCTAACCTGGCCGTTGCCTGAACCTTGCCACTTTCAAGATTTTATCGGAAGTCAGAACTCGTTCAAGGTCAGCTCATCACTAGCCGTTGGCTGATTGATACTAATCCATTTTTGGGCCTTGTCATTCCTATGACCCAAACACACCTAATCCATTTTTGGGCCTTGTCATTCCTATGACCCAAACACACCTAATCCATTCTTGGGCCTCGTTATATTCCTATGACCCATTCCATACGACGATGAAGTACCCACTTGAGATCAAGGAAGGGACCCAACCAGGGGGTCGAAGATTGTCTGGCAGCCCATGAGATGTGACCCAACCAGGGGTTGAAAATTTTCTGGCAGCCCACGAGAAGGACGAAATTACCTGAGGGAAGAGAAGTGATATCTGAACTCCACCACCTGAATTCCGAGACTTTCACTTGATGCGGGCTCTGGTTGGTTGAACTGAATCCGTAAGTTGGTAAAAGAAGATGACGGATTAATTAAGGAAATAGACTCGGAGTAAAAGTTGTGTATTTCGAGGTCTCCCGTGAGATTCCGAATTTATTAATTAGAGTGGAGTACAGGACATTATTGTGGTTTAAGAAACAAATATCTACAAGGAACCTTCTGATTGCCACAAATTTGAGTTTTTTATTGAGGACAGGGTTCATTCTTCCTATGCTCAGACAGGATATTGTTGATGCTTCCTCTGATTAATGTAATATCTTACAATATTATAACCAACTGAATTGTGCTGTTTGGGATTTGGGAAATTGTAATTGTGTGATTGGTTGCTTGCTTTGTTTCAGTATTTTTCAGCATGGCGGAACCGGATAACTTGGCCCAGGTTTTGACAGGCGTGGGTACAGCAGTAGGCCGACTTAATATGGTGATTAAACAACAAGGCATGGCAACAGAAATTGTAAAGTTTAGTGGACAGGCCAGAGACTATAAGAAATGGGTCACCTCTATAGAAAAATATGCCTATTTGATCTCAGCAACAGATGAAGAAAAAATGAGACTGGCTTATCAGACGGCAACGGAACCGGTCTCGGATCATATAAGAAGAAAGCTAGAAGCTAGAGTAGATGAGACATGGGAACAATTCAAGGAAGACCTAGCAAGGAAATATGCAGATTTTCGGTGTTGAGGCAGGCTAAACAAAATAACGGAGAGACGGTACAATTGTTTAGCGATAGATTAATTAATCTGGCTGAAGAGGCATTCTTAGGACAGAATGTACGAGGAGAGGAGGTGGAAAGGATGTTGGTAGGGATCTTTGTGGATGGCATAAAGTCTGATGGTTTGAAACTTAAATTAATGAGGGAAAACCCTGAGAGGTTATCACAAGCGGTGGATATCGCGGTACAAGAAGAAAATTTGAGACGTAGGTTTAGATTAAGAACAGGACGAGAAGTGGGAAGTAGTCGAGATGACAGAGTTGAGGAACCTATGGAAATAGGACAAACAAGATTCGGATGGAATAGGAGAGGAGGTATACAGACGTTACAAGGTAGAAATAGGTATGATAATGAGGAAAGAAGAAATATGAGATACCCTACAAGAGAAACAGTAGGTAACACAAATAGTACAAATATTGTCTGTTGGAATTGTGGTCAACGGGGACATGTTTTTCGGTTTTGTAATAACAGGCATGTCCAGTCGAATACACAGGGTAGACATGACAATAATAGGGTGAGTAGGAATGTTGTAGATGGACACAGGAATTTTACAGGTACAAGAACACAGGAAAATCGGCGCCCTACCTATTAGACAGGACCTATGATAGGAGGGTAAATAATAAGGTCCCAAGGGTTAGAGAATATGTTAATAACAGGTATAATAGGTCGAACAGAGAATATTTTCAACTAGATGAAGTCAAGAAATTTATAGAAGATAAAACAGATTATAGTTCTTGTATATTAGAAATAGGAAAGTATAGAGTTCGTACGTTAATTGATTCGGGAGCTCAGGTTAGTGTAGTAAAAGAAAGTTTTCTATACAAAATAGTAAGAAATTGTAGAGTATTTAAGAGTCATAATAATTTACACTCTGTTACGGGACAGAATTTACAAGTAGTTGGACAAACAATAATAAATTTTAAGTTAGGAGGGATCAACATAAGACACCTTTTTCATGTAGTGAAGGGTTTAAATAGAAACATGTTAATAGGAAGAGATTTTTTAATAAAAAATGGAGTAAGACTTTTCTATGATTTACACAAATTAAAATTCAGGGACGTCTATATAGATATGCAAGAAGACATGCATATATCAGCACTAGTTAGAGTTAAAATGACAACGACGTTAAAACCACAGTCGGTTAATTTGATACAAGTGAAGCTGAAGAAAAACCCATATTATGTAGAAGGAAACACAGTCAGAATCACTGAATTACAAGAGGAAATAATTGATGAGCCTGGTTTGGAAGTTCCGGATGGAATAATAGCGTTAGATAAACACTTAACCTTTCCAGTTATGGTGATTAACAACACAGGTAGAGAAATTAAATTATACAGAGGGTGTGTAGTAGCAAAAATTGAACAGAACGTTAGTGAAATATTGGCAACGGATAGAGTAGAAATGCCGGGAACTAATTATTCACAGTCTTCTAGTGAAAGAAGTAATAACAGACGCGGACGCGGAAGTAGAGGAAACACACGAATGAATGAATTGATCCATCCATTCAAAAGAAATACAGCACAAATACATTCACTAGATAAACAGACAAGAGAACAGGAATTGTTGGCACAGTTAAAGACTTCACCAGAAAATAAAGAAGTATTGGAACAGTTTATAAAGGAGAATCAGGATGTGTTTGCAATTAGTGATTTAGAGTTGGGTAAGACAAAAACGGTAACAATGGAGATAGATACGGGAGACCATCCGCCGATTAGCTTAAAACCATATAGAACTCCCTTAAGAAATAGAGAAATTGTAGAAAAGGCAATAGAAGAAATGTTGAAAGCAGGGATAATCAAAAGATCAAAATCAGAGTGGTCATCTCCGGTGGTAATTGTGGCCAAACCTGATGGTTCGAGTCGATTCTGTTGCGACTATCGGGCGTTGAACAAAATTACTAAAAATGTTGCATATCCACTACCAGTGATAGATGATATTTTGGGGTTGCTAAATGGCGCTACATTTTTTACGACGTTAGACGCAAGAGCAGGATTTTGGTGCATTCCGATGTCGGCAGACGCGCAGAGAAAAAGTGCTTTCTGTACTCATATGGGTTCTTATGAATTTTTACGTATGCCTTTTGGAGTCAAAACTGCGCCATCTCACTACATGCTCTTAATAAATGAAGTTTTAGAAGGTATGCAAAGGTTCGCTCTTGCTTATATTGATGATATTCTGATCTTTACTTCTGGAAATGTGGAGGATCATTTGAAACATATAAAGTTAGTGTTTGACAGGTTAAGAAAACATGATGTGAAGTTAAAGCTCAGTAAATGCCAATTTTTAAAGTCAGAAACAAAATATTTGGGGTATATTATAAATAGAGAAGGTATAAAACCAGACCAGGACAAAATAAAGGTTATTAAAGAGTTACCTGCTCCAACTAACGTTAAGGAGGTACGCGCCTTTATAGGAACATGCGCGTATTATAGGCGGTTTGTCCCAGCGTTTTCTAAAATAGCTGAACCTATTACAAACTTAACAGGCAAGTACGCTAGGTTTAAGTGGGATGATGAGTGTCAAAAAGCGTTCGAGTATTTAAAAAACAGTTTAACACTGGTACCACTGTTGACGCATCCAGACTTAAACAAACAGTTGATACTGTACACAGATGCTTCAGACAATGCAGTAGGAGCGTGTTTGGTGCAACCATATGAAGGGAAAGAGTCTGGAATACCAGGGGTTAAAAATGAAAGGCCTATATACTTCTTGTCGCATAAACTTAGCAGATCACAAAGAAAGTGGACGACTATTGAGAAGGAGGCTTACGCAATACATTACGCTCTTCAAAAACTAAATTACTACTTACATAACGCAAATTTTGTTATTAGAACTGACCATATGCCTTTAAAGTCTTTTTTAGAAGCCCCAGTGCAGAACAGGAAAATACAAACCTGGGCATTGAACTTACAGGGATATAATACGAAAATTGAGTACATTCCAGGTAAGATTAACACATGCGCTGATTTACTGTCTAGGATTCCCTATCCACAGTCGTCAGGTGACACAGAAGATGAAGGAGAACCAGAGATTGACGATCGAAATTGGCAAGTAAATATTTTAGATTCTGCTATAATAAATAGAGAAGAATTTGATAGTCTACCATCGGAACAAGAGTCTGAACATAGGGAAGATGATCTACACTTAGAAAAATTTAACATGAAAGAGGAGCAGGACCTAGACCCAAAAGTGATACAAATAAAAGAAAAATTAAGAGAAACAGAAGATAACAAATATAAAAGGAATTATTTGGTTTTACAAGAGGATGGACATTTATACTACATGTCTGAAAGGAACGAACAACTGAGGAAATACATTCCAAAACATTTAGAAAATGAACTTTTAAAGGCATATCATGATGAAAATGGACATTTAGGTAGAGACAAATTGGTGAAGGCGCTTACAAGTAAATATTACTGGCCAAATTTATTTAAATCTGCATATAAATATGTGGATACCTGTGAGAAGTGCAGATTGAGGAACATGAAAACAATAAAGTGTCCCTTGCAGGATACTGACATTCCTCAGTTCCCAATGCAAAAGATTAGTTTAGATATATCGGGTCCACACCCCAGAACATTGTCAGGAAACGTGTATTTGATTCATATAGTAGATGTTTACAGTCTTTGGCCGGAGGTTTATGCAATTCCGGATAAGAGTGCAGATACAGTAGTCAATATTTTTTTACAAGAGTTTGTCCCAAGATTTAGTTGTCCACAAAGTATACTTACAGACAATGGTAAAGAATTTATAAATAAGAAATTTGAAAAGTTGTTAAATGATTTAAATATAAAACATATAAAGACATCATATTATAGACCTACTTCCAATGCTAGAAACGAGCGTCAACATCAGACGTTATATAGCATTATATCAAAGATTGTAGATGAACATGAAAGGGATTGGGATTTGTTTTTAGGACCTGCCCTTAACGCCATTCGTACTAATCAAAATGAAAGCACGGGTTTTTCACCATATTATTTAATATACGGGAGAGAACCGATACTACCTATAGACAATCTATTAAAACCTAGACGGAAATATATGGGTGAAGACTTTCAAGAGGTTATAATACAGGAAATGCATAAAGCACACGTAGGACTAAGGAATAATATAATTAAAGCTAGGGAAAGGCAGAAAAAGTACAAGAATATAAATACAAACTTGCAGGAATTTAAGGTTGGTGATAGGGTCTATTACAAGAAGCATAGGAGAAACTCTAAGTTTGATAATCGTTGGATTCCAGGGTATTATATTTTGGAAAAACTAGGTAAAGTATCGTATAAAATTAAGAACCAGGTCACGGGACATGTAGCAAGGGCACACGTGGAACACTTAAGGAGAGATGAAGAAGAGATAGAATATAATAATAATAATAATTATTATTCAGACACAAGGTTTTTAGATGAACAACTCGTTAGAGGTGCTACAGTAACCCCAGGCGTTAGAAGAGATCCAGCACAAAATCGCTTATTAGCAACTCCAGGCTTTGATGATACTCAAGAACAGACGATACCGAAAACAATAGAAGAAGAAAAGTTGAATGAGACTCATTATGATAGTATGGAAGAGGAAATGAGTGCTCCGTTTAGGAACACTAGACAGGCAACGAAAAGGAGAATGGATAGACAAAGAGATAGAGAAGTGAAAAGACAGAGGAGAATTAGGGATTATTCAACGAGCGGGGAGGATATGCCGTTACTAGAAAGATCCTTGAGGAATAGTGATCGACAAATTAGATGGGATATTGAACAAAAGAGATTAGCGGCAGCTAAAGAGAGACATACAGACGAAGAAGAAGAAATGGATGAAAAGTCAGAGTCAAGTAGTAGTAGTATGGAGGAAACAAATGGATTGTACGAAGACATTGATGTAGAATTAGCATTGGTTCAAAGAAATTTGGAGTTATTGAAGAAGTGGAACCGTAGGAAGTAGATAAGTAGAGAATATTG
This sequence comes from Cepaea hortensis, assembly GCA_963921405.1. Taxonomy (NCBI): domain Eukaryota; kingdom Metazoa; phylum Mollusca; class Gastropoda; order Stylommatophora; family Helicidae; genus Cepaea; species Cepaea hortensis. Next base: position 278,721,103 of record OY992876.1, read on the forward strand.
CAGATAGCAATTTATAAGTGTTAGAATTCGAAAATGAAGAAGATGACTCTTGGTATTTTTATAATCAATATGGAGGTAGTTTTGAATGAAGTATATGTATATATTTGGTTATTTCTCTATGGGGTGGAATTGATGGTTGATTTTTTAGTAGCTTGGACAAATTGAAGGGAAATAATTGGCAGGTAGGGCCACAAGTAAATAGGTGAGTGGATGGTGAATACTACATTAGTATAGATAAGAGGACTTGTACTGTAGTTTACAGTGATTAATTAAGAGGATTTTCCGGGTAGTATGATGTGTTTGGAGTTAGGCTAGAAAAAGGAGGAATTGATGTTTGTACTATTTGTTATCATTGATATCGGCAGATATGCTTATAAGATTTGGATATTGGTCTGTAAGTAACAGATACACATATGTAGCATTGAATTGATGGGTTTACTTGGAATGGTAAACTTGAAATTGACGAGAGGAATGAAGAAAAAAAAAAAGAAAAGCTAGTAGTGTTGAATCAATATTTTTTTTGATAATAACAATTATTATTGACGGAAACTGAAGATAAATTTTGAAACTTTATTCATAAAGTATGTATGGAAAGAGAAGTGTGATTGCTTCTTACTTTTTCCTTTCTTTTTCTTATTTTCCTAAGTGCGCACTAACTCAATCTAACATATCTTTTCTGTGAGAATGTGAAATAGGGGATAAGGGAAATATCTTCAGTTTTGTCAATCATAATTTTAATGAACAATTTAAATTTAAAAGCGGTTCGCTTACAGAGAGTTGTAGGAAGTTTTATAGAGAATTTGGTGGGGAGTTTTTGGTATTATTGATATACTGGGAAGTATGTCTCTGGTTAGCAATTGGCTATGATGAGGTAGGAAAATGAGAATGGAGTTAGGAAATATATTTTAAATTTAAAAGCGGTTCGCTTACAGAGAGTTGTAGGAAGTTTTATAGAGAATTTGGTGGGGAGTTTTTGGTATTATTGATATACTGGGAAGTATGTCTCTGGTTAGCAATTGGCTATGATGAGGTAGGAAAATGAGAATGGAGTTAGGAAATATATAAATGGAATGGCCTGAATAAATAGAGATCTGGTACATTATTAGTATGGTTGTTGGGGCCACTATACGTAATAATTTTAAGAAAGTTTACTTGGAAAATCTTTGTTTATTCACTTGGAGTTTTATTTTCGTGTAACTGGGCAATGATGGTTGTTAATTGATTATTTTATTGAGACTATGTTTCAATGCTATATGTATATGTATTATGTTTTATTTCATGCTTGGTTTAGTTTTATAAAAAGTTAGTTTAAGTAAGTTAGGATCGTTGAGTTTATAGTGCTTTGAGTAAAACACTATTGGACCGTAAAAGTGTCTAATAATGATATAATATTTGCTTTTGGGTTGATAAAATGCATGCCATATTAATTTTGAAAATGTGTTTTAATTGGATAATTGTGACGCCTTGTTTTGATTTAGTTTTGCGTAAACAGTTGGATTGATAGATTAAGTGATGTGGTTAATGAATTGGTTTTAAGTTTGGTTAGAATATTAGTTAACTTTTCAAATACAGGGGGCTTTATAAAAAAAAAAAAAAAAGCCCTTTCGTTCAGAAAGGAATTATAAAATTATTGAGGGAGGGTATGGAGACATAGGCTGTTGGGAAGGTTAGGTTGCTTGAAAAGCTTCGAATATATAAGTAGAGTATAACTAGATAGAAGTTTAAGGGAAAAACTGTGAATAGCAGTATATAGAAGAAATACATAGGGGGATAAAGGGCAGATCATGGGACATGAAGGGGGCGAGAAATAGGTGCTGTGAAAAACCAGCTTTAATTATATTAAAGGTGTTCATAAAAATTGAACAGGATCTCATGCTAAAAGGTGAGATAACGCAATTTGGACAAGATTGTGGTTGGAAATTTTAAATGTTGAAGATATAAGGCTTGAAACTTACGTAAAAAGTTCTATTTCATATGGGGTTGTATATATAAACAAAGATCTATTTTTGTATGACGTATTTATAAGAAAAAAATTTGATTGTACAAATTTTTTTTATTGGCAAAGGAGGTAAATGTGGTTGTGTGGAATATGCGTTTCTTTGTGCTTATCTTGACTATTTATTCCTTTTACTTGGTGCACCCCTTCTTTACTTCTTCTAAATACGTTGTTCTCGTTGTTCGGGTTGTCTTGTATTGAGAAATGCGAGTGATTTCCTAATGCCAGTTGTACAAATACGATTTTACGAGCCATTTTGTTTATAATATGCATATTTTATATAGGAACTTGAGGAGCCAAGGAATATATAGTGGATTGCTATATAGTTTGGGGAAATGAAAGAAGAGTAGAAATGGTAAGTTAAAAAAGGGTTACAGTACATGGTACGAGGTATAGAGGTAAAATGGAAGAAGAAGTGGGTTGATTATATAGCTGGGGAAAGAGTTAAAGAAATAGAATGTTTAATTAAATTGGAGTTGGTTTGGGGAGGATTAGAAGAACTATGGAAGATTAGAGGGAAAAGAGGGAATAGAGTAAGGGGATTAGGAGTAAAGATTTTTCCTTTATAAGGAAAATTCTTTAATAAACATGGGGAGGTGTAACAGTATGTGTAGTTTGGGTTATAATTAGGATCTAGTGGGGAATTAGAGATACAGCACGATTGAGCATTATGAGTGAAAGCGGAGAGAGATGCTCAATCGTGACGTATTGTTGTTGTGAAGGGCAGTCAACATCCGATAGTCCAGCTGAGAGGACACGGCTTGTCATCTTGAGAATAAAGTATAAAGTTTTAGTACAGATCAAGTCTTGTTACTTCATTTGACACTACTACACAGCGACCACTTCCTCGTTGGGGCAAAATTTAAAATAAAACTTAAAAGAGCTTTCTATACTAAACCACTGAGGTTACACCCAACATACAACAGAGAAAAACTACAAGAAATTAGTCAAAGAGAAATTTGCAGATGAAATAAAATGTAAACTTGAAACTCTACAAAACCCGTTGGAGGAAAGCGTTGACCAAACTTGGTTGAACATCAAGAATACAATTCAATACACCGCAGAAGAATGTCTCGGTGTGTTAACCATCCACAGAAAGAACAGATGGTTCAATCAAAAATAAGAAGAAGCAGTCATTAGGAAAAAAAGAGCCAGACAGTTATGGTTAAATGACATCAATAACATTCAAAATAAAGAGCAATATAGAAGATTAGGGCAGTTCCTATACTTAACATATCAACAGTCAGACCCATTTACAATGCACATAAGTTCCCAGCTTGGAGACAGCAGCAACTGCCTGAGATGATAGAAAACATTCCTGGTACTGAGAACAAGAACACTCAGAATGGAACAGAAAGAAGGAAAATCACTCTAAACTACATAAAAGAACATTACCCAAGTAGCAATTGGATCCATGCATATACAGACGGATCAGCCAAAAAATTGAATAGAAAATGGAGGAGAAGGAATTCTCCTAAATTTAAAAAATGGAGAAAATAAAACAGTGGCAACTGGAAAATTTTCAAGTAACTTCAAAGCAGAAGTAGAAGCTTTGAAAACTGCGGCAGAAATGCTCTTGATGGAGGAAACTAAAGAGAAGCAAATAGCTATCTTCACAGATGCAAAGTCAGCTGTCTCAATACTGAAGAGCAAAAACAGCACAGAAATAGCTGACCTAAGAGCAGTACTCCATGGTCTATGCCAGAAATCCAAAACAGTTGTAATACAGTGGATCCATCACATTGTAGTATTCCTGGAAATGAAGAGGCTGACAGACTGGCAAAAGAGAGCGGACAACTACCTCAGCCTGACATAGACATAACCTATAATGAGGCAAAGAGGTTTATAAAAAGCACTAATAGAACCAAATGGGAATCAGAGCATCAAGGCCACCAGAAAGATGATGCATATTACAAACTCAACCGAAGAGAACATGTAGCAATCTTCAGACTTTGCACAGGACATACCACTTGTTCAATAAACTAAAGATAGGAGATACTGATGAATGTAATTGTGGAACTGGTAAAATAACAGCTAGACATTTGCTGCAGAAGTGCCCAATATATGCAGAACAGAGAAAGATATTTTGGCCCACACCTCCTTCATTTGAGGACAAGCTCTATGGAGATATCAACAAGCTCAAGTTGACCGCAGCTTACTTTAACTACATTCAGGTTGACATCTAAAGGTGCATGAAGAAATACTTATACGGCCACATTTCATACCACATGTATGTCGGTAGCAAAAGTGCCCCAGAGGCATGAAATGGAATATTGCTTGGCTAGCAAATCCATTACATGGAAAGTCTGAATCAAAAGCTCATAGTGTGGGCATCATCAAAGGTGGAAAAAGCGTCCCATTGGCACGAAATGGAATATTGCTTGGATAGCTAATCCATTACGTGGAAAGTCCGAATCGAAAGCTCACTATGTGGGCGTCATAAAAGGTGGAAAAAGTGTTCTAGTGGCACGAAATGGAATATTGCTTGGATAGCAAATACATTACGTGGAAAGTCCGAATCAAAAGCTCACTGTGTGGATGTCATCTGCAGATTGCACTCCTTTGGTTTCCAGAGGAACAGCCTGTGGTGAATGGAAGGCGCAATATATGGAAGTGAAGCTAAGCAGCCATGTGCAGGACGTGACAATTTCTTCGGTCAGCCCAGTACCAGAGCACTGTGTGTCGGCTCTGCAATTATGGAATGGCGGGGAATGCGGGGAATGCCCATGGTCTGCCCCTGCCTTCCCTTGAGGGCTGACCATTATGTCTTCGGCTGTTCTAAATGGGCCAGCTCGGATGGGGGATAACACCACAACAGTGAGTCAAACAGTCCTACGAAACCCCCGAAAAGGTTAACCCGGTCAACAAATGCCCGCAGAAGTCGGATGTGTCAGCCTAACGGCGCAAGAACGCAGCTCTGCTGTAAACAGGCCCAACGCAACCACGTCCGAAAAAAAACAACAACTCTCCGGACGAACGCAAAAGAAGAAGAAGAAGAAGAAGAAGAAGAAGAAGAAGAAGAAGAAGAAGAAGAAGAAGAAGAAGAAGAAGAAGAAGAAGAAGAAGAAGAAGATTAAGAAAGAAGAAGAAGAAGAAGAAGAAGAAGAAGAAGAAGAAGAAGAAGAAGAAGAAGAAGAAGAAGAAGAAGAAGAAGAAGAAGACGAAGAAGAAGATTAAGGAAGAAGAAGAAGAAGAAGAAGAAGAAGAAGAAGAAGAAGAAGAAGAAGAAGAAGAAGAAGAAGAAGAAGAAGAAGAAGAAGAAGAAGAAGAAGAAGAAGAAGAAGAAGAAGAAGGACGAAGAAGAAGAAGGACGAAGAAGAGGAAGAAGAAGAAGAAGAAGAAGAAGAAGAAGAAGAAGAAGAAGAAGAAGAAGAAGAAGAAGAAGAAGAAGAAGAAGAAGAAGAAGAAGAAGAAGAAGAAGAAGAAGAAGAGGAAGAAGAAGAAGAAGAAGAAGAAGAAGAAGAAGAAGAAGAAGAAGAAGAAGAAGAAGAAGAAGAAGAAGAAGAAGAAGAAGAGGAAGAAGAAGAAGAAGAAGAAGAAGAAGAAGAAGAAGAAGAAGAAGAAGAAGAAGAAGAAGAAGAAGAAGAAGAAGAAGAAGAAGAAGCAGAAGGAGAAGGAGAAGCAGAAGCAGAAGCAGAAGCAGAAGCAGAAGAAGAAGAAGAAGAAGAAGAAGAAGAAGAAGAAGAAGAAGAAGAAGAAGAAGAAGAAGAAGAAGAAGAAGAAGAAGAAGAAGAAGAAGAAGAAGAAGAAGCAGCAGCAGCAGCAGAAGCAGAAGCAGAAGCAGAAGCAGAAGCAGAAGCAGAAGCAGAAGCAGAAGCAGAAGCAGAAGAAGAAGAAGAAGAAGAAGAAGAAGAAGAAGAAGAAGAAGAAGAAGAAGAAGAAGAAGAAGAAGAAGAAGAAGAAGAAGAAGAAGAAGAAGAAGAAGAAGAAGAAGAAGAAGAAGAAGAAGAAGAAGAAGAAGAAGAAGAAGAAGAAGAAGAAGAAGAAGAGGAAGAAGAAGAAGAAGAAGAAGAAGAAGAAGAAGAAGAAGAAGAAGAAGAAGAAGAAGAAGAAGAAGAAGAAGAAGAAGAAGAAGAAGAAGAAGAAGAAGAAGAAGAAGAAGCAGAAGCAGAAGAAGCAGAAGAAGCAGAAGAAGAAGAAGAAGAAGAAGAAGAAGAAGAAGAAGAAGAAGAAGAAGAAGAAGAAGAAGAAGAAGAAGAAGAAGAAGAAGAAGAAGAAGAAGAAGAAGAAGAAGAAGAAGAAGAAGAAGAAGAAGAAGAAGAAGAAGAAGAAGAAGAAGAAGAAGAAGAAGAAGCAGAAGAAGAAGAAGAAGAAGAAGAAGAAGAAGAAGAAGAAGAAGAAGAAGAAGAAGAAGAAGAAGAAGAAGAAGAAGAAGAAGAAGAAGAAGAAGAAGAAGAAGAAGAAGAAGAAGAAGCAGAAGGAGAAGGAGAAGCAGAAGCAGAAGCAGAAGCAGAAGCAGAAGAAGAAGAAGAAGAAGAAGAAGAAGAAGAAGAAGAAGAAGAAGAAGAAGAAGAAGAAGAAGAAGAAGAAGAAGAAGAAGAAGAAGAAGAAGAAGAAGAAGAAGAAGAAGAAGCAGCAGCAGCAGCAGCAGCAGCAGCAGCAGCAGCAGCAGCAGCAGCAGCAGCAGAAGAAGAAGAAGAAGAAGAAGAAGAAGAAGAAGAAGAAGAAGAAGAAGAAGAAGAAGAAGAAGAAGAAGAAGAAGAAGAAGAAGAAGAAGAAGAAGAAGAAGAAGAAGAAGAAGAAGAAGAAGAAGCAGAAGCAGAAGCAGAAGCAGAAGAAGAAGAAGAAGAAGAAGAAGAAGAAGAAGAAGAAGAAGAAGAAGAAGAAGAAGAAGAAGAAGAAGAAGAAGAAGAAGAAGAAGAAGAAGAAGAAGAAGAAGAAGAAGAAGAAGAAGAAGAAGAAGAAGAAGAAGAAGAAGAAGAAGAAGAAGAAGAAGCAGAAGCAGAAGAAGAAGAAGAAGAAGAAGAAGAAGAAGAAGAAGAAGAAGAAGAAGAAGAAGAAGAAGAAGAAGAAGAAGAAGAAGAAGAAGAGAAGAAGAAGAAGAGGAGGAGACGGGGGAGGAGGAAGAGGAGACGGTGGAGGAGGAGAACAAGAACAAGATCAAGAAGAACAACAACAATAAGTCTAATGGAAATCGTGTACATATCTGAGACCAAAAGCCGTTACTTCACACGGCACATGTCATAGTCACAGCGAATTTCTATATACTTGCCTAAACCTAGGACGTCGCTTTGTTGACCTTCTCTACTCCAATGAGCGAGCTTCCTGTAAGAGCAACCATGAGTGTGCCTATTGTACTAAGGCTATTTACAATATTAACCGCTATGTCGTTTGCCACCATCGCAGCGAAATCCGCGAAAGACATCACAGATTTCAAGGAGTCCATCACGATGTCTACGGTCCCATTGAGGATGGATTTCGTGACCTCCACGAGCGATGATGCAAGTTTCAAGACAATGGCGGATACAATATGGAAGGCTGGCTGTAAGGTATTCAAGAGTGGATTAATGACACTGAATATTCCCTTTATGTCTATTAGACCGTCTAATAATCGTTTCTCCACGCCAGTTGCTTCTGAAGACACGGAAGTAATGGCCAGAAGCAGCAATGCAACGGTTAAAGGTGTCATCTGTTAAAAGAGAAATTAATTATCTAGTTAGCTAGTTAGTTAATTAGTTACTTAATTAGCTGGTTGCCGAGTTTGTTCATTCGTTCCATAGCTAGATAGTTAGTTAGTTAGTTAGTTAGTTAGTTAGTTAGTTAGTTAGTTAGTTAGTTAGTTAGTTAGTTAATTAGTTAGTTATATAACAGAGTGTCTGTCTCTGTTAAGGGGATCTAGGTCGGCGTGCAAGAGAAAAAGGGTCTAAACTTCAGTGCACGCGGGAGCACCCCGGGGAGATGTAAAAGTAACTAGGGATGCTCACGCGTTGACGTAAGGGTGGGAAACGCATTAGTTACTAGCCAGCAGTCTCAGGGGAAGGTCGCATAAAAGTCGTCATCTGGTATGTCAAATTAGTTGGACCTCCCTTGTTTGTCTATGATGTTTTCAGAGTGTATTATTCATATGAGCCTATGATATTAAAGTAACTCGAATAAATTCTATACATTCGGAAGTCTGCTGGAGTTCAGTTGTTTCTGAGGTTTCATTACTTCGCCGTACTGTCACATAGGCGAAATGGTGCCGTGACCAGGGTTCGAGTCTAGACAACTTCATTGTCGCGGCCATTGACCAAAGTACTGGACCACTACACTTGATGGGGCCACAGATTTATACCGCGCTTGTACAGCTGGCTGGTTGGAAAATTCGGTACTTCTAGCACTATAGCACCTAATCAGATCACTATTGAACGCTTGAGAAAGTTTTCAAAATGCCGATCAATCTTGAGCTCTCTGCTGGGTTGTGAAGCCCGCGTTATCAAGTCAATCTTGAGCTCTCTGCTGGGTTGTGAAGCCCGCGTTATCAAGTCAATCTTGAGCTCTCTGCTGGGTTGTGAAGCCCGCGTTATCAAGTCAATCTTGAGCTCTTTGCTGGGTTGTGAAGCCCACTGTCAAAACACTCCCGTACGTTACTGCTATCAAGATCGTGCTGGATACCTCTAATCGTACCTCCCAGTGTTGCAAGGTTGAAACCAGAGAATCATTACACTATACAGCTTCTATCGAGTGTCTACCGGCAGGCGTACAAAGGACCCTAATCGTTTTGTGGAGTCGGGAATTGGTCTAATTTGGCAGTCAACACTTATAACTGAGGAATTCGTCACCGTAAAGTAAAAATTTAATAATTTACTTATTAGAAGAGTATAGAACTTGATTAGTTTGATTTATAATACTATTATATTAGTATATTATTGTAGTAGAATGTGATTAGTGATAGTCTTATATATTGGTGGGTTATTGTATATTGGATTGCATAAATTTGTAATAGAAGCTCAGAATCTCTCATTGGGTCAACATACTGAATAATTATGAACCACCTCCATAGAGAATTGAGACGCGTAACTGCATGGTTAAAGGAATTGAAAGTGGCAGTTAGTGAGGTTGAAAATTTTGTAGAAGCGTTACGGAGAAGAACGACTGGGCAAGAGACTTATACAGTTAATGTAGAATGTAATAGAGTAGGAAAGAATAACAGAAGACAGTCACTGCTTAATGAAAACAGAAGACAACATAACGTTACATATAGAAACAGTTACGTTGAGCCAGATATGACTAAGTTCAGGAGCTGTTATAATGAACAAGGATACAGAAATGGGCCTGAGAGAAACCTTTCCAGGGAACAATGGACTTGGCCATCCTATAGTGCAACCGCAAGAAAAAGACGTGACGACTGGTTTGAGCAAAGACGGAGACAGTATCTGAAGTCATGGTCGAAGGACAGGGTAGAACACATAAATAGGAATTCAACTGCTCCTAAAGTGCTTGCCAATATTAGGGTTGGACAGGAAAAGAATTTGTTAGTGATAAAGAAAATAGACCGAGAGACACAGACGCAGACAGGTAATACAATGGATAATAGTACGCAGACTCAAGTGGATACGGTAGAGAAGACAATCCAGGTACAAATGGTTAGCAAGGTAGCAAGGGGAACGCAAACTATTAAGATGGTAGAAGTTACCGAACCACCTCGAGCGAAATCAGAAAAGAGAGACAGTTAAAATTAAGAAAAATGGACAGACAAAGACCAAAGATACCAGAAGGCAGGTTAGAAAAAGTGCTAGGATTAGGACGGCGACCAGTCTATTAGTAAATCTAGGGGATGACATGACTGGTGTATCAGATTCCTCATATGGAGACATTGAGTTTATCCCTAAGCGGAGCGTGAAGGGTGGTGGTAGAATTAAGAATTCTAGAGATGCTGGTGCAGATTATAGAGACGTTGTTTCCTCCTCTACAGCATATAATAAACAGGCTAGAACAACTATAGGTATTGACTACTCAGAGGATGAAATGGGAAGATATAAGATATATACTGAACAGACTGAAAAGGTAGGGACACATACAACAAATATAGGTAATAGAAAGAAAGTACTTAAGAAGAAGAAGAATAATAAGCAGGTAGCAAGAATGGGAATTGGTCCGACTTATACAGAAGACGACGCGAGGAAGATCAGAGAATATATGTGTTGGTTTATCAATCTTCTTTGGCTTCCTGCGTAGTGTTCTTGTTTGGCCACACCTCTTTAATTTGCTGTTCTCGCAGTCTGACCATGGTTGTAGATTCACAATCATTACTTGGTTCTCGCAAAAGTCTTACTTCTCGTAGAGCATTCAGAATGTCAGCCTGGTCCATGGCTCGTCCGTCCTCCACAGTAACCTTACCTGCGGGATTGTCAGCCCGCTCATTTCCTTGTACTCCCGCATGCCCTGGCACGAAGATGAAACTAATCTTTGCCAGCCGAGACCGCTCCAGAGACAACAATCATTCTCTTCGGATCCACTCCACCTCTATCCCCTTGAGCATGCTCATTGAGTCGCTAAGGAAAACGTGCCCTAGTGAATGTATGTGTCTCGAGCCACGTTATTGCTTTACTTACTGCCATGACTTCCATAGTCAGGCTACTTGTGGTTTCAGTTAAAGCATCAGAGTCCTCCTTCACAATTCTCCCTCCGGCCTGAGCCGTAAAGGCCCATGAGCTTCTCACATGTCGGACAACCGACCCATCTGTGTGAATGACAGCATCACCGACTAACGAATTCTCGAAAATCAACGCTTGTACTTCAGCCTCCACAGCAGCCGGATTTTCTTGTCTGCATTTTCTGTCTAGTTGGATGCAAACAGAAAAGGACGTACAGAAGTCTGTTGGCACTTGTACCCACTCCTCGCCAGGTTCTAAGTCCTCAAGTTGAAGAATGTATTGGCTTGACCCATCCACGACCTTCCTCTTGTTAACCTGCTGCCCTTCACCTTCCCGATTTCACTTTGCCGTGGATGTTGTGTGTTTGCGTTAACTCTGAGGTAGGCACCTGCTCAGCAAATTTGTAGTCTGTCTTCAATGGTTGGAAAATCAAGAAGGTAGCGCATCGCCCCGCACGCTGTGTCTTTTGTACATCCAAGAATAATGCGCATAGCTTCGTTCTGTATCCTTTCAATCCTTTCCATCTGCTTACGGCTGAGACTCAGGATCGCCATCGCATACTCAAAAACAGACATGATCAGCCCTTCGTATAGAAGACATAGATGGCGCTGCTCACAGTTTGCTGCCGCCATCACCCGCATCGCAGCCAACTCCCGCTTGACCTTTGTTATCACCTGGTCTATGTGCTCATTATAAGCAAGGCTTCGACCAAAACGTATCCCCAGGTAATTCATTGCCTGCGTTCTTTCCACACTCTGAACACAGATTTATAGTTGGTGTTTGAGTGTTGACAATATGGTTAGTCAAAGAGAACCATGTCACTGTTGCCTTTGTTGGGTTGAGCATTGCCCCAGCTTCAACACACCATGTACTTATGCGATTGAGTTCGGTTTGTGGTTCCACAGCAACCTGATCTCTATCCTTGCCCTGGCGATACACTAAAACTTCGTCGGCATATGACAGTGTCCTCCCCGGTCCAGTGATCTGCTCGCTGGTGATTCTCACAGTGTAGGCGTTGAACAGTACCGGAGATAATGGTGATCCCTGTGGTAGGCCAGGATATATTGTTGTTGGTTCCGAAGTCCAACTGCCACATCTGAAAACTACTTTCCATTGGAAGAGGGCTGCAGCGATCCAACTAAAGAGGAAAGGACTTATCTTGAGTTGAAAATGAGGCAATCTGCTTTGATTAGAGCTGAAAGCTTGACTGAGAATTGACTGCAGGTGACGGAACGCGTTGAGGGAATCTAAGTAGTTGATGGTGTAGGATGATCTGAAGAGGAGGTTGATGAGAAGCTAGGGAGTAATTGAGTATCGGAGTGATCTGTCTGGTCAAGTTGTAGATACGTAGGGGGTGTTCTTGCGTGCGTAAACGTGTAGAGAAACCTGTGTTCGTCGCGTTGATTAGAGAATGAAGTGTGGAGTGTTGAAACGCCGTCTGGGTAGAATGCATGGATAGAACGATGTCAGGTTCTAAGTAATAAGGGCGGCTGATATACTTCAGAGTTGGAGCAGTGTGTAAGGAAATTGGGCGAGTATAATATACGTGTGTTGAAATGAGAACCTGACAGTACGTTTATGGTGCGTTGAGTGTCGGAGTAGTTTGCTATAGAGAATTAGATAGGACCGAGAGTGTCATGCGTGCATATCTTGTGTTTGGATGTGGTGATTAGAGAGTAGAAACGTCCCTTGTCCGGAGTGACCAGATAGAGTGGGATGCTCATGTTGAATGATGTGTGCTGAAATAAGAGACGTAATGTAAAGCTGACA